>JAHRHZ010000077.1:3982506-4000790 GCA_024137785.1 Ginglymostoma cirratum | reverse complement strand
AATTTCTGATGAAGGGTTTCGGCCCGAAACGTCAAGTTTTCCTGCTCCTATGATGCTGCTTGACCTGCTGTGTTCATCCAGCCCCATGCTTGTTATCTCGGATTCTCCAGCATCTGCAGTACCTTTTTATCTCTGAAGAAATTGCAACTCCCTTTCTAATAAAAAAAAATGTAATTTCCAAATGTGAATTGGGTTCCTCTTACAGTGAAATTACTGTCCTCTCACTGCTGAAATGTAAACTAGTGTTCCAATATTTTAGCTGTGAGGAATAGCCCGATTGGATATCATGGCTTCCATTTTATGAAATTTTCATCTGTTTGATGTGGTCATTTGGAGATTTGTGGAAGGGAAACAGTTTAGGAGCATCATAACATTACTGATTTTCTTTGGAGATGCTTTTCAGTGCTAAAGGATGATCTGGCTTCAGTGAAAGCACTATGCGAGAGAAGTTTCAATTTTAAGAAGGTCATAGTTTTGGAAGGTGCTGTCCCAGGAACCTTGGGCACTTTGCTGCTACTGTGCATCAGAAGGAGTGATCATTGAGCGTGATGGATGAGGTGCCCATGAAGCGGCTGCTTTGTCCTGGGTGGTATCAATCTTGAGTGTTATTGAAGATGTGCCAGGCAAGCAGGAGGTATTCCTTCACGCTCTTGACTTGTGCCTTTGTAGATGGTGGGCAGGCTTTGGGGAGTCAGAAGGTGGATCACTTGCCACAAAATTCTCAGCCTCTGATCTACTTTTATAGCCAAAGTGTGTATAAGACTGATCCAGTTTAATGACTGGTCAATGTCAATCCCAAGACGTTGTTTGTGATGGATACAACCATTGAATGTTATGGTCAGATCCCCTCCTGCTGGAGATGATCTTTTCCTTGTACCTGTTTTTTTTAAATTCATGAAATGTGGGCATCACTACTAGGCCTGCACGCTTTATTGTGCAGTTAAGAGTCAACTACAATGCTAGGGATCTGGAGTCACAGGTGGATGGCAGATTTCCTTCCCTCAGTAACATGGGTGAACATGATGGGTTTCTTTTTAATACAACAATTGACATTATTAGACTCATCACTTTAGTCCAGATTTTATTGAATTCAAAGTTTTCCATCTATCATGGTGGGATTTGAACCAATGAATTCCAAGATTATTAGCTTGGAGTTCTGGATTATTAGTCCAGTGACATGGCCACTGTCTCTTGCCATTTATGAGCCCAATCCCAAATATTGTTCAGGTTATTCTGGGAATTTGGAGATGGCCTGTTTCAGTATCTTTGGGGCTATGAATGGTGCTAAGCATCTTGGCATTTTTCAGCAAATACCCCTCATCTTTGGCCCTGTGACAGAGGGATGGAAGGACATTGATGAAGCAGGTGAAGAGCATTCCTCTGAGAAACTACTTCAAAATGGCCTGTGTCTGAAATGATTGATCTCAAACAACCACAGCCATCTCCTTTATCAAATGTATTGGCCACAGGGCATTGAAAGATTTTTTTTTCTTTAAGGAGAATACAATTTTCTGTGATTCTCCTGTTTAAAATCCTTTTTTTGAAAACAAACAGTCAACACTGCCAGGCCCTAATGATGGTTGCTGTAATCACATCACATGCAATGCTCCAAAAGTTGCTGCCACTCAAAACCATTAACACTGAGTTAACTTCTACAGAATTGGCCTGCTACCTATTGTGTCTATATGCTACTTAGAGAGGAGCAGACTCTTATGAAGACCATGATACAAAGGAATATCAAGCTACTACTGTCCAAAATTGAAATGGTAATGGTATTCTAATTAGCCACTGAGGAAGGCCATGCTTCGCCTCACAAGGTCCACTTTGAATGCATTCAAAGTATCTTATTTCTCAGAATAGCTCAGCAGAAACCACACCACCAGATGAGAGGGTAGTGTGTGCAGGGAATGAGCTGCCAGAAGAGTGGTAGAAACGGTACAATTATGACATTTAGAATTCATCTGGATGGGTACATGAATAGGAAGGTTTTAGATGGAAATGGGCCAAACGTTGGCAAAGGAGAGCAGATTAATTTAGGATATCTGGTTAGCATGAATGAGTTTCCATGCTAAACAGCTCCATGACTCTAATTCATAAACAGTAACTTCCTTCCCTTTCTCTTTCAATCTACCTTGTATGTCTGTTTGTATATGAATGAAGTAGTGAAGCAATCACCCCATATTTTGAATGTTATAAACCCCACCTTTGAGTTCATCTTGAGGCGCTTTAGTGCAAATTTGTTTCAATGACTGAAATTATAAAACTAAACAGGGTTTGGGGAACACAACTCAGACTACTTTGGTACTGGACGGAGTAAAATCGAACAGTAGTAAATAAAACAATACCTCACTGTCCTAAGTGAAGAGGAAATGTAATTATAATTTAAATTCACCTCCATTCCTGCTTTGTCTATAACGTAGGTATGACTCTAACCAGCCATCAAATTACCCGGATTCCCATTGATTCCAGCTTTGCTTTCTGGATTCCCTACTTGTTCTAATGCTCCCTTGATGTTAAGGCAGTTACCCTCACTTCACTTTTTGAATACAGCCCTACTGTCCACAATGGGGCCAAGGCTGTAACAATTTCAAGAACTAAACTGCCCTGGCGTAACCAAAACTGAGCAGTGAGCAGGTTATAGTTGACTGAGTGCCGCTTGAAACTTTCCAGCACTTCACTGATGGTTGAGAGCAGACCAGTGAAACAGTAATTGGTTCAGTTGGACTTATCCTACTTTTTATGTATAAGACATACCTTGGCAATTTTCTACATTTCTGGGCAGATACGAATGTCATTAACTGTGTCAAAACAGATTGGCTAGAGGATTGGCAAGCTTAGACCATGCATCCTCATTACTATAACCAGAATGTTGTCAGGACACAGTCATTGGCGTTTCCGGTAGTGCCTTTCAGCCAATTCTGGATATCAAATGAAGCGAAATCAAATTTTCTGACCTGGAGGAAGCCACAGGAGGAGGTTGAGAGAGATAATCCATTTGGAACTTCTGACTGATGATGCTTACAAATGCTTTTGCACAGAAGTAGTGAGCTCTTTCCATCATTGTGGATGGGGATATTTGTGAAGCCTCCTCCTCCTCCAGTGAGTTGTTTACTTGTCCATCACCATTTACAGATGAATTTAGACCTGTTCCTTTTATTGTTGGATCATTTGAGCTCTGTCCATTTCATGCTGCATATGCAGATGTTCTCTCTAAGCTGCATGCCAGCTCATCTGTACACCTGATGGGAGGTCCCACTCATGCCAACTGTTGTACCAACTCAAGGTTCTCCAAGGAGGGGGAGGGGGGAAGGGAGGGAGGGAGTGTGGGAGCGGGAGGGTGGAGGTGGAGGAGCCTCCTGCATCCTCAATCTACTCGTTCTCCATTCCGAGTCCCATTTCAATATCATGCACCTGCAGCATTCATTTCAAGAGGGTGTGAATACAAGCGCAGCCATGTGCTGCTGAGGCTGTACAAGGCTTTGGTCAGACTATATCTGGAATACTGTGGGCAGTTTTGGGCTGTGTATCCAAGGAAGGATGTACTGTCCTTGGAGGGGGTCCAGAGGAGGTTTACAAGAATGATCCTGGGGTAAAGGGTTTGTCATATGAGGGGCTGAGGACAATGTATCTGTACTTGATGGAGTTTGAAAGGATGATGTGGGTGTAGTGATCTCATTCTTACAGAATACAGAGAGGCCTCAGTAGAGTAGACATGGAGATGTTTCCACTAGTAGGACAGACTAGGACCTGAGGGCACAGCCTCACACTGAAGGGACAACCCTTTAGAACTGAGATGAGGAGGAATTTCTTCAGGGGGCAGTGAATCTGTAGAACTCATTATCGCAGAAGGCTGTGGAGACCAAGTCACTGAGTGGATTTAAGATGATGATAGGTTCTAGATTAGTAAGGGGATCAAGGGTTACGGGGAAAAGGCAGAAGAATGGGGTTGAGAAACATATCAGCCATGACTGAATGGTGGAACAGTCCTGATGGGCTGAATAGCCTAATTTTGATCGTATGTGGTCTTATGGTCTGTACAATTCAGCCTTTGCTTATGATGAGACATCATGGGAATTCTACATGATAACGTAGCAGGTCTGGAATTGTGTGTATCTGTAGTTGTGGGTGTCAGCAGATACTGATACTTCATATGGAGTAAGAACAAGATTATAAACAACTCGGCAGACAAAAAAAAAGATTATGCTTCACCAATACTAGAAGAAAGTCTCTGAATTAGTTGTTCTACAGTGCTGTTAATTGCAAATTAGTTACTAAGCTACCTGGAGGCCAGACAGAATTTGAAGAAACAACATATATAATTCCTTTTGCATTTTTCTAATAACTATTGATAGAAATTCTAAAAATAGTGTGTTCATTTCTTCTACGTTCACTGCTTAAGATCTATTTGCAACATAAAGTGATAGGACAAATTTCTTGCAACATCTACTATTGAGAGCATCTTGATTGGAAATGAGCCTCACTGGGTCAGTATATTACTCCATGGAGTATTCCCAGATGCCAAATGCAGCATTTTATGGTCTGTATGGGAACGCACTTCATTTAATGTTCCAAACTTGATCAAAAACACAATCTGAAAGTGAATCTCAAAGCCTGAGAGTTAGACTGTAAGATATGGTGGGGAAGAATAAAAACAAAGTGGAGGAATCTCTGTCATTAAGCAATCTCAGCATTTGAAGGAAACAGAGTCAGGTTCCCACCAGACAAACAAGCTCACCACAAAGCCACTGTCTTCACCGATTCCTTCAATAGTGACTTCATATGGAATAGCTGCAATTGGATCTGCAAATCAAGATTTAGTTTAACATCACACATGAGTCACACCAACCTGGATGGCAAACAATTCATCTTCTTGCTGAACATTCATCTGTCAAAGTGATGGGTGAATCCATCATATCACTTAAATTCCCTATATTTACTGTCTTACTGTCCCTTGACAGATTTTACAGTTCAATTTTTTCTGACATGTGACAAAGTTAGTTTTTATGATTAGATTAATTGAAATAGAAAAGGGAATTGAGGTTTTGTTGGTTTAATCTCATCTAGCAGGATATTAATCAAAATTGGAATGTGCTGAATACTACAGAGGCATCTGGATGCTCTTGTACATGAATCATGAAACACCAGCATGAAGGAGCAGTGAATAATTAGAAAGGCAAAAGAAATGTTGGGCTTTAGTACAATGGAGGTGACATATAAAATAGGGAAGTCTTGCTACAACTGGACAGGCCATTGGTAGTAAAGGTTCACTAGGTTAGTTCCTGGAATGAAAGAGCTGTCTCACAAGGTGAAGTTGAGTAGGTTGGACCTATACCCATTGAAGTTCAGAAGAATGAGAGTTGATCTTATCTGATAGATACATGGCACAAAAGAAAGTGGTTGTGGTTGTTGGAAGATCAGTCATCTCAGCCCCCTCTGCCACGAACACACAGGAGCAGCAATTTGTATTAAGATCTAAGAGGGAACATTCCTGTTTGGTGATTGTTGCGCAGTGTCCACTTATCCATTGTTGCAGCATCTGCATGGTCTTGCCAATCAGTACTCAATACCAACAACTGTCAATTTCCAGATGCCATACTATAACGCATCCACTTCATCTTCGACCACAAGGTCTTCACCACTGACAACTACTTCTTCATCCAGACACACAGAACGGCCATGGTGCCCAAATTTGCACCACAACTTGCCAACTTTTTCATGCACAAGTTTGAGAAGACTTCTTTGCTGCGCAGGACCTCTGACCAATGCTATATACCAGACACATTGACAACATTTTCTTCCTTTGGACTCATAGTGAGGAATCACTGAACTATAGTGATAGCAACAAGTTCCATCTCACCATCAGACTTACCATGGACTGCTCTTCAGAATCAGTCTCATTCTTAGACATACTCATCTCCATCAAGGACGGACGCCTCAGCACCTCACTCTACCGGAAGCCCAGTGATAACCTTACAATACTGTATTTCTCTAGCTTCCACCATAAACATATTGAAGAAGCCATCCCCTTCAAACGAGTCCTGCACACACACAGGATCTGCTCAGATGAGGTGGAATGCGACAGACACCTAAAGGTTTTGAAGGATGGCCTCATAAGAACGGGATACGATGCTCAACCTATTGATCGCTAGTTCCGATGTGCCACAGCGAGAAACCATAATGACCTCCTCAGAAGATAGACTACCCGTCGTCATTCAGTATTTCCCCGGCACAGAGAAACTACGCCATGTTCTTCACAGCTTTCAACACGTCATCAATGACGAGCACCTCGCCAAGGTCTTCCCTACACCTCTACTTCTTGCCTTCAAACAACTGCCAAATCATAAACAGTTAAATAGTTTGCAGCAAATCACCCAGCCTTAAGGACAACATCGAACACAACACCAAACAACCCTGCCACTGCAACCTCTGCAAGACATGTCAGATCATCGACATGGACACTACCATCACACATGGGAACACCACTCACCACGTACATGGCAGATATTGATGTGATTCTGCCAATGTTGTCTATCTCATGTGCTGCAGGCAAGGATGGCATGAGGCATGGTATATTGGTGAGACCATGCAGACACTACGACAACAGACGAATGTTGCAACAATCGCCAGACAGGGATGTTCCCTCCCAGTCAGGGAATGCTTCAGTGGTCAAGGACATTCAGTTTCTGATCTCTGGGTAAGCATCCTCCAAGGCAGACTTTGAGATACACAACAACACAGAATCAACGAGCAGAAACTGATATCCAAGTTCTCTACCCATGAAGACGGCCTTAACCGTGATCTTAGGTTCATGTCGTGCTACATGTGACCCCACCACACTGTTCTGTATCTATAAAGTCTTCCTTACTGTCCTGTTTTAACACCATCACCTTGATAAATTGTTATGATCTCTTTACCTTAATTAGTTTGTACAATTTTGAATTACTTATTACTTTGGTTAGACCCTCAGCATGCAACTCTTATACCTATCATGTTATTCCAGTCATTTAGTTTGTCTCTAGCACCACATTATTTTTAATTTTTTGTAATTATCTTTCTGTCTCATTTAATCTGATTATAGGTTATCCCTTCGCTTGTTATTCAGCTGTTGACACGTAATCACCGTCTAACACACTTGGTCACCTGCAGAGACGTATTATCTGACACTCATTTACACCAGTTGTATGATCTTTTGATCTCTCAGCCTTTGATCTCTCTCCCTATAAACTCTGAGTCTGTGTGTTCTTCTCTCTTGCTGCACCTGACAAAGGGGCTGCAGTGCAAAAGCTTGTGAATTCAAATAAACATGTTGGACTATAACATGTGACTTCTGACTTTGTCCACCTCAGTCCAACACCGGCACCTCCACAGTAAAAGGAAACAGCAGTGAAGTATAAATGCATCGGGGTTTGTGAATTCAAATACACCATGTTGCAAGATAACAGTGATCTGTGTCTGAAAATGTGGAAAATATGAATTTATTAGTTGAACTCCAACTTTGATTATGCATGTTGACAGATTTAAATAACAAGCTAACCTGAGCAAGGCACAGATAATCATGCAAGGTTGGGGAGTTGGAATTTCAAAACAATTGGCAAGCAGTTGCTCTGTCAACATCAGGGTTTCTGTTGCCTGGCAGATCTCCCAATAGTTAGGGCTCTTCGAATAAAGCAATCATTTTCAATATCAATTTACTTTCTCACTAATTTGTTTTCATGTCAGTATATTTACAACTGCTATTAAATAAACAGATAACCATTTGATTCTTTGTAGGCTCCTTCCCCATTATAAAATGATATTTATTTCAAATATTAAATTTTAAAAAACTGAATGAATTTATAAAGCATTTTACGTGACTGTGAACATCTTAAACTGCATTACAGCCAATGAAGTACTTTTTGAAATGTAGTCACATAGTCATACAGCACGGAAACCGTCCCTTCGGTCCAAACAGTCCATGCCAAACATAATCTCAAACTAAACTAGTCCCACCTGCCTGCTCCTGGCCCATATCTTTCCTAACCTTTCCTATTCATGTACTTATTCAAATACCTTTTAAATGTTGTAATTGTACCCACATCCACCACTTCCTCAGGAAGTTCATTCCACCCACCAAGCACCCTCATGTCTTTTTAAAATCTCTCCCCTCACCTTAAAAATGTGTCCCCTAGTCTTGAAATCCCCATCCCTAGGAAAAGGCAACTACCATTAACTCTATCTATACCTCTCATTATTTTATAAACTTCTATCATGGTCTCAATGTAGGAAACAGCGATCAATTGCACACAGTAAACAGCCACAAACAGCAAAGTAGTAGTGATCAGTTAAACTGCTATTGTGCTTCTGATCAAGGATAAATATTGGCCAGGACTCCAAAGAAAAACTCTTCTGCAAAATCGTGTCAGGAGGGTCTGAGGAAGGGTTACCAGATCCGAAACGTTAACTGTTTTCTCTTTCACAGATGCTGCCAGACCTGCTGAGCTTTTCCAGCAACTTTGTTTTTGTTCCTGATTTACAGCATCCGCAGTTCTTTTGCTTTTTATCCAACTATTTTAGTTCTGTATTTCTGCCTATTAGCTGATTTAATCCCATTATCTGAGTTAAACCTGTGAGTGTCGCAATATAAAACAAGTGCCTGAGCTACTATTGCACGATAACATTCAATTATGGTCAATTCCAACAAAACAAACAAATTCTAATGGCATGTGTAGACAATTATCAGTTCTTCCATTTCCCTGATGAAACCACTCATCTGTCTGGTACCCAAATAAACTGGTTTTTCATCTGCCTATTTCTCATCCTTTGTCATGCATTAGCGCATTCAAGACAACAGAAGGGCATTAGTTCTGTGACTGCCTTAAGGCAAAAGAATGACTACAATATGTTATAAATGGGTTAACTATTTTAGGCCAATATCAGAATTTTATGATGGTGCAAATCTACAGCAGGAAATTGCATTAAAATACTCAAAAGCAGGGCAGACTTTCTTTTAAATGGAAGTTTTCCCTTCTGTATTTGTAATACGCATTCGCTTTTCTATTTTGAATCATTCTTTTTATGACTGTGCATTTTGACATTCATGTATGACTGCTAATATAACCTCTGCATTGACAAATGCAGTTCAATCTTCACTTAGTGACATTTATTATTAAGCTACTCCTTTGCTTGCCTTCGCAAAAATAGTTAGATCACGAATTCCTCACGATCACAAATTCTCTTGTTGAGAAAAAAGGGTGAAGTAGTACACGTATGGAAATAAGTAATCTATTTTACCAGACTAATAAGCCATAAGTAAAAAAGGTCAACATGTCAGTTTTAACAGTTTTCTTCTCAGCAGAAATGAACTGAGTATTTAAGTAGATTCAATGAGAGATGTGCGATGCGTGCAACAGCCACCTTAAGTGACCTTTAAATTGTTCACATTTGCTTTGATTCATAATTGTTATGTTATTTCAAAAATATAATTTTATACTTCATTCTAATAACGATATATTCATATGGATTTTCTGTGGACTGCCAATTGAAAATTAGATAATCCATATTTTCTGTACCTGTCTTATGTTTGTTCTGTTATTTATATTTTCTTTTCCTATTCTCTGTACTCTTGTTTTTCTCCACTCGTCTCCTCTTTCGTTCTGTAATTTTCTCCTTCAATCACTGAATCTTGTTGTTTTGATAGTTGACACATTATTAAGTAGGACATGGGATAATGAGGTGGTTTCTGGGATAGTTGTGAAATACATGGAATGGTAAAGTTGAGAAAGAGGGAAACAGAATGAGTGACAAGTTGGTAACTGAAGACAAATTAAGATTGGGAAAGTAATGCAATAACAGTGCCAAATTAATAAATTGAAATTGTTTTCTCAAGTGTCAGAAAAATGACATTGAGAATAATGCAGAACAAAAGTTTTTATATTAAATTAAAGCCAGTGGATTAGTGTTGAAGGCAGGCTCTCCCAAACTAGGGCAGAGTGAGAATTAGAACAGGGCTCTCAGACTGTGTCCATTCTCGGGTCCTGCAATCACACCTTGTGACAGGCAATTTTTGTTGATATTGGACAGGATATTTGATTCTGGGTTGGAACCTCGATGGGTTCAATTGCAGGTCCTAACCCCATACTGTTACCAGAGCATCCCCCCCCGCCACTACCCCCAACACGCCCACTGCCCCCCCCCCCACTACCCCCAACATGCCCACTGCCCCCCAACCCCAACTACTGATTTTGATTGGATTGGCCAATTGGGACTCCATTTTAGGATGGCAGGTGAGCTGTTAAAACCGGAGGGTGGATAGGAGGGCCTCCAGTGCGGAAGGAACTGGGATCTGCTGTTAGCAAAACAGAAAATGAAGGGGAGTGGTTTCCAAGGAGATGGCCTTTCATATTTAGGCCAGGAAGTATCCAATATGGGAGGCCTCGACACACCAACCCCAATTCCCAGAGAAGGCTAGGAGACCGAGTAGCATCATAAGAGCAGGAAATCTTGACGTTTCGGGCCTAGACCCTCCATCATTTCTGATGAAGGGTCTAGGCCCAAAATGTCAAGATTTCCTGCTCCTATGATGCTGCTTGGCCTGCTGTGTTCATCCAGCTCTACACCTTGTTATCTCGGATTCTCCAGCATCTACAATTCCTATTATCCCAGAGAAGGCTGCCAGGGTGGTACAGGGCAGTGTCCCTCTTCCATACAGGACTTTTCTACCACAGGTAAAATTACAGCAGTGGTGGCTACAGGCCCTTGTGTATCTTCTAACTGTTTAATTAGGAGCCTCTATTTGCTTTTGGATGTGACAATCATCCTTCACATTCTCTGTCACATTTAGAAATGTACAACATGAGGAAGGTGACAGGGATGTGATCCTGCTTCACTCTCAATTCTCCAGCTTCTCTCGCCAGCCAATTAACAGGGTCTTGAGGTACTAAATTATGTCCAGATCATCAAGACAAGGGGTAGAATTGGCACAGAGAAACACACAAAGCAATAGGTGAGGACAATAACAGAATCATAGGATCCCTACAATGTGGAAGCAGGCCATTCAGCCCATCAAGTCCTTATCAAGGATATTATCAATAGATAAAGACCATCTCACCCAGAACCATCCCTCAACCCTATCTTTGTAGCCTTGCATTTCCCATGGCCAATCTACCCAACCTATGTATTCTTGGACACTATGAGAAAGTTAGCATGACCAGTTCAACTAACCCGGACTGTTGAATAAAAGCCGTGCAGGCACAGGGAGAATGTGCAAACTTTACACAGACAGTTGCCCGAGGCTAAAATCAAACCCGGGTCCCTGGCGCTGTAAGGCAATAGTGTGAACCATTGAGCCATTGTGTCGTCCTATGATCTTGGCATTAATGTTGGATTAATGCTAAAAGCAATTATGCATGTTAGGATAGATTGTCATAACAGTGTAGAAGGCGGTTGCAGGGATTACGCTAAGACTAAATTGTGTGTTGATGAAAGCACGTTCAATAATTTAGTTTGAATTACCGTGTACCAAAACAGCAGCTGATGATCTATTTGTCAGATTATGGTAACTGCAAAATTGGCCTCACTGTTGACACTGATTTTGAGGGCCTTAGCCCCCCTTCCTGCACTGGATGATCCTTGACTTGCTTAGTTTCTGCAACACCACTTCTTGTACCCTTCCATCCTTACTCCAACACACTCCTGTCAATATTACAGCAATTCGTATATGCAGCATTCCTTCATCCTCCAAAAAAAAACCTCCTTTTTCATCTTCATGGACTCTAATCTTTTTTTTCTTTTTATCTATTTATAATATCCTTTACTACTTCCTGTTATGTTAACTACTAGGTTTTAGCCTTACCCCTCCCTTGGCCTTTCTAATTTCCTTTTATGCTTCCTCTTTTATATTTTTGATATTTTTCTCAATTTCCTTTTGTATTATTAGTCCTTACATAGGTCATATGCCTCTCTTTATATGCCTTTTATTATTTTTTTTTTCTTCATTTGATGAACTCCAGTTTCTGATGAACCCCTTTTACATCTTGTGTGAATATGTCTGGTCTGCATCCTAATCAGTTCCAGCCTGTGCATTGTTTTCATTGCCTTTTTCTTTCCAGTTTTATAGGAGTAAGGTTTTTATTTCGCCTGTTCAATCTCATTGAAATTGTCCTTATCTAGTCAAGGACTCCTACCTTGGAACCTTTCCTCTCCTTTTTGGGTTTTACATCAAATCAAAGTTACTGTTTCCAAGATTTTCCTCGCTTGTACATTAACTAATTTCCCCACTTCTTTTCCTCAATTAAAACGGTCTTATCAAACAAGCATCCTGGGCGTAGTCTAGATATTCCAGATCATGAGTGTGACTAACATTAATTTTATTTTAAAAAACCCCTAAGGTAAGAGTAAAGTCACCTTTATTGCAACCCCTTGTTTTTGCTTTTTTTTCTTCAAATAATCTGTGTGTTCTCTTCCTCTCTATTGCTCTGAGGTTTACAATATACCCAGAGTATTTATTCTATTGACCGTAACAAAATAGATACAGCTTGTGTACTGTTTACTATATCCTCAAGTAAGAATGGAATCTTTGCTTTGCATTGCCATCCTCACTCATTTTACCCCTTCTAATGAGTACTCAGCATTCACCCATGCATCAGTTTCTGCAATTATATCTCACACTTTCAACCCCAGAACTTGTCGCATTATGTAAGGAATCTGAATCCTTCACTCCCTACCTCATTCCTCAATCCCACTTTTTTGACCCCTGCCTACACCTAGTGAAACTGGGAGCAATCTTGAAATTATTGCCTTTAGGATGTTGCTCACCTATATTTAATTGATGAAATTTTCCTCAAAAAATCTCAATTCTATTCCTTACTATTTCATCCCAATGTAGAATCACAACTTCCGACTATTTCACTTCTCTCTCCAAAATTTATTAGAGATAATGTACAATGATATTCCTTACTCTTAATGCAAATCTGACAGCACACTTTTCACGATCCCTGCGTATTTATGATGAGAAAGAACTTAACTGTACCATTGCCATCATTATTGTGTTTCTACATTTCTCTTTGACAATCACTTATTTCACCAAACTGTACAATTGTCTATGGCTAATTCCTTCTGCATGTAGTCATTACTATGAGCATTTGACATCTCGTATCGGTTAGTGAATTCAACTGTGTAGGGAGACTTCCACATTCCAAAATATATTGTCACCTCTTTATACAGTGATGGTGATCACTCCTTGCTTGGTAACTTGCTCAATCTGAAGAGTGACCATCTGAATGGTCCGTCCCAAGAAGTTTTCAGCCTCTTGAATATTTTGGAATTTCTGTAGCTGCTCAATTTCATGATAAATTGTAAGGACATGCAGAAACATTGAAGAGGCTAATTTAGATGAGGGGAGTCTCATCTGTCTGTGAGTTAGCCAGTGCGAGCAATATATCCCCTAATTCCAGGAAAGCCTGCCATGTTAATTTTCAAGCAGGTACTTCACTAACAGCAGCTGGCCTTCTCCAAGGTTGAGGATTCCAGGGGTGGAAATTTCACCCAGACAGCTGCCAGCCAATCAGAGGCCATTGGCTCTCCATTGCTCAGCAGCTCCACCAGGAATACAATGGCTGCTGCTGATATTTTTATCACCTGAGATCCACCTCCCTGCGTAACAATGCACAAGGTTGTAGGGGTAGGTCAGAAAGTGCTCGGCTGTGCCCTCAAAACACTCATGCACCTTGACAAGGTTTGTTCTGCAAGCTTCCCACACGGCGAGTACCCCACCTGCTGGTCGGCGAAAACCATCAGTGCCAGGCCGAGATCCTGACGTGGGCAATTACCTACTAAAGGTCTGTAATTGGAGACAGCACAGGGTGACAAATTAGCCAGGTTCTCCTGCCCAGGATTTAATCAGTGCAGAGTTGTGAAGGTGATCAGGTCATTGAATCAAGTAGTCAATCACCCTCCACTACCAAACTAGTCACAAAGAGGGCATTAAACCCTGCCCACAGGGATGCAATCTTACATTCTCCCTTATGGTGGAACTGGTAAAGGTAGGGTGGTACTTTTAATCAAAGAGCATGGTGAGTGAGGACCCTGATACCCTCCTGCTTTGATCTTAAGTTCATGACATGAAGGTATAACAGGTTTCGTACTGTACAATGAATGAAGACCTATCAGTGAGTTATTAATGTTTACTCAAGGGCTTTATTCTGCCACTGCTGGTGTTAATACCAATTTAAATGGCATCCAGATGGGCACCCTCATGATCCAGCAGCACCAGCTCAGCTGTTTTTGTGGAGGTTGTAATCTCTGGATCTGCTGTGATGATCCTCACCCACAATAACTGATCAGTCAACACCCTCAGTCCATGGAACCAGGGGCAGGGAAAGAAATCCCAACCACCCCAACCACTGAGGACCCCCAGAGCTCCAACACAATCACCAATACCCATTCCCCACAGACAGACACACACACCCCAGCTGGTGATCTCTTGCTATCTCCCAGCACCGACAAGTGACAACATTTCAGTGATACCACCTTCACCACTGGGAAATGGTGAAAGGACCCATCTTCCAACGACAGCAGCAGGACACTCTCCAAGCTGAACGAGACAGACTGGATGGAGGTGGCAGCAGGGATTATGAAGCCGTGGGCTTCACAAGTGAGACCAGGCCCTGGGTTTCAAACCAATGAAAGACCTGCACACTTCAAGCATCTGTATTTTAATAAGCAGCACTTGTTAAGCAATAATTTGATCACTGATGCTCAGTTTGCATTCTGCCAGAGCCACTCAGCTCCTGATCTCATTACAGCTTTGGTTCAAACATGAATAAAACAATTGAATTCCAGAGGCGAAATAGAATCATAGAATCCTTACAGTGCGGAAGTAGACCATTCAGCCCATTGAGTCCACACTGACCCTGCGAAGAGCATCCCAGCCAGACCCACGCCCCTACCCTATCCCTGTAACCCTGCATTTACCTCAGCCAATCCACCTAACCTGTGTATCCCTAGACACTATGGGCGATACAGCAAGGCCTTTGGACTATGGGAGGAAACCAGAGCACCCAAAGGAAACCCATGTAGACACAGGGAGAACGCACATACTCCACACAGAGTCTGGAATTGAACCGGGCCCCTGGCACTGCTAGGCAACGGTGCTAACCGCTGAGGACCATGTCATGCTGAGATGAAAATGACTGCCCTTGACATCAAAGCCACACTTGACTGAGTGTGCCATCAATGGTGACTTAGCAACAGTAATGTCATTGAGAATCAAGGGGAGAAGGTCTCCACTGGTTGGAACCATGCCTGGCACTTGGGAAGATGGCTGTGGTTGTTGAAGTTCAGTCATCTCAGCTCCATTTTATCTCTGCAGGAGTTCATCAGGGTGTTGTCCTAGGCCAGAGAATCTTTAGCCATTTCATCTAGGACCTCCCACTATCATAGTGTCAGAAGTCAGAATGTTTGCTGATGATTGAACAGTGCTCAGCACCATTCACAACTCCTCAGATACTGAGGCAGTCCATGTCCAAATGCAGCAAGACCTGGACAATATCCAGGCTTGGGCTGCAAAGGTAGTAACAGTCATGACACATAGGTGCTAGACAATGGTCATCTCCAAAATAAGAGAATCTAATCGACATTCAATGGAATTCAATAGAATTACAATTGCTATCAATGTTCTAGGCGTAACCATTGACCAGAAACTGAACTGGAGTAGCCATATAAATACTGTGGCTATAAGAGCAGGCTAGTGAATGAGAATGTTAAAAAGTGAGCAACTCACCATCCTACTCTCTAATACCTGTGCACCATAAATCAGAATGGGCTGGAATGCTCCCTACAAGCTTGGCGAGTGCAGCTCTAACAACACTCATCAGGCTTGACACCATCCAGGACAAAGCAGCTCACTTGATTGGTACCACATCCACAAGTATTCACTCCATCCATCACAAACCTACAGTAGCAGCAATGTGTACCATCAAAGACATTCTGTTGAAATTGCATCATCCAAACCCATGGCCACTGCCATCTAGAAGAACAAGGGCAGCAGATACATGGGATTGTTATCACTTGCAATTTCCTCTCCAAGCCACTCACTATCCTGATTTGGAAACAGACTACCACCCTTATTTCACTGTCACTGGATCCGAATTGTGGGTCTCCTTTCCTAACAGTATTGTGGATATATCTGCACCAAATGAACTGCAGTAGTTCAAGAAGGCACCTCAGCTTCACCATGTCACCAGGAATTGTACTTGGGCACTACATGCTGGCCCAGCTAAAGAAAGCAACATCTCCTGATTGAATGAATTTTGAAAAAATGCTTATTCTGTGCTCTACCACAAAAATGTCCTAAAACTGAACCTTATAATGGACAAATAAGTAAGGAAATCACAAACATGGGAAAAAAGTAGTAAAGTGACATTAATCACTTCTCAAATCAGTCAGGAACTTATTGAATGGAATAGCAGACTTGATGGCTGAATGGTCTACATCTATTCCTATATCTTATTGTCTTATGGTGTCTGTCCAGGGTTTTTTAAAATCTCATTCTCTTTCACAAAAAATGATGGACGCCTACAGTTTGATTTCTTTCAATTATACAACGTGAACACACATACTAACATTTATCCAACCTATTTTATTACTGAAACACCTTTTGGTGATGTTTATGTCATAACTCCCAGCAACAACTGAGGTTTTCCAAGACTAGTACCATTCATATGTTCTTCACAAATTCAATGTGTACTTCATGATCTCATGCATTGATTTATTCAGTCATTATTTCTAAATGCAGTCACATCATTCTGGACTGAACACTTGTCTAACATCAGACTGTTCTCCAATTATCACTATTATTAGAAAGACACTATGTTTCATATTCCTTACAGGAAGAAGTTTAGATGGATTGTGATAAAGGGATCCATGTTTTATCAACATTATTGGGTGACTTCTTTAAAAGAACTAATTCAAAGTTTCCTGTGGACTTGAGTATTATTAAATGCTACACTTCCTAGAAATAACATGATTGATAATAACTTTTTGAGCTACTGTAGACACTGCTGGGGTTTTTTTGAACATTGACTGACTTGGAGTGGCTCCTGTTGTATCAGTTTCAGTTGGAGGAAAGCCTGCTAAGAACAAGCTCAGCTGCAAGTAAGCTTGTTGCCACAATATACACAGATCCCACAAGTACAGAAAAATGAGATTGGCACATTAATCCATCTGCTAGTTTGGCATCATTAAGGACATCAATCAACTGAACAAATCAAGTGTCAATTGCATTAACCTCAACTTTTACTCAAGAATACTTCTAAGCTATGGTGCATGATTGTGACTGTTGTTTTACATGCCAAGGACACTACTAAATTTTGATGACTACTTAACCAAATTCCCTTTTCTGAGACTAACCTAAGACATCACTAAGTACAACAAATTGTTGAAACATTAACTGTCATACTCAATACGCTTGATGTTCCTCAACACATTACATCTGATAATGGTCAGTAGTACACTAACACACTTTTCAAAGATCTATGCAGAAAGTGGGTGTTCAGCATATTAGAAACACACACAGAAATTGCTGGAAAACGTCAGCAGGTCTGGTAGCATCAGGACAGTCAGAAGAAACATCACTAGACCTGAAACATTGACTCTGCTTTCTCTCCACAGGTGCTTTCAGACCTGCTAAAGATTTTTCAGCTATTTCTATTTGTGTCTCTGATTTCTAGCATTCACAGTTCTTCAGTTTTTTTCTTCAACATGTTACTTAAGAGAAAAAGTGATGTGGCATTACTGCATAGATCTCAGAAAGGCACAATACCTTTAAGACAACTAGATACCATCACGACATGTGACACTCATCAAAATAGTCTCCATCTTACTCTCAGTCAGTCACTAAGTCAGCTGCATATATACTCAACAGTAACACTTGTAAACACTGAACCCAGGGTACATAAATGTGAGAAATCATATCCGTGTGCAGACTGCGTGTTAGACCATAAGACCATAAGACATAGGAGCAGAAATTAGGCCATTCAGCCCATTGAGTCTGCTCCACCATTCAATCATGGCTGATAAGTTCCTCAATCCCATTCTCCCACTTTCTCCCCGTAACCCTTGATCCCCATGACAATCAAGAACCTATATATCTCAGTCTTAAATGTACTCAATGACCTGGTCTCTACAGCCTTCTGTGGCAGTGAATTCCATAGATTCACCACTCTCTGGCTGAAGAAGTTTCTCCTTATCTCCGTTCTAAAAGGTCTTCCCTTTACTCTAAGGCTGTGCCCTCGGGTCCTAGTCTGTCC
>JAHRHZ010000077.1:3945052-3982406 GCA_024137785.1 Ginglymostoma cirratum | reverse complement strand
GTTATAAAAGGTCTTCCCTTTACTCTAAGGCTGTGCCCTCGGGTCCTAGTCTCTCCTACCAATGGAAGCATCTTCCCAACATCCACTCTGTCCAGGCCACTCAGTATTCTGGAAGTTTCAATGAGCTCCCCCTTCATCCTTCTAAACTTCAATGAGTATAGTCCCAGAGTCCTCAAACGTTCCGCATATGATAAGCTTCTCATTCCTGGTACCACTCTTGTGAACCTCCTCTGAACCTGCTCCAGGGCCAGTACAACCTTCCTGAGATGTGAGGCCTAAAACTGCACACAATACTCCAAATGTGGCTTGCCCAGGGCCTTAGTTCTTGATTATTAAAGGGAGCAAGGGTTACGGGGAGAAGGTAAGAGAATGCGATTAAGAAAGCTATCAGCCATGATCAAGTGGTGCAGCAGACTCAAGGGGCAAAATGACCTAATTCTGCTCCTCTATCTTATAGTCAGTATGGTCAAGTCATCCATCTCAACAAGAACATTGTATTTGTGGAAATAATTAAATGGGCTAATGTATATGGAGAGATTCAGACCATATCACACTATCAGAGGTGTTTTTGTCTTAGGAAACCACATCATTTCTACTGCTGGGACATTGTAGCCAACTCTGATCTTTTCCTCATCAACTATCTACAGGCTTTCAACACAAATTGTTTAGATCAAAAATGCTGAAACAGGGTACCTGCACCAAGATTCCCCTTTTCGACCTGGAGTTGCTAAGGCAAAAAAAAACAATCCCAGCTAAGTCTAATCAAAGTCAGCAGAGGATGGAACCTTTCAGGTTTGTATGGCTCAACTATTCACTGGCCCAAATCAATAAGCTTTTAAAAGGAGTAGACAGCTATTCAACAAATTCTGTGATCTTAATGACCTTTTATTATTCTTGCAATAATCAAAAAATCCAGAGCTCCCCCACTAAACATTGAACTCCCACTTCTAGTTGAATAACTTTGCTCACTCTTTCACAGTATGGCTGGAGGTAGATTAAACAGGCAAGTTCAACAAGAAAGTAGCTTCAGTCACTGTACCAGAATAATTGATGTAAAAGGCTGATTGCTTATTAACCAAAGCATTTCAAAATTTAGTCCTGGTGAAACGTTTAACCTTTAGAAAAATCCAAATCTGTTTGATAATAATTTATCCAGCTATTCACACTATTTGTGACTCCTCAGACACTGAAACAGTCCACATCCAAGTGCAGCAATGCATGGACAATAACCAAGTTTGGGATGACAGAAGGCAACTAACATTCATGCCATACAAATGGCAGCCAATGACCATCTTCAGGAAGAGAATATTAAACTGTTACCTCCTGACATTCAATGGCGATCTTTGTTGAATTCTCCACTGCCAGCATCCTAGGGGTTACCACTGACCAGAAAATGAACTTGAACCAGCCATATAAATATTGCAGCTACAATATGTAAGTGGCTGGTGACCCTGCACAACTCCCCAAAGCCTGACCATCATTTATAAGGCACAAGTCAGGAGCGTAATGGAATACTCTCTAGTTACCTGGATAAGTGCAGCTCCAACAACACTTGGGAAGCTTGACATCATCCAGCACAAAGCAGCTTGCTTGATTGACTCCACATTGATAAACATTCACTCCTTCCACCACTGAGGCTCAGTAGTAGCAGTGTGTGCCACCTAGAAGATGCACTGTAGAAATTCATTAAGGCTTCATAGAAAATACCTTCCAAAAAATACTACCATCTAAAAAGACAAAGGCATCAGATACATTGGAATACCGTCACTTGAGAGTTATTCTCCATGCCACTCATCTTCCTGACCTGGAAATATAACACAGTTCCTTCAGTGTTGCTGGATCAAATTGTGGAATTCCCTCTCTAATAGCAATGCCCTGCAGTGGTTCAAGGCAGCAGCTCACCACCATCTTCTACGATTAGAGAGGGGGCAATAAATGTTGGTCCAGTCAGTAACAATTACATCCCATGGATGAATAAAACAAAACTTCAAAGACATCCATTGTAGTCTGCAAAGCAGTTACAAGTAGAAATGAGGGCAGCTGGGTATACAGCAGTCATGTCTAGATATTACATCGCTATATTAATTTTCTCCAGAAATGTTTGAACCTCTTTAGGAGTCATAATACCTGTTCTTCAAAGTGCATATTTGCCCTTGCCTGATCTGGTTATTATCTGTTGTCCAGACTTCAAATTGCTCCAATCTGGGCTAACTCAGATTTCGCCAAATAAATCAGAATTGGCCATATTTGGATTCAGTAACTATTTGAACCTAATGACTTCTTCCTGGCAAATGGGACACACAACATATGAAATAGCAGACAGATTTTTCATTTTGTTTCACTCTATTTAGCTGACTCAACACAAACAAATGAACTTGCAGTAGCTGCACATGTGACACTGTTCTAATGATGTTGAGCTATTGTCCTCTTTCTATTACAACTGAGCAAACAGCACTGTTGGTCTCTCCTATGACTGATCTGAAGATTTTATATTTTGGGTTGTTCCCGCACTGTTCAACATCTAATTATTGAGACTGAACTGGGCACATAACAATAAAGGCCCATTGGTTTTATATTGCTTTATCACTTCTTGTTTTTGCAGTCTCGAATCTTTTGGAAGACAAATGCCAACTCTGGGTAGAATGAGGCCAATATGAATCATTAGCCATTTGAGTTTCACAGCCCACAAATGAATTTATGGGCTACAGCCTCAGAAAATTCCATTTAACTCAATCTCTTCAGTCTTTGATAAATGGGAGAAAAATAATAAAACCACGCACTTCGTTTCTTTCAAAGGGCTGACTGGTTTGTTTTTGGTGTTCTTCCTCTCCTGAATGAAAAATTTAAAGGTATATACTTTTGTTTCATAACTCTGGGCCTGAACTTAGGTATGGGAAGTTGAAACCAAGACCAAACAGAAATTATTTTGATCAGAGGCCTGAATCAAGGAGTAGTGGAATCTTTCCCAACAGGCCAAACCTGTTCTTTTTAGCATCAGCAAGAAACCTTAGGCCACTCTTAACTTCTTCCTCTTCAGTAAATGGAATTTTGCTCCGAGACTTGAGTGGGCTGCTGGGAAACCTTTCTACAGGACCCCAGCGATGGCGTCTTCTTTCTCAAATTCCCGCTCTCTAATTAGATGATGTTTCCTGGTGTGTTCAGGTAGTAGATTGATCCTGAAAATGCAAAGATGGCCCATGAGATAAATGGGCCTCAAGATTGCATTAACACACAAGTATGGGTTCAGGAATGAGAATAACCTGATATGGAGAGAGATCGGATAGGTTGTGGCTGTTTTTCTTGAACAGATGTCCTGATAGAAGTTTTTCAAAATCCTGAGGGGGCAGCATAGGATAGATAGGGAGAATTAAGGCAAGTGTGATGTGAGAAATAAATGTTTTCACATCAGGTGTTGGTTAAGGTCTGGGAAGCACTACCTGGAAGTGTGGAGGACACAGGTTCAACTGAGGCATTCAAGAGGGCATTGGATGCTTATTCAAATAGAAGCATGGGGAAAAAGTAGGAGAATGGCACTAGATTGTGCTGCTTGCTTGGAGAGCCTGTGCAGCCATAATGGACAGAATGGCCTCTTTCAGGACTGTAACACTTCTGTGACTCTGTGTACTCCAACCCTGGTTGTGATCAAAACCAAAGTTAAAATCAAATAGTATCTCATTATTTCATTCAAAAGCTGAAGACGGGGTGTTCAGTTGGTGGTGGTGGTGGTGGTGGGGGTGGGGGTGGGGGGGGTTGGTTTCCTTTCTAACCTCTCAAGTCCAATCACAGGAAGTAGTGGTTACTTTCTCTTATGTTGAAATTTTCCAGCAAAATCAACCCATATCCCAGGAGAAACTTCTCGCCATTGCCAAATAAATAGACTGTGCAGTCATGTTTGTCGGACATGTGAGAAACTATAGCAAATTGGTCATTCCGGTTAATGGGCCAAGGATGAGACAACAGATCTTTATTGTCTCTTTCTGAAATGGACTCATATTGACATTTTTTAAAATGACTCGTCTGGCTTTAATAAACAATCCTGAGTGCTTCCAACTTGCGGTCTTTTCTTCACAAAGCTGTTCAAATTCACTTTGTTTTAAAATACACCCCAGGAACACATGCCAATGCCAAAAAATATTCCTCCGATGAAAACAACAATCGAAAAAATCTCAAGGCATCTCCATGCTCATGAGCCAGTTGCTCAGTAGTAGCTGATTGCTGAGATTACTCACTTCCCAATTTTCCCCGAACTCTCTGTGGAGAAGAGAAAGGTTTCACTTCAATGCTACCTCCTTGAAAATGCAGACAAATTTCAGGACCAGCTTCAAGGAGAATTGTGGAGCAAACTTCTAATTCTAATACTCTAGGATGTAGCACGTTGAAACCCTAACGCAGTTTATTAAATTACGTATGCAGTATTCATATCTGTAACAAATAGTGAGCTCCCAGCTGCAAGACACATATCCTGCATGGATATGCACCACACAATGAAATTATTGTAAAAGACCTTATCTACATTTTGCCTGCTGAAAATAAATATTTTTCCAATGCTTACTTTAGTAGTCCTAGATGAGTCATAGAAAACTTTTTTCACAATGAAATAAATTGAGGGAACCACATAAATGGAATATTCAATGTCTGTGTTCACTTTAATCACATTGTCTTCGTATGTTATCTGCCCATTCTCCTGAAAACAATGTGCTTTTATACATTAATTTGTAACCATGACAAGCAGTTCAAAGTCTCAGGCTGATGCTCTGGGAATATGGGTTCAAAATCCACTATGGCAGATAGTGAAATTTGAATTCAATTAAAAAATTCTTAACTTAAAAAGCAAGTCTAACAGTCACTATGTAACCATTACTTGTTGCTGCAAAAACTCACCTGATTCATTAATAACTTTTATTGAAAGAAATCTATCATCTTTGCCTTGACTGATTCCAGAAGCTAAGCATTGTGGTTAACTCTTAGCTGCCCCCTAACAAGGCCCAGTAAGCCACTCTGTTGTATCAAAAACTGGTTCACTGGTTCAAACTGTAATCAGATGGACCACCTAGCATTGACCTAGATAACAGAAAAGAGGATGACCAACCCAGCCACCTTGTAAAGTCTGCCTTCCTACTATTTAGGGGCTTGTGCCAAAACTGGGAGAACTGTCCCACAGGCTAGTCAAGCAACAGCCCAATAATCATAGTCACAGAATCAAGGAACTCAGAGAATGCCTCACAGACAATGGACCAGACCCCATCACCATCACCATATCTGGGTATGTCCTGCCCAAAAGCAGGGCAGGCCCAACAGAGGTAGCAGTACAGTGGCATACAGGAGTGCTTTGGGAGTCAACAACATTGACTTCAAACTGTTGAAGTCTTATGGCATCCGGTCAAATATCAGGCTACCCACTAATCCCCTCTGCTGGTGATCCAGTAATTTTTCATGTTGAACACCACTTGAAAAAAGCACTGAAGGTGGCAAGAGCACAGAACATAACCTAAAAATGAGGAAACTGTCATGCCATTACCACATGTGGCTTGGTAACGCTACTATTCACTGAGCTGGTCAACTCCCTGGCTGCTAGTCTGGGTCTGTAGCAGATGGGAAGCAACAAGAGAGAGAGAAAAAAAATCAATCTGCCCATGATAGCATTGGTAGGGTGACTGCTGAATAATCATTGTGGACACAGCTCAGTCTTCACATTGTGGATACTATCTATCTGTCATGTTGTGTGCTAATAGGGACAGACTTTGAACAGGTCTAGCAGCACAAAAGTGGGCATCTATTAGATGCTTTGTTTCTTCAGCAGCAGAGTTGTATTCAACTACAATCTGTAAGCTTATGGTCCAGCACAGCCCCAGCTTACCGCTATGATCAACTCTGGTTCAAAGAAGAGTGCAGGTGAGCACGTTAGGTGCAAAACAAGCCATAGAAGTGCCAACCACACGAAGCTACAGCCCTAGACTACTTGCATGCCCTAAAACAGAAGAAACATTTGACTGTCAGAGCTAGGTGATCCCACAGCCAAGTGGGATTTGCTCAGCCACAATCTGCTCGTGATGCTCAGTTTAGATTCCACCAAAGCCATTCAGCTCCTGATCTCTTTACAGCCTTGGTCCAACATGGCCAAAAGATTCCAGAGGTGAGGTGTAAGTGACTGTCCTTGACATCAAGGCCACACTTGTGTAAGTGTGGCATCAAGAAGCTCTAGCAAAACTGAAGTCAATGGGAATATGGGAAAACACTCTGCCTATTTCAGTTCCTTTGTGCTCCGTAAGACTATCTTCAACTGCTTCATTAGGGTGCTTCTGTCCATCAGGGAGATCAGAAGTGGGGCATTTGCTGATAATTGCACAGTATTCAGCACCATGTATAAATCCTTGGACTCTGAAGGAGCTCATCTCCAAATGTAGCAGACATAGAGAACATCCAGGCTTGGGCTGAAAAGTGGTAAATAGCACTTGCAACACATGTGCCAGCCAATGAGCATCTCCAACAAGAGAGAAGCCAACCATTGCCCCTTGAGGTTTAATGGCACTACTTTCACTGAATCACCTGCTATCAACATCTTGTGAGTTACCGTTAACCAGAAACTGAACTAGTTGTACAGATACTGTGGCTGCAGAAGCATGTCAGAAACTAAGAATTCTGGAACGAGTAACTCACTTCCTTACTGCCCATTGCCTGTGCAACATTTACAAGGCACTGTCTGGAGTGTGATGGAATATTCTTCTCTTGTGTGGGTGAGAGTACAGCTCCAACAAAATAAGAAGCTTGACACAATCCAGGTAAAAAGAGATCCATTTGATGGGGACCGCACAACACCTTCAATATTCACTCCCTTCACTGCTGAGGCAGAGTAACAGCAGTTTGTACCATTTATAAAGATGCATTGCAACAACTCAGCCAGGTTTCTTTGATAGTACTCTTCAAACTTGCGACATCTACTGCCTAGAAGGACCAGCACAGCAGATGTGTGGGAATACCCCACTGCAATTTCCCCTCCAAGCCATACACCATCCTGACTTGAGACTATATCGCCTACCTTTCTTTCATTATTGCTGGGTCAAAATCCTGGATCTCGCCTCTGAACAACATGATGGGTGTACCTACACCAGAAAAACTGCATGGTTCAAGAAGGCAGCTCATCACCACCTTCTCAGGGGCAATGAATACCTCAATGAGACAGCGATGCCCATATTCCATGAATGAATACAAACAAACTAATACAAAGCAACATACAAGTACTGCATTCCCTCGAACAAATGAATCCTGCTGAGGTCAATTAAAAATATTTACTATTTACTTCTTGCTGTCAACATACGCTCCTCTGTAACATCTGTGTAACTTCATGAGTTAATGGGTGCAAGATGTTTGAAACCAACCTCAGGAAGGTATCGGTGTTCTAACATGTTCAACTCATTATTTATGAAGCTTTCATTGAAGTATAGTTTTTTAAAAAAAAGCAAGTTCACCAGTTTGTGAAATGCATATTCAATGATTCCATACATAGATGGCAGAGGCAATGAATTTAGTCTTCAATGGCAATTTGCAGCATATGGTTCTGATTAACAACACAAACTTTGCGTAATGGCAGAACACAGCAAGTGAAAGTCAATAAGAATTGTTTGAACTGATTGTGCAACCTAAGAAAACAATAACATTGGCTCAGGGCCAAGATTATTACCCTATGCCACTGATTATTTCAGGATCATGATAAAACTCCTTAATCTTTTTGCATTTATGGAAGTGAGCTGGAGGAGCAACTTGGGGTGGGAGGCAGGGGAGTGGTGGTGTTCTTGTGTGTGTGGAATCCATGGTATTTGCTTTTTCCTCAAAGCTCATGAGATCTGAACAAAATCAATGTATGTACATCGAAAGCAGTTTTAAAGATTTTGTAAAACAAATCTTTCAAAGAGGTGTTGGTTTAATGTTATTGAGCTTTACTTCGATCCACTGTAGCGAATAGTACAGAAATGGGCCAGTTCACTGTGCTCACACACCAGCAGGAGATTATGATGTGCATCTTTCTGCAAATACAGATATGCTATTTCTGAGAGATGAATGTTGTAATACTTGATCCAGAGTTACACACTGAAAATAAATAACAACTGTCTTCATTCTCTTAAATGAACTCATGTAGCTGAGCAGTGCAGGACTTCTAACACAGTACCTACTGAAGAAATAAATTCAAATCTCAGCAAATACTGTGGTCGCTTGTACCAGAATTCCTGGAGGATAAGTAGTTGCTAATTGCAAGCATGCTTTCAGACACACCACAGTACTTGTAAGGGAAGACACTTTCCTGCAAATACATGTCTACTCATGATTGAGAATCCAGCATTCAGAGTCCGTAACAGTTGGCATGGCTACCCAGCTTTTCTTTTTCAAAGGCGATCAGCTGACTGTCCACTATCCATTTGGAAGTGATTTGTTATTCATTTTAAAAAAGGCTAAACATGAATTGTCCAAAAAATAGAGTGAATAAATATACTATGAAGCGTACTACAGGAAGATGCCAAGTTGAGTTCTACTTCAGCTAATCTCGGTTGGGGTAGCTGATGTGAAAATTCACAACTGTGTTGGAGGCAAAAAAAGGAACCAGTTCAATGTCCAATGCTTGTAGACCCCTGGAAATGTCTGCAAGTTGACATGTACATGTCTTTGGATGTAAATGAGATCATGTTTGGAACCAATATACTTAACAGCCTCATGACCACCCACCAAAATGACTAATTATTTAAATACTCAAATGTTATGTATAAGAACAACTAAAGATTTTTTTTCTTCTTGGAGTCCAGCATATGCATTTTCTGAAATAAACAGCCCATGTTGAAAAAACTATGCAGGACTGGCAGCATCTGTGGAGAGGCTAACTGTGTCAACAAGCTAGATGTTAAAAAATATCAGGCTGGATCACATTCCTGGATTCCTGCTGCCATCCACAGCACCATCAATTTGCGGTAGCACAGGATAAGGATGAGAGTGCTCAACGCACCTCAAAATTTGCTCCCTCCAATGCAGAGTTAGACATTTCAAAGCCACCAGAATCTTTGTGGAGTTTGATCAAATGTTCCACGATTCTCAGTTCCCTCAGAGCAGTCACCAACAATGGTCTGGATTCAAGGATCTTTTGGAAGGCAAGGTCATAGACATGTGATTTCATCCATGCCAATTCATGCTTCAATCCACACTCCCCTCTCCATGCCAACACACGACCTCACACAGCCTTCCATGTTCACAGACACATACATTCTTTGTCACCAATGCCCATTCACCACAGAACCAACGGACCTTATGGAAATCAAAACAGCAATCAACTAGAGCTTCAAAGTCTCAACAAATGATTCATTGAGTGCCTGGGGGTTAGTGAGGGGCATGAGTTGAGATGGAGGGTATGAAGGCTATGGGGAGAGGGCAACGAGTTGGCATAAGCCAGCCTAGGTGGCTATCCGAGGATGAGCCTAAAACATAAGCAAACTTTGGAGATGAAGTCTCAGAGAACCAAGACATGTTCTTTGATCAGCCCACTTAGCCACCAATGCACTTGTTTCCAGGCACAATGCACCCAAATCCATCACTTTTCCCAAACCCAAAGGGCATGTCTGATGAGACACTTTCTACCAGACAAATCTGCTAAGCCAGGAAATGTTTCATCTTCAGCTGCCTGCCTCAATAGCAAAAGTCCAAAGTTTACGGTCAGTAACCTCTTATCTGATGAGAGATCAACCAGCTGCAATGTTGGTCTGTTTCTCTCCCCACAGACACTGCCAGACCTGCTGAACATTTCTAGAATTTATATTTCCAGCATCCACATCATTCTTTGTTTATATTAGTGGTCATTCATTGCCTGAAATACACTAAGGTACCAAAAGATCAGCTAAACATTGTGCTTCACTGCATCTACAGTCAGGTCATAGCTAGGAAGCTGTACCGAAACATTTTTCATGATTCTTTGTCTCGATTCAAATATGCAGAAGCACACACCATTCTCTATCTGGGATGCTCTAGTGCAACGTTGCACTTCATTGTCTATCTGGAAACTAATGTTATATCGCACATTTGGTCCAGCTGGTCGGTTCTGTCAAATCACTGTACATTGCCTCTGGCCTCGATCTGCTCACCATTGAGCTGGAATAGCAGAATGTAACATCGAACTTCACCCTCAGCTGAGATGGGTCATCATGAATTGTCCTCCAGGTGTGACACAATGAATATCTGGGCTGTAGATTACTTTTCAATCACTAATCAGGAATGTTAATTCCAACAATTAAACAGCACTTTGTCTGGTTGTCTTTTTTTCTCCCCCATTCCGGTGAAAACCTTCCTTTTGTGTGACACTCCATCTAGTGGCATGCCCAAACTCAATTTAGCCTTTTTGGGTTGAAGGAAGTAGACTGGAGTGTTAGAAAGAAGTTATGTGCTTTGGTCAAGGGAGAGGTACAGTAACAAGTCTGTTACTGTTCATTCATTTACTCAAATTTCAATGGAAGTGCATTGCTAGGAATTAAAACATATTGATCATTTCTAAATTATGGATTGACAGAATTCAAAAGTTTTTACATAGAATGTGTTTTACTTGTGAAATAAATGCCTTTTGAAAATCACACTATTGTGAAAGCGTTTGCAAGCTGAAAGGAATGGTCCTGTGGAATGATTTGGATGAGGGAACAAAATGTAACATCACCAAGTTTGCAGATGATACCAAATTAGGTGGGAGGGTGAACTGTGACGAAGATGCACAGATCCTTCAGCATGATCCAGACAGGTTGGGTGAGTGGGTGAATCAATGGCAGATGCAGTATAATCTGGATAAATGCGAGGTTATTCACTTTGGAAGCAAAAACAAGAAGGCAGATTACTACCTGAATGGCTGTAAATTGGGAGAGGGGAGTGTGCAGCCGGACCTGGGTGTCCTTGTGCACCAGTCACTGAAGGTAAGCGTGCAGGTGCAGCAGGCGGTAAAGAAGGCAAATGGTATTTCGGCCTTTATTGTGAGAGGTTTTGAGTACAGGAGCAGGGATGCGTTGTTACAGTTATATAGGGCGTGGGTGAGGCCACATCTCGAACGTTGTGCGCACTTTTGGTCTCCTTTTCTGGAAGTAGTGGATGCCAAAACATTGAATGTATTCAAGAGGTGGCTAGATATAGCACTTGGAGTGAATGGGATCAAAGATTATGGGCAGAAATCAGGATAAGGCTATTGAGTTGGACGATCAGCCACGTTCGTAATGAATGGCGGAGCAGGCTTGAAGGGCCAAATGGCCTCCTCCTGCTCCTATGTTCTATGTTTCTATATTTTTATGTCCTAGAGTCCTACTAACAACCTCCTGATTTTCCAGTGCATTCTCAAAAAGTATTGTTTTCATTCGAGATTCAGTTTAAAATAACTGAAGCTACCATCATAGAATCACCATGTTATAAAGATTAGGAAAAGCTGCATACTGTAATAAAAAAATTGTTTTCTCATAGTTTAACATTGAAATGGGATCTCTGTTGGTTATAAATATCCTTGATTTCTGTCAGTAATAAAATACTTCCACGATTACTATTGACAGTGCTGAATAATCTTGAAGGTTGCTTTGCTTCAAGAAGATGAGTGTTACAAATCATTCTGCAGTGAAAAGAGTAACACCAGCAGGCAGCAGACAGGTTTCAATTTCACAATGCTGATTAGCTCATTCCAAATTCTATGCATGCCTAAATCTGAGAATCTCTGAAGCCTCTATATGGACTCCTACTTTTAAAATGCCTATTACAGTTTCATACTTCTGCTCCTTCCTGAAGAGTGCCATTTCGCCAAGCTTAAATAGCAGAAAATTACACTGCTTCTTGCCTGCCCATGTTCTCAATCTCCATTAACCCAAGGAGGAACAAAGAACTAGACCGGACTGTCTAGTGTGGCAGGTTGCTGTCCAGGTTAAATAGTGCATGCTCACTGATAGATTTCTTTACCCCTAAAACTGAGAAACCACTGCAATTAATCTAAAAATTACGTTTCAAATAGGTAATTCGATGGTTGTTTTGCATTTCTGCCGTGGTTTAGGGCTATCTCAAATCAAACAGTAACAAGCTTATCATTAACCTCATGCTTTTTCCTTAAATTTATATTCATGGCACTGAAACAGCAGTTGTATAAACCAGGACTATTTACATTTGTTGAGCCATTAGATATATAAAAAATTTCAACACTTCTGAGCTCTGATGAAACTGATGTTTTGCAGAATGAAAAAGTTTTTTAAAAGCTCTATAAAACTACCATTCGTTGACAGTTTAAATTGTGACAGACAAAAGCATTCCCTTTTCTTATTCCATCAAAATGTGGCTTATTAAAAATTAAAATACACAGCAGATTTCGATTTTATAAAAAAATTTGTATATTGCAATATCAACTTTGCATAGGTGCATATTTCATGAATTTCTTCAAGGCAAACATTCCTGGCAAAGTGACACATATAAAATTTTTTAGAAGGGAAATTATTTATTTAACATGAATTGACAAAATGTGATATGAACTGTATTACACTACAAACAGTTCCAACCTTCAGTTTCCATTAAATGCAATGCTAGTCATCTTCTATTTTACAACAAAATCTAAAGCTTTTGCTACTGACTATGCACCATTACATATCTGCAGTAAAACAAAGTGCACTGCATAAGCAAAAACTACTATATCACTCTATAGGAACAGCGTTGCAGACTTTCACAAAGAAAGGACAGTTCATCCTATACTGTATTTGCACAAACTGTCTGCTGTTTCATTTTATAGCTGTAATTTGACTGCTGCTCAAATTTCCCATTATGCCTTGTGCTGTGGCCTTCGCCACAAAAGAAACAGGCTGCCAGAGTGAGAAAAACAGCTGTTCCTTATGAATCACAAATGCTACAGTAACTTGCACACTGCTTTTGCCTTAACTTAATGAAGGGCCAAAAGTGTTGCATGTTTTCTCTAAACATTGCACTTAAGTTTAATAATCTGATACAGCTTATTAAATGTGAAGTTTGCTGATCTTTAAATTATTCATAACATGGTCCTGACTGATTAAGATTGGCTTGTTAAGGAGCACAAGAAGCAATTAAACTGACAAGGCAGCGAGGCCTTGATGTATACATTTATTATCACAAGAATACCCAATGTGAATGCCCTTATTAAGCAATGAATTTCACCTCACTGGCCTTCTACCATTGCTGCCACGGGCAGAGTGTGCGAGAAACAACATGTCAAAAGCTAACTCTGAGGAAATGCCCATCTTCCAGTGAAACCGATTTTGTAATGAACCTTTCAATTCACTCCTGAGGTAATAAATCCTGACTGGTGCATTAATTACTTGATAACATCCCATCAAAATGCAAATGCAGCACTTGACCCACAGGAATGGCTCAGTAGCTGTTAACTCTTCAGGGTATATATAAATTGTCTGTTTTTTTTTTAATCAAACAGGGCATTTATTTTGTCCTGCTTGGATGAATGTCACTCGCTTCCAAATTCAGTCACACTACAGGCCGACATTTCTATAAGGATCGACTAGCTGCGTGAAAATCCTAATTTCACTACATCTTGACTTTGCACATTTGAGAACATTTTCTTTTCATTTTCTGGGTGGAGAAATCTAAGAGGTCGGTATCTTTTCTGCTAATGTGACATGCCATGACCTTCCCCAAGAGCAAGATTTCCCTGAGACTGTGTTATATCTGAATATATTAATGTAGACATTAGACAGTACTATTCTTGATTTGTCATGTGTTCAACTCTTTTTCATAGCTCCCAGCACATTTTTGGATCATAAACATTGGACAGCTCCAAGTAAGCTGATGTGAAGTGAAAAAATTTGGTCCCTTTCCATATTAATGGTATAATATTACACCACATGCAGGGATAGTAGTAAGACACAATGGGAAAATAAATTCCACAGAATAACATTTTGACAGGAACTATATTTTCTGATGCACCCAATGGATTTTTTCCCAAGTTCTTTGTGGTAGTTCCCTTGATCTCCTCATTCATTACTGGGTGCAGCTTTCTTTTCAACAAGCAAGTGCCTTTTATTAAAGAGATCAGCAGCAGTTGTCTGAATCTCAACTAATAAATAGCTACTCAATTTCAACGGCCATGACAGTCCAAGCCAAAAGTCTAATATTAATGTTTAAGTTGGAGAATGCCTTAGGAATAAATTCCCAGCCCTAGTACTGTTAGTCAGTGCAATTACTTCACTGCCAGGAAACGACAAGGCCTCTGGTTATTCGAGCAAAGAATCTGACATTTAGTCAAACAATTATGCATTAATGATTTCTTTTACACACAATAAATCAGCAAATGCATTCTTTTCTGGTCAAAAGAGGGCTATGGAGGAACTTAAACAAAAAGAGGAGGGGATCAGCGCTGGATTCAGTTGAGCTCGACCACATGAGAAAAATAGCAATGAAACATGAGTTACATTTATTAACTACACTGGTTGTTGCTGCTTCAAAAATGAGATATGCCCTATGAAAAAATCCTGTCTGAGAACGCATGGTTGAAGTTTCGAATTCTGGCCTCGTGTGGCACTTTTGACACCCGGCCACACTGCATCCTACAAGATTTGAAACTTGATCAGGTAGCTTCTTTTTATATAAGAACTTGCAAGTCCATCAGAATTAAATATTTTAGTTAGAAATTTTTTTTATAAATTGAAGTCAATTTCTTTTAAATACCAAATGCTGGAGAACAACTTGGAAACGATGAAGAATCATGGAATTCCTACATGGCAGGAACAGGCCATTTGGCTCATCCCTATCCTCCAAAGACCATCCCACCCAGTTACACCCCCTATCCCTGTAACCCTGTATTTCCCATGGCTAATCCACCGAGCTTGCACATTGCCAGACACTGTGGGAAAGTTAGCATGGCCAATCCACTGAATCTTTAGACTGTGGGAGGAAACCGGAGCACCCGGAAGAAACCCACGCAAACACAGGGAAAATGTGTAAACTCCACACAGACAGTCACCCAAGGCTGGAATTGAACTTGGGTCCCTGGTGCCAAGAGACAACAGTGCTAATCACTGAGCCACCATGAAGGAGATGATGGCCTAGTAGCATTATTGCTGAAGTGTTAATGCAGAGACCCAGATAACATCCTGGGAACATGGGTTCAAATCCTGCCATGACAGATGGTGGAATTTGAGTTCAATAAAACATCTGGAGTTAAGAACCTAGTGATGACTATGAATCCATTGTTGGGAGAAACCCATTAGGTTCACTAATGCCCTTTAGGGAAGGAAACCGCTATTTTTACCTGGTCTGGCCTACATGTGATTCCAGGCCTAACTTTTGACTCTTAACTGCACTATGGGCAATTAGGGATAGGCAATAAATGCTGCCTAGCCAGTGAGGCCCTCATCCTGTTAATAAACTAAAAAAAAACAGAACAAATGTATTGAAATGCTTCTTTAAAAAGTTAATTTTTAATATGATATCCAATGTAATTTTAAAGATAAAAAACAGAAATTGTTGGAAAAGCTCACCAGGTCTGGCAGCATGTGAGAAGGGAAATCAGAGTTAACGTTTCGGGTCAGGTGACCCTTCTTCAGGAACCTGTTGTTGTTTCTGATTTTTAGCATCTGGAGTTCTTTGGGTTTTTATTTTGTAATTTTAAGAAATGGTATATCTGAATAGCTTGTATAAAAGCCTAGTTAAGTAACCAGAAATTGAGAGAAATCTGAAAATCTAAACCAAAATATGTCTTGATCAGGGAGTCTTGCAATGACTTAAGGGGTTAATCTTCAGAATGTTGCACTATTACTTAACACAACATTCAAACATGGTCAGCACTGCAATGTTTTTTCTTAATCCCAAAAGTACCTATTCAGGAATGAACTAAGCAATGTTCTGTACAACTGCACTATTTTCCTACGCGTAGTATTAACCAAATATCATTTTTACTTGCCTGAGTAAGGACATAAAACTAGTTTTTAAAAACTGTCAGGGCCCAGTAACTTGCACCAATGGTCAACTGCAAATGCATGACCCTTTCAAAAGTTTTGGATGTTGTGTGGGAGAGAAAGAAATGCTGTCTGATAAGGGTTCAGCATAAAGGCAGACAAGTGTGCACTGCAGACCCTTTAATCAGAGGATCATGCCAATTTTGATATTTTTTGTCTGTTTGCATACATAGTAGAATCACATTTTCAGCTGTTGTTGATCTACCTTTTGGAGCCTTAACCTGCCATTGTACCTCAGTAAGTCAAATTACCACCTGGACTATTCGGTCTTCCCCTTTATTTGTCCCCATGGCTCGCTGAAAAGCTCTAAAACTCCACAGATGTGAAAGTATGTTGTTTGGTCTAGCATTTTTAGATCATAGCCAGGCCTAATGCCTTCACAACAGGCTGAAAAAGATGCACGGATAAGTCTCTAAGTTTTTTTTCGCTAAAAGATCAAGAGAGGATAATATTAATTGATGCTGAAAATAATGACTGAGAATGGCACCACTAAAGCTTAGTGTGACTGGCATGTGATAATCTTTGCAAGATGCTCAGCATGTGACTGGACAGTCTAAAGCAATATACATTTCTAGTAAAAACAAGAATAATTGCATGCACTGCTTCTAAGGTATTCTGCGTAACATTTGGACAATGTTTTTACTTAAAATAACATTTTGATATATCCCTTGAGTGTTGAATTTTTTCCTGGAGCCTGAGATGTCTCTCCTGGAATTTCTATGCAAAGCTAAGAGTTTACCTTTCAAAAATCCATTAAACCCAGTGGACAAAAATGATGAATGTAAACAATTGTTCCTCCATTATGACAGGGCACGGTCCATTGGAATTTCAGAAACATTTTATCGTGAACACTATCTTCTAAAATGTAAAATTAGAAATCATAGATGTGAAATTATAAGCTTTTCAGCATTTACATTTTGGAATAAGTTGGTTCATTTGTAGATTCTTAAAAGCATCTGTTTATTCCGATCAAGAAATTTGTTTCCCTGATGACAGAATACATTTTTAAACTTGCTTTGTGCAAGTCCATGCAGTTACTGCAATAAAGGCATCTCTCAGTCTTTTAAACTGCACTGAGTTCAAACCCAAGCCACTCAACCTCTCTTCACAAGACAGTTCCTCTATACCAGTGATCAGTGTAATGAAGCTTCTGTGGCCTACCTCCAATGCCAGCATACCTTTCCTTATTTTAGGGCCCAAAACTGTTTACCGTATTCCAGCTGTGATGTAACCAGTACCTTGTATAAATTTAGCAAGACTTCCTGACTTTGATACTCCATTCCGTGTGAAATGAAGGCTAACATTCAATTTGCCTTTTCTATTACCCAACTGCCCATAGTGTTCGAGGCTATGCACGTGAGGCGGGTTAGCCATGGGAAATGTAGGGAGACAGGGATGGGGTGGGTCTGGGTGGGATCCTCTTTGGAGGTCGGCGTGGACACAATGGGCTGAATGACCTGCTTCCACACTGTAAGGATTCTATGATTACCTGCTGAACTTTACGCTACCCTTGAGATTTCTGAAAGGGTACTCCCAAATCGGTGTGTTGAGGTTTCTGCAGTTTTTCTCCATTTAACTAATGTTTAACCCTGCGATCATGAGAGAAAATGTGCAGTCAAGCACTTTGGCAGGATGAATAGCTTACCTGCCAAGTTTTTGACCATTTTCTTAACCTGTCTACATCTCTCTGTCATTGTCACTACTTGCCTTTCCCACATATTTTGGTCTCATTTGCAAACTTGGCTACAGTGCATTCACTTTCCCCAACCAAATCATTAATATAAATTGTAAATTGTATGCCCAGCACTGGTCCCTGTGGAACTCTACTCATTACTGGGTGACCTCCTGAACATGTGCCCCCTTATCCCAAATCTGTCTTCTATTAATTAGCCAATGTTCTATCCATGCTAATATACTACCTTCAGCAGCACTTATTGTTGCATGAAGTAGCCTAACATGTGGCACCTTATCAAATAGCTTTGGAAAATCCAAATATATTATTGCATTCACTGCTCCCCCTTTATCTATCATGCTTGTAACTTCTTCAAAGAATTCTAATAAATTTATCAGGCATGATTTCCCCTTCATGTATCTGCGCTGACTCTGCTTGATGATATTATGTATCCGTGGTATGAATTTAAATAAAACACTACTAGCCACAACAAAATTTTAAAATTGTATTGACATTTAATGTATCATCTGTACAAAAATGAGGACCCTTGTTGAGAGATGTACATACTTGGAACAATGATGTAATGGGGTTAAATTAATGTAGTAGTAATCCAGAGGGCTAGGCTAATGCTCCAGAAAGAAGGGTTAAACTCATACAATGACAAGTGGAGAACTTAACTACAAGTTAAGTAAATAAGTTCTGAGCGTCACCAGACCTGAAACATTAACTCTGTTTTTTCCTTCACAGATGCTGCCAGAGCTGCTGAGCTTTTCAGCGACTTTGTTTTTGTTCCTGATTTACAGCATCCACAGTTCTTTTGGTTTTTTTTAAAGTAAGTAAATAAACCTGAATCAAAAATTCTCAGGAATGATGAATGTAAAATTGTTTCTCAAAACATAACTGGGTTCTTTAAAGAAGGAAATGTGCCATCTTTACCCAGTCTTGCCAACATGTGACTGCAGACATAAATGTAATTGCCCCTGATCTATCCATGAAATTACCTCAATTAAAATTGCGACAGGAAGGCATCTAATTAGAACACACAAAGGAACAGATGACCTGGCACTGATCTAGCACCTGCCCAGCTAACTGTGCAAAGGTTTCCTCACTAATCAAAATTGGGAGAACTGTCCCAAAGACTGGTCAAGTACAAAAGCCAAAAATGCAGATGCTGGAGACCTGAAATAAAAGCAGAAAATGCTGGAAATACACAGCAGGTCACGCAGAATCTGAGGAGAGAAACAAATTTAATGTTTCAGCTCGATGGCCTGACACATGTTACAAATGAATCCTTTGCAATCTTCTTTGATGTTTACAACACCTCATCATACGAACTTGACAGAGAAAGAGACAAGATTATACACTAACTATAGAAGTGGAAGAAATGTATTTCTGACGAAGGGTCTAGGCCCGAAACGTCAAGCTTTCCTGCTCCTGTGAAGCTGCTTGGCCTGCTGTGTTCATCCAGCTCCACAACTTGTTATCTCGGATTCTCCAGCATCTGCAGTTCCTATTATCTTTGAAATGTACAGCTCATAGCTTTACCCCATTTCCCAGGATTGGCTGGCAAAGGGCATTAGAGAAAAATAAACCAGAGAAAGAAACTGAAACCAGAAGTCAGTGAACCTTAAAGTAGCTCTCCCATCTCAGATGATAGCAAAACACTGCAGATACTGGAGATCTGAACTAAAAACAGAATGTGCTATAGAAATTCAGTAGGTCTGACAGCATCAGTGGAGAGAGTGTAAGAATTAATGTTGGGTCCAGTTACTGTTCTTCATAACTGAATGGGACTGGAAACTGATGGTCTGTGTACGGTGAGGGTGCCCAGAACAAAAGACAAGGGAATGATCTTGTTGTAAAATAGATATGAATGGTGGTAATAAATAGTAGAAAATAGAAATTGAGAGAAAACCAATACAAACAAGACTTGTGGGGGTGGGGTGGTTGTCTCATCAAAATGGATGAACTGTTCATTGCCTGAAGTTAATGGACTTATGTTGAGACCTGAAGGCTGTAAAATGCCCAGGTCAAAACTAAGGCACTGTTTTCTCCAGCTTACACTGGGTTTCACCAGGACCCAGTAGGCGTAGAATGGAAATGTTAACATGAGAACAAGATGGTGTATTGAAATAGTAAAAAAAAACCTGAAGGGCTGGGTCCATTTCAACTGGAACAGGTTTTGGGTTAAATTCTTGAAACTGCTGGTTGTTTGTCTAGTTAAGTATAAAATTACAAAACGAAGTTTCAACCCTTTTTATAAAATGACCAACACACCATTATCCATCGGAATTTAATCTGACACGTTACTGCAGTTCCATTTAGACTATCATGTACTCAGCTCAATGGAGTTTAGTTTTCTGTTTTATTGTTAACATATCAGTAAATTGTATGACTGTCATGCCATTTACATTCAAAGGCATTTTTGTATTGAACCAAATGAAACTTTTTCTATGTCTGCTATTCCTTGGTACAAACAATTATCCTATTGAATCAGATCATTGTGACAATTATCTAAGGCAGAGTCCAGTACAATTTCAAACAGGCAAACTGAAGAAAACAAGCCTTCTTATTTTGTGAATGGCAGTGCTTCCTAATTGCATTTAATATTGTGATTGATGGGCTTCCTTTGTAATCGTATTACTTATCTATGGAATCAAAAATTGCAACACCTGCAGATTAAGGTGCTTTTCAAGATATTTCAAAATATACATCTTCAAACTTTTATACAGCTTATTCTTCAGTACGTTCTTCTAGACCAAATGCATGTGGGAATTCAGGCAGGTGGTGATCTACTCCGAAACCACCATCCAGATCCAGCCTCTGGCCATTCAGCACCAGGCATCTTCATGTTTCTGAAGAGAACATGCCATTCTTTTGCCCCTCCCTCATGGGGAGCTATCTGACTCTTATGCTGTACATTCTGCATGCCATTATCAGGCCTGAACAGAAAGGTGAATTGTTCATCAATTATTCCACACTTTTACATTCACTCTGTTGCAAAGATTCAGGACCATTGACCCAGCATACTAAGGTTTGTGTCATAAATACTGAGTTCTCATAATTGCTTTAATTGCATTTGATACTCAGAATTAAATGATCTTTGAATGTAGATTATTAAAGCTGGATTTTCCTCCATTATACAGTCTGAACTTGGATAAAAAAAATCAGCAGTAAGTGTAAGGAAATTGGCTGGAGAGTCCTAGCACGTAGTAACATCAATGTGCATTTATGTCCCCTTGACTACCCAGGTACAAGTAAGTAATTGTAGGATGGGCTTTCCTTGTCTTGGCTGAACTCAAAACCCAATCTTTCCATTGTAGTTCGGTGGATTATAGCAATTTTGACTGCTGACCGTTATGGACCAGACCTGGGCACCTCAAAATATATCAACGAGATAGCATAGACCTTAACTTCTTTCTTATTTAAAGGCAACTGTAAGTGTTCCAGATGTGATTCGATTGGTCCACCAGTATTCTTTATACAAAACACACCTATTCTTTCAATACAGTTAAAATACAAACAAAAAAAAATGTCATAACTATTACTCTAGGACTCTATTAAAATAGAGTCAAAGTCATACAGCATGAAAACAGACCCTTGAAATACTTAAAATATTATTTAACTACTAATCATGAACTGTTCCAATATAGCAGCGTCCCAAAAATACAAACCTTGGCAAAGGCAGATTCAGAAAAAAAGATCTTCTTCACAATATATATTAATAATTTGGATGAGGGAACAAAATGTAACATTGCCAAGTCTGCATTTGATACTCAGTTGATTGGAAAGGTTAGCTGTGACGAGGATGCAGAGATCCTTCAGCATGATCTCGACAGGTTGGGCGAGTGGATGATTTAGGATGGAGATGAGGAGGCATTTCTTCACCCAAAGGATGGTGAGCCTGTGGAATTCATTACCACCGGAAGTAGTTGATGCCAAAATATTGAATGTATTCAAGAGATGACTAGTTATCGCACTTGTTCCAAATGGGATCAAAGGTTACGGGGAGAAAGCAGGATTAGGCTATTGAGTTGGACGATCAGCTTTGATTGAGATGAATGGTGGAGCAGGCTCGAAGGGCTGAATGGTCTCCTCCTGCTCCTATGTTTCTATGTTTCCCTTTCAGTCCAAGAGAAATGAACACCAAAAGAAACAGACAAACAAACAAACTAGCAACACAGAGAGAACTCAAGCTTTTTGTTGCAGCAGACAGCTGTATCTATCATCCTCAACAGCCAACTTCAAAGCCCAACTGAAAGTGAAGTCTGTGAGTGCCCGATTCCACACATTCATGCTTCTTTTGTCTAATTTTAAAAAAATACACTCAGGCAGCTCAAAGCTATTTACCCGCTGCCTCTAAAGTAGACATTCCATCACCACTGTGGCATCACTTCTCTGCAAGAGAAACAGCACAGACCAAATCTGTCAAAGGCACAATACCTTTGGACTTGGACTGTACTTGGAGCAAGATGCTGAAAACAAGGAATTGTATTAAGAAACAACTGACTCAAATATGCAGTGGATCATTCAGGTGTGAGCTTGGAAGGCCAACTGGGAGAGCCCATGTAAGGCCTATATTTAAAAATGGCAATAAGTCAGAAGCAAGAGACTACTGTCTTAAAATTTCATGGACAAAGAACCTGGGAGATGTCCACAGCTTCCCGACACCACCTATTCTGTGAATACGGACTGGTGCAGCTTCTTTCTCAATTGACTCTTTGCCTTAGCAAGGGAGCTATAAATTGGTCTCTTTGTGAAGTACCTTTCTGACCTTGGACCCTTCTGGGGTACAAATGTATCAAAATCTGCAGGCTGGTGTGCTTCACTTGTATTGGCATATCATTGTCCAAATGAAGTAGCAGGTACTGAGATTCAATACTCACAAACGCAAACTCAGATTAATACGCTTCTGACCCAGGACCCCAAACTGGCAAGCCACCTGTTCTACACAGGCTGAATGAATTCTACTCTGTACGTATCAAGGTCAAATGGACTGTGGATCAATAACCCTGTGGACCGAGGGGATTTACATTCAAATATGCCCTTTACGGACAGGATCTCAGGAATTTAGGGGCCTCTTTATCAAATCCTGTGAGTGACGAGCTCTATTCTTGTATACAGATTCATCAGTACCTTATTATATGAACGGGAAGGATTTTCCTTATTTATGTTCTCAGGGCTGAATTTGTCCCCTGGAGACAGGAAGCAGTGGTTAGGAGAGATTCTGAACCCACCTGCACCGATAAAATGATAGAAGTCAAAAGTTTTCACATGGGAGACCTCCTAATTGGCTTGAACAAAGTTCCTTGTTTAAATCAAGGCAGAAGGTGGGCTCTACAACTGGAGGGCCAGAAACATTCCAGTATAATAGCAGCACTCATCTCCAGAAATGGTGCCTATCTGGGACAGTGCTTCAATAAAAGTGCCCTTGCAAATATTTTACAAAATGTTCAATGAAAAGTATAGAAAACAAAGCCTGGCCACCACTGTGGGGGAAGCTCTTCTACAGGTGGCCTTTGGTAAACAGGACCACTCCTTTCAGCCAGCAAGGAGCGTTGGCACACAAGGCTGCTGTTGGATGCCCATCCCCTGACAGTGAATTTGCCTGCCTGCATTTCAGGAAATTGAAAGCTGACTGGTAAATCATTATCTCCGTAAACCCCTATACAGCAAGATTCTGGATAAGCTTAATTTCCAGCCCACCTCATGGCTCTAATCATTTTGTCCAACAAGAGTTCAATATCGAGAAGGGGGCTCTGGAGTCTGGCACTCTGACTAGCCTCATGATTTTCAGTCCCTATCCATCTCCCTTCATGGTGTTGGTGAATCCTGGTGATTTAGGTCTTTATGCTACACATTGGAAGAGTCGTTCCTTATATCCACACTACCAGTCTCTAATTTTGAAATAGATGCTGTGCTTCAAGTGCCATTGTGGGTTTTCCCAAAGGGAGCTGGAGATTTGTAAGCAGCCAGCTGCTAATCCACAGCAACTTCTCTCAACAACTTAGCCTCTTGTTGACCTCAGGATGTAGCTATTTAGGCCACTTTCCCAAAGGACTGCTTGAGTGGAGCTTAAAGGGACAGGCCACGTTGAATAACTTTTGATCTCAACAGCGGAGCATTGCTGCCTTTAGGCTTTTCCTGCTCTGCCACCATAACATTGGCAGAATGCCTGTGGAAACCCTATCCATGGTGATAAAGAAAAGCAATGAGGGTGAAATTGAGGAAATTCTTCACGCACATTTATCCTCCAGATTCCACATCATCCATGGGCAGTACTGAATATTTTGTTTGATGAAGAATTTGTTGATAATGCAAACTACACTGTTTCAAAGTGGACAACTCTTACCATCATTGTAGCACTTAATACAATTAGACAGAAGTATCATGAATGCATAAAGTCGCAGTTTACATTTTACCAGAACATGAAAACAATTTACCAGAACTTGCATTTGGACAGAAATTCTCTCCAATCAAATACTGTGAAGACCGAAACGATTATTTCTGGATTACCAGCCCCATCCTTATCTCTTGCAAGAATATGAGAAAAAATGAGTCTGCTCACAATCTTGGAGTCATATCTGACTACCAAGGCGAGCATCCAACGTTGAATCTACAACATTAAGGTCACCTATTTTTACATCTGTAAGACTCCTTAACTTCATTCCTATCTCAGCTCATTTGCTATTGTAACTCTCATTCATATCTTTGTTACCTGTACACTTGACTAATTCAACACAATTCTCCGCTCTCTTACATTCTGCATCTTATAAATTTGAAGGTTTTCAAATCTCTTGTCCTTTATCTTAACTTGTATGAAGTCCCCTTCTCCTATCATTCTTATACTCCTGGACAAGCAAGATCTGGATTTTCAAAATTCTCATCCTTGTTTCCAAATCCCTCCATGGCATCAACTCTTTCTATCTTTAATCTCTACTGCCCCCATAGCCCTCAGAAATCTGCACTTTACTAGTTCTGCCATCTTGAGCACTTTTGACTTTAACTACTCCATCATTAGTGACTGTACCGTCAGTTATCCAGATGCTAAGCTCTGGAATACTCCACCATCTATAGCTCTCTGCATCCTAACCTCACCTTCTTCCTTCAAGACACTCCTTTAAACCAATCTCTTTGATCAAATGTTTTGGTCACCTGCCATCCTTAGGTGACTTAGCGTCATATTTTGCTCCTATGAAGCACTCTGGGACATGGTTATGCTAAAGCTCTATATAGGAGTTGTTGATGTTGCTAAAGATATTTAGGTAGAACTTTTAAAAGGAAAATGATACTTTGAATATTTGCTGTACTTCATAAATTGGCTGCCAAGTGCCTGTGGGATGTCCTGGGTCATGAAATTGTGATTATAAGTCTCTCTTTTAGATTTTTACTTTTTTAAATTCATTCATGGGACATGGGCATTGTCAGCTGGCCAGCATTATTTGCCTGTCCTTAGATTCCCTTGCAAACGTGGTGGTGAGTTGTCTTCTGGAACTGCTGCAGACCACATTCTGATATCTTGTCATTATAATTGTAAATTTGAACAGCAGCAGTGTTACTTCCATTAGAAAAGTCCAATACTTAAAGTAACTTACTGCATCCAGCTAATTGAAATGGAAATATAATAGACTGGTAATTTTAAATACAGAAATGATACTATCATGTCCAACCATTTATTATCTTTGAGATTCAGGCCAGCATATTCAAGCAAACCACAAAGGCTATTGGCAAATATTAAACACAATGTTCCCTGCGGATTCCCACTGGGGGTTTCAGGCGATTCCTTATTCAAAGGCTTTTACTGCCTGATTGAGGCACCCAGCATCAGGGAGCAGGGGCGGTCCTGTTGGAAATCACCTCCTCACCCTCTAGCTTTCTTCCTGACCCCCACACAATGTGATTCCTTTCCTGCCACCACTCACTTGTGGTCTGAAATCCAGCAATCATGTCAAGGCTTGGATGCATGAACCACTGCCTCACCAGTGGCGCTGCTGTTCCATAAAGCTTCTTGGTATGGAAGACTTTCACCCTCCCGAGCCCTTGATACTGGACATGTGCCGCTGTCCAGTTAAATACCTCTGTGGCGCATTTACAGCAGGATTGATCCCGGAGAGGTGAGATGGGCCACTCACCAGCTCTCTAGCCAGCAGGTCACAGTGCATCCCCAGATCATTATCTCCATCAAATGTTTCTCAGCTAGCTACTGAGCTACTTAATTAATCCAAAGATCAGTGAATATTCTTTACACTGAGGAATCCACGAACATTTAGAAAATCCCAATTTATGAAGCAGTACTATATTCAAACAATACTATTCTGTAAAAGATATTAAAATACAAGTATTCTCATCTCATGGAGGATAAGCAAAGCATCTCCCTTAAACCTCATAAAATCATTTCAAATACAGATGCTTATTTGTTTTACCACAAAACTTATAGTCAAACTGCATGATATTTGTGTGTAAAAAGCATTTAATTTAGCTGAAGTTCTGAATGTTATTTGGTACATATTAATCAGTGTTAGAGTGAGAGTTTTGCAATTTATAATTGTAAAGTGTAAAGGTTTTGTTCTGTCAATAGAAATTTGTTAAATATGACAAATAGGGTAAATTCCTCCTTTAATGAAATATTTGTAAAATATCCATTTTCTTTTGGATTTAACAACTTGCTGACAAAATAGCACTGCGCATATTTCCATATCACATTTGACTCTAATTTTGTTAATCGCCTTAATTAATTTTGAAGAAAACTTGGAAAGTCGTTCAATGCTTGATGAGAGAGAGATTTCACCTGCCGATTTCTAAAAGCAAATGTTGAATTCAATTTATTCTCAAACATAACATTTGAAATTTTGAGGTGGAATTTAACAGTAAATGTCCTGCAAGTCACAACACACCATTATTAAACTGCAGTTTCATGCCAATTTGTATCTTTACAAAAGTACACACCTATTATTAGATATGACTACTCAATGTATTCATGTTACAGAAATTTCATTGTCTATAATACTGCAGCAAAAGGTTCATGGCAAAATGCAGATAAGTGTTTAAATTAACATGCCAATTACTGTTCCTGGGTGGATGCTTTCCATTTTATTTGCTTTTCCCTTATTTTCACATGCAGTTCCATTTGTATTTCTCCCCTATGGCTTTACATTTCTTCCCTTTCACTTTGTATTTCGCTCTTTTATTGGCTTCAAATAATAGGCACAACCTGAATGAATATCAATGTCATGATAGGGCGAAGGTTAAGCTTATTCTGGTTCTTGTAGCTTCATTATGAACCAGGGTTGATGATTCAACCAAGACTCAATATTCAATTAACAGTTATAATCCATAGATTTAAAATCCCATTACAAAATCAACTAACTACTGCTTGATTTATATTGGTAAATTAATCTTCCTCCCTGTTCTTTTCATTCTTAGTTTTGCACTTCAATATGAGACCTGGCTCTTCACATTCTGCAGCATATAAAATAAGTGTACAGGTTTGATCATTTTTCTTGACTCCTGTGCATGGAACTATCATTTTCAAAATGTAGACAGTGGGAATCTTTACTGGGACACTGCAACATACAGGTATTCTGTTGCCATGTACCAATATCTTGTGTACCCACTGAAGAACTATAGTTGGAGTAAAATTGAGAGTGGACCTAGAATCTGAAAGAGTGTATGGTGATAATTTTAAACCACGTTAAAGCTTCCAAACATAGGAATCTGCAACTCTGTTTGCTGTTGTTACTTGCTTCTGAAGTTAGTACAGATTTATAATCACTCATCCACCCAATCTTGCCACTGCAACTTCAGCAGAAATGTAAAAACATACTGGTTACACACACTGCCAGTACAAGTCTGACACTGCACTGATGGTTGAGAGGAAGCAATATTGAGGAAATTCCAGTCAACCATATTTTGTTTAGAATAAATACACCCATCTTAAAAGTAAGAAGAGCAATAATCATCCTAGAAACTGCTCCTCTGGCGTTCTTTGCTGACTCCTCTTCCAGCACTTACACATTTGAGCTGCATTTAATTTCATGGGGTTGATACATTTGTCAGAATACTTGAACGCATACATTAAGTCTCTTTAATTTAAAGTCAGTTACTACTGTACAGGCAGTTCAAATTTATACTGATGGGGCCAATAGTCTTTTTATATATATATATATATATATATATATGTAAAAAGAACAGCACGCGCTGGAAATCAGAGAAAATAACAGAAATTACTGCAAAAGCTGTTCTGAGGGTCACTTAACACAAAACTTTAACTCTGATTTCTCCCCACAGATGCTGCCAGACCCGCTCAGCTTTTCCAGCAATTTCTGTTTTTGAGTCTTTTTTGTATGATTGTATGCAATTTTAACTCTTCCTGATTCTTAAGCTGAAAATTCTGCCTTTTTCAAAGGTTTCCTCAGTATCTTGAGAAACAAGAAAGTTCTGTCCAACTTTTCAAGTCAAAAAGAGGGTGGAACCTGATATGGAGACATCCATCCATGTAGTGCTCCCCAGCACCCTCATCATAGCAGACTGTACAAGCCCAGGTAAAAGCCTTCAACCTTCCAGAACTTAGAGGATTTTTGCTGCATTAGCTTGTTTGTATCAGAGATCAAAAGAAAACTAGTGAGGGATATGTGGTAACACTCAGTAGGCACTGTTACTGGATGTGCTGACCAAAAGCATACAAATAAGGACCTTACCAGAGGCCCTGTAATCTCCAGTAGGATTAGCACTGTAGGGTACAGCTGGGATTCTGGGATGGCAACCAAGGAATTTCAAGGCTGCTAACTCATTTTCAATTTGACTACATAGCTGATCAATACTACACAAGGTTCTAATAATGATCTTTTCCGAAGCCTGGAGGAGCAAAAATAGCTTTTCCCACATATCTTCATTCATGTTTATTCAGCTAGCTTCTGGGAATGTGAATGAATATTACATCAACTATTATTCACATCTACTTATTAAAATTTATATGGGGGGAAAACAGAAGAACATACAAAATAAGAGGAGGAACAGACCATATGGCCCCTTGAGCTTGCTCCTTCATTCAATAATTCAATCTTCCTGTCTGCTTCCCTTATACTTTGATTTCCTGAGAGATCAGAAATCTGACTATCTCTGTTTGAAAGATATTCAGTGATGGAGCATCCATAACCCTTGAGAAAGATATTTCCTGAAATTCCGAGAGTGAAGAAATTCCTTTTCATCTGAGTTCTAAATGATCCATCCATTATCTGCTAGATACCCCAGTCTGGGAAACTCCAGAGTAATTTACTCTAAACTCTCAGTATCTACCCTGTTATGCCCCCTTCAGAATCATGCATCTTTCAAGAAGATCACCTCTTGTGTACAACAGATCAGAACAGATGAAAACAATGTTTCTGAAATAAAAAGAACTTCCAGTTGGACAATGCCACCCATTGGGGCCCCATGAGGAACCAAATTAGACCATGTTATATTTTTACCCACGACAAACTAAATTGATATCACCATGCCTATTCATTCCTATAAATATATTGGTGACCTGATCCTCCTGGGAGTATTAAAAGAAAACATGATGCATTTCACATACAACCAATAATTATTTCTCTGAGTGAATGGACTTCAGCAAATCACGAGACCGAACACCCAAAGCTGGAATGCTGTTATGCAATTATGTTGCATTGCAACCTGCCCCTCCACTCGCCCCACCACCCCCAATTCCCCTCACAATAACTTTCATGTGCCAAGATTATGCTAGTTTGCATTAAACAATGAGGAATGTACATTCAAAGTAATCTCAAATGGAATTGCCAAATGTGTGAAACCTTTAAGAGAGGAAATGAAACACTGTACATATCACATCTTCCCGAGTATTACAACACATCTCAAACTGACCTATTGGTTGTTTAAAATGGTTATGCAAGACCTATTGTTGAATATGCAACGCCTATTTGAAATGCTGAACCTATGTGAAGAACATGTGAACAAACTAAAAAGCACTCAGAATCAAGCACTGAAATTGATCCAAAGATAACATGCAAACAAGGTGGAGTTGGCCATCAAACCCCTCCAGTCTGCTCCACCATTCAATAAAATAATGGCCAATCCGATTTTATCCTTCACGTCATATTCTGAATTGTCCCTGATAACCTTTCACCTCCTTGCTCAAAAATCTATCCACCTATGCCTTAAAAAATTTTCAAAGACTCTGGTTCCACCACCTTCAACTCAGAAAATAATTGCCTTATTAGTTTTAAATGGGAACGTCTTATTTTGAAGCAGTGACACCTAGTTCTAGATTCTCCTGTAAGAGGACACATCCTCTCCACATTCACCCTGACAAGACTTCTCAGGATCTCACATTTAAATCAAGTCACTCTAACTCTAAAGTCCAGAGGATACAAGCCTAGTCTGTCCAGCCTTTCCTCATAAGGTAACCTTCTTATTCCAAATATTACTCTAGTAAACCTTCTTTGAAATACTTCCAGTGCAGATATATCCTTCCTTAAATAAGGAGACCAATACTGAACTCAACATTCCAAATGATGTCTCACCTTGGTATGAAACATCACTAGGCCACTCTGACACAAACAACTAAATACCTGATCCATTGCTGAAAGACAGAAAGAACAATCTCTGGGTTTTGCTGGAATACTCCTGAATGCTACATCCCATGTAGCAAGAGATAATGGCAACCACACAAGTGAACATGCAAATGGAATTGAGGAGAAAAGATATCAAACTGCAAACAAAATATACAACAAATGAATGAGACGAGAAGGGTCCCAACCCAAAACATCAACTTTCCTGCTTCTCCGATGCTGCCTAGCCTGCTGTGTTCCTCCAGCTCCACACTGTGTTATCTAATAAATCTATTTGTCCATGTTTATGGACATCTCCTTCATGCAATTCCACCTGACAACTTTGGTGGCAGGTTTGGAATAAACTGGGCAGAATGATGGAGCTTGGAGACATCATCACCTTCCTACCTTCATATGGACAGACTTCCTATTCAGCTGTCAATTGAGGCACTTGAGTTGATAACTAATGCTCACTTGAGGGTCTCTATCAATGTTGCTGGTATTAAATCAGCAGCAGATGTGCCAAATGGGAGCAGAACATATACATTTCTGTGATTTGTTGGTGGGCCCCAGTAGGAGAGGAGAGGGTCCCTTATTCAAAAGATACTCAGTGCCTGACTAAGGAATCTGGAATTGGGAAGCTGGAAGCCTATTGAGAGCTATACCAGTTCCTTTGCTGCCAACCTCCCTTAACCTTCCTCCCCTAACTCACAAATCCCTTCTACTTGGGTCAATCTGTGATGTGAGTTGGTGTGGGGGGGTGTTATTTTGGTTGTAATTACCTCTGTAAGAACCCTGATCCTGCAAAGGTATACCAGTGACCTCTCAGAGACTTTGTAATATGGTAGGCATTCCCAGGAGGACATAGTGCAAGTCACCTACCACCTCTCCAGCTAGAGGTACAGTCCCTCACTGCCTCTAAGACTTCCCACCTATGTTTTCAATTATGATTATCTTATTGCTAACATCATGATCCAAGACCTGCCACTCTGATGATTTTTCAATAAACCAATTACCTCACTCTGCTAAATGCCAGAGAGTAAGGATCCAATTGACTCATCACAGGACAACCCTCTCATCGAAGGAACCAATTTAGTAAGCCTTTAGTCAAAACCTGCAAAGTATGGAGATTAGAACTGCACAATGCTCCACATTTCAGCATTCCTTTGCAATAGTCTATTAACCAGTTACTTAGTTACAGATACAGATACAGGTAATCTCTGGGTTGTAAATGGGTTCTGTTCTGGAGTCTGCAAGTTGATTTGAATGCAAGATGGAGCGCAGTACTGGACAATATAAAATAGCTGTTTGTAAGTGCAGGAAATGTACGTGCGTGTCAGTCTTTAAAATTACACCCCTGTATTGGATTGTGTTTGAGTGTTTTTAAGTTGAATGTTTGTAAATGTTTGTCCCTCTAGATCTTCATTCAAAGTTGAATACTTAGTAGCTGATAGACTAAGTATACATGCATCTTTTTTTTAAAAAAGGACATTGACAATGGCAATTTTCTCTGCTGCTATGCTAAAACTGGCCACAATCAAATCAACAAAAAATAAAATCAGCTTAATAGTTTCCTCAGTTTAAAAAAACCGCAATACAGCAGCCGGGCCTTAAAATGCATAATTTGGTGTGAAGTGCTTCAAAACAATATCACAACAGGTTACAAAGTCTTCAGAAATAATATAAATCTGTAATTCAGCATAGAGGAAAGGTTATGTTACCTGCACAATGGTTGTGTCAGGCACAACACTAGCTGGATATCATATAAATACACAATTTACATAGGAGACAAATGTAACCTTCCAGATACACTGTTTCACAGAATAGAAAAGTCTGACAATGTTTTCACACAGCATCTCAAAATATGAATGGAAAATCATAGTCCATGAATTTCTCCTCATTAGAAATAATTCAGCAAATATACTTCTGACATATTCTGGATTGTATTTCAAACTCAATATGTGTCACGTCATTCTTTGAGAAAGAATGGAATAAAAAATATTTTAAGTGTAAATCTGTGCACATGGTTGCATATTCTAACTGTCCTGTATGGAAAATTGTACAGCTAGTTTCTCCTGCCATGCAAGTGGATTCATTTCAGTGTGTAAAACATTTGGAAACAGATACAAAAACAGAAGAAACTCAGCAGATCCAGCAGCATGTGTGCAGAGTTAACTTTTCAAGTCCAGTGACCCTTCTTCAGAACCATTCAAAGTCCAAATTTATAATCTCGCGGTTCTCAAGATGGGTCACTGGACCCAAAACGTTCACTCTGTTTTCTCTCCACAGATGCTACCAGACCTGCTGAGTTTCTCCAGCAATTTCTAGTTTTGTTTCAGATTTCCAGCATCCACAGATCTTTGCTTTCTTAAAATGAGCTGTGACTCATATTTATGCTAATAGTCTCTCCCTCCATGATCAATGCACATACCTTTGCTATCTTTTGTCTTTTTTAATTTTCTTATTATTCTGGTCTTGTTCTCTTTAAACATTATCCAATGATCTCCTGTTTACTCTGCTCTTATCTTTATAATCTGGTGATCCTGCAAAAGCTCAGGGATATGGTTCTGCACATTGCTGTTACGATTGTATGACTACAGCACAGTCACTGCTGCACTATTAGCTACTACAGAGTATTAAATGTTAAACTTTACCTTTGCTGTAACATAAATAGTAAACTACTAAAATCAATATTAACAATGTAATAGGTACCACTACCAAAGTGAGTTTGCAAGTCATCTGCTAAATTAATATACTGATTGTGCATTAATGACACTAGCTGAATGGTATGAAACACAGAATTGAACAGGGCTGAAACATCCTCCACACATAACGTTCTTTTATGATAACAAAACAATTAATAATAACAAAAGGGCAGTTCTGGAAAGTGCAGCTTATCCTTCATCTTCAAGTAGAGGAAGAAATTGGATTTACAGAGCTCCCTTCATTATCTTACGACTTCTCAAAACATATTTATGGGCAGACGATGTACTTTTGAACTATAGTCACGTAAATGTAGGGAAACCCAAAGGCAATTTGCACACAGCTAGAGCAAAGACTCTTGGAGGGTAGACACATATAACTGGATTTTCCCTGCAGGGAAGTCAACAAGAGTTGGGGCTGTTTTTGGGTCTCAATCATGACCCCAAAGGACCCAGTCAAATTTCTGTTTCCCAGTCGCATTCCCTGTCCAATTAAGCACAGTAGGTGGATGTTTAAAGCTAGAGAACCAATCAGAGTTGTTCCAACTCAAGTGGAGCAGCAGGCTGCAGCATGGGCTAAGCAACTTCAAAATGGTACTTCAAGATGGAAGTGTTCTCTCACCAACACATTCGAAAATTTAAGTTAAAAAATAGCAACATGGCCACCACTGTGAGGGGAGTCCCTCTGCACAGAAATCTGTGTCAGCATATACGCTCAAATGGGCAGGAATGGCCTGTAATAAGAGATAAAAGGTACTGCAGATGCTGGAGAATCCGAGATAACAAGCATGGGGCTGGATGATCACAGCAGGTCAAGCAGCATCATAGGAGCAGGAAAACTTGACGTTTTGGGCCTAAACCCTTCATCAGAAATGGGGGAGGGGAAGAGGGTTCTGAAATAAATAGGGAGAGAGGGGGAGGCGGATAGAGGATGGATAGAGGAGAGGATAGGTGGAGAGGAGGCAGACAAGTCGAAGAGGCGGGGATGGAGCCAGTAAAGGTGAGTGTAGGTAGGTGCTTTCTGTACATGAGGTTGTACGGGACAAAGCTGTCTCTGATGGATCATGGCTGAGGAAGATGAGCTCCTCTGACTTATTCCAAGCAGCAGAATGGCTGCTTAAACAGACCAATAGTTGGTTCAGTGACTCTAATTTGCTATCCTGGTGCATTTTGGTTCCACACTGAGCCATGAGCCATGTGGTCTGGTGATACCTGTCACTGTCCTGTAGTTAGAGATCAACACAGAACGAAGTCATCAGAACTACTGCCGCATGACTGCATATTCACCTGTATGGTGTGGTGAGCATGTTCACATATCAAAATGTACACTCAAGCAGTGAAATCCTTCAAGGAGTTGTTATATCTGTGCATTTAGATGTAGCTTCTGCAAAGTGCCATGTGCAGTCAATAGCACACAGTATCATGCTGTAGTCACATGCAAGTTGCAACTGGAGTGCAAGATTGAGAGAGCAAGAGGGAGCAAGCATACGAGAGAGAGAGAGAGAGAGACAAAGACAAAGATAAAGTGAGTGCGAGTGAGCGCACATGATAGAAAGCACGGGAGTGAGAATACAACAGTGACAGTGGTAACAAGACAGAGCGAGAGTGAGAACAAGACAGCAAGTGTGAATGTGTAATGAATTCATCTCTCTTCTCATACAGAGACAGTAATATAGCAGTCAGCAGAAAAGAGAGAAGTTGGAAAGATTACTTCCTGTAGCCTGTAAGTCTCTTGAAACAAGGACATTCAAAGCCGTGTTATCACCTTTACAGCTGCAGGCAAAGCTGTCTTCAATCTGTTCTGAGGACAGAGGGAAGGCCTGCATGCAGCTGCTGGAACATTACAATGAGCACCTATTTCTAACAACACAGACCTGCATATGCTGTCCCTCACTGGGGGTAATCAGAGCATTAATCTCTGAGGGTTACAATATGGATTTGATACTTTGAGATGGTCCTGCCAAATTAAATGCCATTCAGATATTCGACAACCTCATTAACTCACTTATGCCCCACACAATATTTTGCACTAACCAATTTATTTGCACCCAGATTATGAGTTGATCGGAGCAAATGCAGAAGGAACTCCAGCAACATCAAGCAGTAAAGACCTTCAAATATCAACTACTTCAGATTCAGGCAGTCAAGGTTTTGTTGACAGTAGTTTAAAAAAAAAAGTTGCTTTCTTTCTGTTACAATCAGGGCCTAGGATGGGCTTGGGGGATACATTAGGGTCTAATGACTAGAGAACTCACTGTGCTCGAGTTGAGAGACCCAGGATGGAGCTGGGGGTGCCTGGGCCTAATGCCTGTGATTTCAGTCCATGCACCTGGTGATTACATCAGACCAAACAAGTTAATTCTGGTTAGAAAAGGCATTGGTCAGAATCGTGTGGATGTCAGGGGATGGGGATGTTCTCGAACCAAGAACCACTGAGATTCCCCCTCATTTCCACTTTTGAAGGCAGCCTGCCTCAACTTGTGCTACTTGGGGCATTTGAAAAGCCAGCAGTGGGCTTTCTCCTGTCAGTTGTTGGCTAATCTCAATGTGAGGCATGGGAGAGAGAGCACAAGATCACAATGAAAAGTTCATCCAAAGGACCTTATGTAATCTGCACTTATTGCTGAAACTGTTGCTGGAACAGGTGAGAAAGACCTCAGGGTTTACACTTGGGTTGCTTCAGCAGGCTATGGTACAGATGAGTGATTGATGTATAGAAGAAACCTGATCACCATTTCCACAATGGTGGCATCAGAGACCAATGAAAGCTGCGAGTCTGGAGTGACCTCTACTATACTTTGATCCATCCAAAATTGTAATTGATACATTCAAGCTGATTAATCAATACAACGAGAAAAGCATTTGTGTAAACATTTAAAACAGAAGCTAACATTTACTTAGATGGGGAAATCTTCGTTTAAATCTCCGTGAAATCTTTGTGGATACTATGGATAATGTAGATGGTGAGCTAGTTTATTTGGGCTTTCAGAAATCTATGCCAATAACCTTCTGCAAGAAGTCTTTTTAATTAAAAAAGTTACACAATTGGAATTTAATTAAGCAACAATATACAGCCCCTTCAATTGAGTGGCCTGATCTCTGGCATTTCTGTCAAGATACATTTCCTGTTCATGACAAATTGGTGGGGATTGTCTGCAGCAGGTCACCAGTCATGTGATGTGCCTGGTACCCTCAGGGCTGAAGTAATGAGAACAATTTTCTCTCATTTTTTAAACATTTTTTTTTAAAAAATGCAAAACAAATGTTTTAATTTGTGCCAAGGTTTCCCCAAACTGTGGATTGTGATCACTAGTTGGGTTGCAAAACAAAATTTTGGGACTGCCATCTCAAAGTCAGCAATGGCTGCCATGGAACTCAGACTGATTCCTGACATTTGCAAGGCCCTTCTAAACCTTCGCTTTTTTTTGTTGGAGTTGCTAGTGAACTGCTCTTCAAGGGCCAGTTGCTGCCGCTACAAAAAAGTTTGTCACAAGTTCAAAACAAAATACAGCGGATCTGCTGAAGATCCGATATAAAATCAGAAATTGCTGGAGAAACTCGGGTCTGGCAGTATCTGTGCAGAACGAAATGGTTAACATTTGGAGTCCAGTGATTCTCCTTCGGAACTGACAATTTTTTTTTTTGTAGAACGTTCGCCTTTTCATAAACTCCACCCAACCACAGCTCCTGATTCTGCACACCATCCCACCAAGAACTAAAGCCTACACCTGCCCAAAAACTGAAGCCTTGCCCCACCTTAGTTTTGATGACCCTACTTAAAAACCCTTACACGCCAAATTTTCAAGGTTTAAATGGAAACAGAAAGTGGAAATGCAGGTTATTGAGGTTGACAGGCTGTTATTACTGTGATAACACGCATGGCAGTGCTCCTACCTTAACTATTTACAATCTATGTTGATAAACTGAATGAAGGGGCTGTCCACCATGTATTTAGCCTAGCTGATTATGTAAAGATACACAGAAAAGTGACCTGTAAGAAGGATGCAAAGAGACTGCCAAGAGCTACATACAGGGTTAATGACTGTTCAAGGAGGTGAGTGTAATTAGGGGAAATACAAGGTTATTAATTTAGAGAAGTGAACTACTAAATTAGAAAACATTTCAAGTTGTAACCAATAATAACAATTGCTATTCAGACAGATGTAGGTGTCCTTATAGAAAATAAAAGACAAAAGTACAATCACACTCAGGAAGACAAATAATATGTTGACTTCTGCACAACAAATTGGAAGAAAGTTGTAGGTTGTAGTATATAAAGGGATTGTAGCAACATGGACACAAAAGTGCCAAACTGGTAGGAAATAGAGTAATGGTTAATGCATGGGGCTGGATGAACACAGCAGGTCAAGCAGCATCATAGGAGCAGGAAAACTTGACATTTCGGGCCTAAACCCTTCATCAGAAATGGGGGAGGGGAAGAGGGTT
>JAHRHZ010000077.1:3907691-3944652 GCA_024137785.1 Ginglymostoma cirratum | reverse complement strand
AAAACTTGACGTTTCGGGCCTAAACCCTTCATCAGAAATCATTTTCTGATGAAGGGTTTAGGCCCGAAACGTCAAGTTTTCCTGCTCCTATGATGCTGCTTGACCTGCTGTGTTCATCCAGCCCCATGCTTGTTATCTCGGATTCTCCAGCATCTGCAGTACCTTTTATCTCTAATAGTTAATGCATGTTTTTCAGGCTGGAGGAAGGCTTGTAGTGGAGATCCCCAGGGGTCAGTATTTGGATCCTTGCCTTTTCCTGATATGTTAATGATCTGGATGTTGGCATGCTGTGGACAAATTTCAAAATTTGCTGATGACATAAAACTCAGAAGAATTTTAAACTGTGAGGACAATCGTGTGGAAATCAAAAGATGGCATTTTCAAGTTGGTGGACTGAGTGGAAAAGCAGCAAATGTGATTCACTGCAGAGAAGTGTGAGGTGATGTGTTTTGGTCAGAAGAACATTGAAAGACAATATAAAATTGGCATACAATACTAGAGGTGTTGCAGGAACAGAGGGACAGTGTGTCCTTGTCTAAGTGTCTGTGTGTGTGCCATTGAAGGTAGCAGGGCAGACGGAAAGGGCAGTTAATAAAGCGTAGTGTTCTCTGTTTTATTAACAGACATATACAGTACAACAGCAGTGAGGTGATGTTGAACGTATGGGACTCATATAAGTTAGACCTCAGCTGGAGTACTGTGTATCATATTATAGGAAAGATATGAATGCATTGAAGAGAGTGCAAAAATGATGTACAAGATATTACAGATACGAGAAACCAGTTATGAAGATCAATTGAAGAAGTTGGTACTGTTCTCCTTGGAGAGGAAGCTGACAGCACATTTGACAGAGGTTTTCAAAATTGTAAGTGGGCTGGACAGAGTGGAGAGGGAGAAGCTGTCTTTGCTCATAAAAGAAAAACAGCATGAGAGGGCATCGACTTAAAGCAATGTGCAAAACAAGCAAGGATGATGTGACAGAAAACTTTTTCACACAGCAAGTAGTTAGGGGATGGAATGCAGTGCCTGGGAATGTGGTAAAAACATGTTCACTTGAGGTTTTGAAGAGGGCACTGGATGGTTATTTGGATAGAAATGGTGGGCAGCAATATGGGACCAAGACAGCAAATTGGCAAGAGGAAGGGAACCAGTGCAAGCACATTGGGCTAAATGGCCTTTTTCTGCACCATAATAATTGTCCGATCCTCTGATTCTTTTGTTGCATTGGGGTTGAAGTACAAGAAGAAGAAATTCTTAGGCAGGGCTTTGGTTAGTCCACACGTAATGTATGCATTATGTATAGTTTTAATCTCTATCCGAACAACAATACTTGCTTCATGGGAGGGCAATAAGAACATTAGAACTATTAGCAGACAATTCAGCCCCTTGAGCTTGCTGATCTCATCTCAGCAACAACTCTTGCCCCCTCTCTATTTTCCTTCAGTACATTACTAATTAAAAATATATGTCTGTCTATCTCCTCCCTAAATTTACTTGGTGTTCCAGAATCCACCAAAAACTCGGGTGGAGAGAATTCCACAAATTCACAACCCTTTGGGAGAAGTAATTTCTCCTCATCTGTTTTGAATCTGCCCTCCTTAAAACTCTGACCTCTCATCACAGATTGTTCTACATGAAGCAACATCCTTTCTAGGTCTACTTTGTCAACCCCCTTTAGTCATCTTCTATACCTCAACTAAATCTCCTTTCATTCTTCTAAACTCTAGAGTTTAACTCCTAAACGGCTCGCTCTCTCTCCCCAAAGTTTAATAGATTGATTTTTGGGGTAAGAAGACTGCTTCATGAAGACAGATGGAGCAAAATGGGCTGATACTTTCTGAAGCTTAGAAAAAGAAGTAGTCTCATTGAAATGCAAGATTCATGCAATTATGAGAGCTTTTGAATGGGTAGATGCTAAAGAAGGTTTTTCATGGCTGAAGGGCCAAGAACTATAGGTTGAGAGTGTTGCCGAAGACATGATGAGAACTTTCTTCACTACGAATCTTTTGAATTCCCAACCACAGTGTTACAGACGCTCTATTTTTTAACACATTCAAGGCCAAGATTGATGAATTTTTGGACTCAAGGAGTCAAAGGATACAAGCAACCTTGTGGTAAATTAGAGTTTTGAGGTTGAAGATTACATGATATCACAGAATATCAGAACAGACTCGAGGACAAATGGTCTACTCCTGCTCCTATGTTTGATGTTCCTACAATTTCCTCATTTGTTTTGAAAAATTGAATATTGGATGAGCAGAATTTTTCTTCAATTAAATATTGGAAATTAATGATCTTCAGTCCTCATCATAAACTCTGTTTCTCAGCAACTGATCTCAAACCACTTCCTGATTATTGTACAAAATGAAACCTGACCATTCACAATCATTGCACCCTTTAAATCCTGAATTCAGCTTTCAACTCTATTTTCTCTTCAAAACTGAAATGGTCTGCTTCTATTTCTTTATCATTGGTTGTCTTTACCCTGCCTTAGTATCTTTGCTGCTGGAAACAACACCTATGCTTTTTTTAAAAAAGACAACATGTCTGGTCTCCACAATTTGAATGACAACTTAGCTGACATCCATCTTGAACTCAGTCCATTTGAGCTCATCCAAAGGTCTGCCGCACACATCTGAGCTCACACCAAGTTTATTTCGACTGTCTCACATGCTCAATAACCTGCCTTGGCTTTTGGTCCATGAACACCTCAATTTTACAATTCTCATCCTTTGTTTCAAATTGGTCCCTGGCCTCACCCACCTCATCTCTGGAATCTCTATCAGCCCTACAAATCTTGATGGTCTCTGCGCTGGTTCATTCTAAGCTCGAAAATCTGATTTTAATGATTCTACTACTGGTGGCTATGCTTTCAGTTTCCTGTAAGCTCAGGAATTCCCTCCCTTAACCCGTCAATATTTTTCTTCTCTTTTATTTGTCCTCCCTCAGATGCACTTACCTTATCAGCGGTCCCACCAATGCCCGAACTTAACCACTCAGAGCTTAGTGTGTACATAGCAATGTAAGCTATCCCTCAGTAACTGTCTTTAAAGGGATCAACAACTATTTCCAGAGATAATAGGTACTGCAGATGCTGGAGAATCCGAGATAACAAGATGTAGAGCTGGATGGACACAGCAGGCCAAGCAGCATCATAGGAGCAGGAAAGCTTGACGTTTCGGGCCTAGACCCTTCATCAGAAATGGGGGAGGGGAAGAGGGTTCTGAAATAAATAGGGAGAGGCGGGGATGGAGCCAGTAAAGGTGAGTGTAGGTGGGGGGGTAGGGAGGAGATAGGTCAGTCCAGGGAGGACGGACAGGTCAAGGGGGCGGGATGAGGTTAGTAGATAGGAGATGGGGGTGGGGCTTGAGGTGGGAGGAGGGGATAGTTGAGAGGAAGAACAGGTTAGGGAGGCGGGGACGAGCTGGGCTGGTTTTGGCAGTTGGGGGAGGGGAGATTTTGAAGCTTGTGAAATCCACATTGATACCATTGAGAACTGCTGAGAACGGTATTGTCAGTGGCTGGAAAGGAGACCATGGTTATGAATATACATCAAGTGTCTTTAAGGCAGGAGCTGAAATTATTGGCAACATCTTGCAGTTGGTTAACCACTGTAGTGTTAGATGTCATTGATGCTCATTATTCAAAAAGAGCTAAATGCACATCATATTCTTTTGCCAGAGAACAGTAGGAAAAAAGTAAACATGTGCATTTCTAAAGACTGCATGCTTTCACCATGGTGCAAGATGCTAGAGACTGTATGAACATCAGGGGAGCGTTGTGGATGATGCATATCAATTTGGAGATGCACCACAACCAGAAGTTACTCTGCTCCTTTCACGTCCATGACTGTACACAGAAAAACACACAGGCTCGCTGTATCATCTCCATTTAATGTACCATAACAGACCAAAAAGTGTAGCCACTGGCCAACAAGGGCTATTTACTGGTGATATGGCTCATGACACTGACATACATGCATACACACACCCCACAAACGCATGTGAGCAGTATACAATGCAAGACATGTTGCCAAATGAAATGTGACAGAACAAACCACTTGAGTTTTGGATAGACAAGGGGATTTAAAAAACAGTCATAATATTGGTTAAAATGGAGAGAGTATATGCTTGAAAGACCAGCAAAGTAGGACAAATGGATTGAACCTAGGTGCAAAAAAGCTTCAATCTCTGCGCAGGGAGTATGATATAGATTCCCAATGAATTGAGAAACAGACAGAACATAAGATTTGTAGGCAAATTACTAAAGTACAGAAAGAAAAGAGCAGTAATAGGGTTTAAATTGCACTGATTTCATTCTGTTAATATCAGCGTGAAAGGTATACAGGGCTCAAAATTCTCAAAATGCATTCAGGAGAAATTTTTCAAGCCCCATGAGAAGTGCTAGTTCTGTACTTCATTTTCAGGAATAAAGCTAGGCAGTAGAAATGGATATTTGTGGAAGAACTTTTTAGTGGTAATGATCACCATTTAGTTAGATTTAGCAAAGTTATGGATTAGGACGAAAATAGACGAAGATGAAAGATTTTAAATTAAGTAATGGCCAATTTTACTAAACTGAAATATAATTTTCCAAAAAAAGAGTTAGCTACTATGAGATGTCACTGTCAGAAGAGTGTGAAGCATTTGAGAAAAATAAAAGGGTAAAGGATTTGGCAAATGGAGTTACAATGTGGGAAAGTGTGAAATTGTCCATTTTGGCAAAGAATTTTTTTAAAAAAAATATAAATGGTGAGAGGTTACAGAGCTCAGATTTGGGTGGCTTCGTGCATGAATCAGAAAACTTTAGAATGCAGGGACAGCAAATAATCAGGAATGTGAATAAATGTTATATTTTGTTGCAAGGGAATTGAATGCAAGAGCAGGGGGTTTATGGTTCTGTTACACAGGGCATTGGTGGAGATCACATCTGGTGTATTGTGTACAGTTCTGGTTACTTACAGAAGGATGTTAACGTGTTGGAAGCAGTTCAGAGAAGGTTTACTAGATTAATACTTGGAATGAGTGGGTTGCCTTATCAGCAAAGCCTATACAGGCTGAGATTATTGACTTGCTTGCCGAGCTGGCTTGTTCTCGTTCAGACGTTTCATCACCGTGCTAGGTGACATCATCAGTGGACCCTTCAATGAAGCGGTTATTCTACTCCGCTTGGAATTTATACTGTCCGGCCCGTTATGGTGAGTAGTGTCATTTCTGGTTAGTTCTGTATGGGTTTGTATGTGGGTTCCAATTCAATGTGTTTATTGATTGCATTACGGGTGGAGAACCATGCCTCTAGGAATTCCCATGCATGTCTATGTGTGGCTTGGGCTGCTGTGGTTACCTTGTCCCAGTTAAACTGATGGCCTTCATTGTCTGAGTGTACTGATATTAAGGAGACTTCGTCATGCCATTTTGCTACTAGCTGATGTTCATGTATTCTGATGGCTAGTTTCCTTCCTGTCTGTCTGATGTAATGGTTGTGGCAGTCATTGTATGGTATTTTGTAAACCATGTTGGTTCTGCATGTTGTGGGACTGGGGCCTTTAATCCTTGTAAGTGTTTGTCACAGAGTGGCTGTGGGCTTGTGGGCCACCATGATTCCTAGTGGTCTTAGGAGTCTTGTTGTCAGTTCTGATATGTTCTTGATGTAGGGCAGTGTGTTAGGGCAGACTGTGTCCTCATGTTGTTGTCTGTTTCCTAGGTATCTGCGGATGAAGTTGCGGGGATATCCGTTTGTAGCAAGGATTTTGTACAAGATTCCTAAGGCCACTAGGAATCATGGTAGCACACAAGCCTACAGCCACTCTACGCCAAACACTTACAAGGATTAAAGACCTAATTCCCACAACATGCAGAACTAACGTGGTTTACAAAATACCATGCAATGACTGCCACAAACATTACATTGGACAGACAGGAAGGAAACTAGCCATCAGAATACATGAGCATCAGCTAGTAGTAAAATGGCACGACGAACTCTCCTTAATATCAGTACACTCCGACAAGGAGGGCCATCGGTTTAACGGGGACAACGTAACCAAAGTAGCCCAAGCCAAACACAGACACACACGGGAATTCCTAGAGACATGGTTCTCCACCCGTAATGCAATCAACAAACACATAGAATTGGACCCCATTTACAAACCCATACAGATCAAAACCGGAAATGACACCACTCACCATAACGGACCAGACAGGACAAATTCCAAGCGGAGTAGAACAACATCGCTTCACTGGAGGCTCCACTGATGATGTCATCTGGCACGGTGACAAAATGTCTGAAAGAGAACACGCCAGCTCTGAGCTGCAGATCTTTGCCAAAACTTTAAGCTACACAGGCTGCACCTGTATCCTTTGGAGTTTAGAAGTGTCAGAATTGAGGTAATTAAAACATAAGATCCTGAGCAGACTTGATCAGATCAATGTGGAAAGTATGTTTCCTCTTTGGGAGAATCTAGAACTACAGGTCATAGCTTAAAAAGTAAGGTGTTGCCCATGTAAGACAGAGGAAGAAACAAGAAAAGAAATGATGGAGGAGTGTTTTTGGAATTCCCTTCTACAAAAGGCAAGGGATGCAGAATCTTTAAATATTTTAAAGACAGGGGGAGATTGTTTGTGAATTACCAAGGGGATGAAAGATCATCGGGGGCATGCAGGATTGAGGTTATAATCAGATCTTATCGAATAGCAGATCAGACTCAAAGGGCTGAGTGGCCTACTCTTTTTCCTTATTCAAGTGTTTGTAAGGAAAGAGATAGAGGGGGATCAGACACAAAATACTCCCACAAAAAATAAGGTCAGGATTGCACAATCTTGACGCCCCAATTATCAACGAGTTTAGGATAGGACAAAAAAAATGAGAGTTTTGTGTCAGAAACTGAGGTCATTACTGCACAGTCTAGAATACAGAAAATTCAGGGGTGAATTAAGGAAATTAGGAAAGCATGAAAAAAAAACTAGTGATGCCCAACTGTGTTTTATAAATCTATAAAGAGCAACAGGATAGTGGAAGCTGTGATCATCCTTTTCTAATTCTTCCTGGCAACAGGCATGATGCCAGGGGAGTGGAGGACTGTTACAACCACAAAATTGTTCCTTAAAAGAAAGGAAAAGATCAAGTACTTACAGGTTAGTTTGACCTTGGCAATGTGCAAATTAATAAGGATAAAATGAGCAGCTGCATCAATTATAATTTGGCAAGGCACACATAAATCAAGGATTTGCCTGCTGAGAATAGCTTGATAATGGACCTGATAGATATTAGCAGTGCTTTTGATAAAAGGTTCCCCTTGAGGTTGTTGGCTTGCTCGCCGAGCTGGCTGGTTATCGTACGGACGTTTTGTCACTATGCTAGGTAACGTGATCACGACAGCCTCCGGTGAAGCGATGTCTCTTGACAGATTGGTCAGAAGAGCTCGAACCTTTGGGACTCAAGGGTGAGTGATGAATTGTATCCAAAACTGACTCAGTGGCAGGAAGCAAAGGATAATAGCCAATAATTGGTTTTGTGACCAAGATGCTACTTCCGGTGAGATTCCAAACGGTTCAATACTTGGGTCCCTTGTTCCTCATGGTGTATATATAGAGATCAATGAATTAGACTCAAATGTAAGAGATGTGATGAATAAATTGGCTGATTATACAAAAATTGGTTACGCGGTTGATAGCAAGGAAGGAGACAAACTGAAGCATGATACTAATTGCGCAGAGAAAACTGGAAAACAGAACTCAACCTGGATTAGCGTAGTACAGATAAAGAGAAACGAACACTTAATGAAGAGGATGAAGGATTTGTGACGTTTCGAGGGTGCATGAACCTAAATCTCTGAAGGCAGACGGACAGGTAGATACGGTGGTTAAGAAGGCACCATAGAATGTATTTTATTAGCTGAGGCACAGAGAAGTGTTTTACTAGCTCTACATAAAATAAATAAACACACCGGTACTGTTCCCGAACTCTTTGGCCGTTACCATCGACGGCTGCATCAGTGCTGTATCCTGCACCCAGACTGAACTGGAGCAGTTCATCGACTTAGCTAACAACTTCTACCCTACCCTCAAATTCGCTTGGTCTATCTCAGACATCTCTCTCCCCTTTTTGACCTCTCTGTTTCCATTTCCAGTGACAGTTTACAGACCAACATTTACTATAAACCCATAGACTCCCATAGCTACCTGGACTACACCTCTTCCCACCCTGTAACCCGCAAAAACTCTATCCCATGTTTGCAATTCCTCTGTCTCCATTGCATTACTCTGACCAGGAGATATTCCACTCCCAAGCATCCCGGCTGACTGCCTTTTTCAAACAACGCTCATTTCCCCCCTCTGTCATCCAGACAGCCCCCCACCATGCCTCCTCCATTCCCTGCTCCACAGCTCTTAACCAAACCCCCAAAACATAACAAAGATAGGGTCCCCCTTGTCCTTACTTTCCACCCCACCAGCCTCTGCAAACAACATACCATCCTCAAATACTTCCGCCAATTCCAATCAGACCCCACCACCCGGAACATTTTCCACTCCACTGCCCACCCCTCTCTGCCTTCCGCAAGGACCATTCCATCACCACTCCTTAGTTCGTGCCACACTCCCCACCAACCACTCCAACCCTACCCCCCGCTCCCCCGGTACCTTCCCCTGTAACCGTACAAGAGGCAACACCTGTTCACACACCACCTCCCTCACCTCCATCCAGGGTCCTAAACAGTCCTTTCAGGTGAGACAGAGCTTCACCTGCATCTCCTCCAACCTTGTCTGCTGCATCCAGTGCTCCCAATGAGTTCTTCTCTACACCGGTGAGACCAAACATAGGCTTGATGATTGTTTCACCAAGCATCTTTGTCTGGCTGATAACAGCCAACCTAACTTCCCAGTCACTGCCCATTTCAACTCTTCCAGCCCCCTCCCTGGCCCCAACTCCCCCTCCATCATGCCTGTCCTCCAGTGTCGCAGTGATTTGGAACTCAAATTTGAAGAAAAACACCTTATCTTCCACCTGGGGACCCTACAGCCCGGAGGACTCAACACAGTTGTCCAATTTCAAATTACCTTCCCACCCATACCCCGGCTCCTTTTCCAGCCCCACCTCCTCCTTTCCAGCCCACCTTCTGACCCTCCCTTCTAGCTACCAACTGAATTCATCCCTCCCATCGATCAACCAGGCCATACCTATTACCAGTGTCCACCTATCACAACCACTCCATGAGCCCCCCACCCCACTTCCCCCCCTCCTTTATCTGCAGCTCCCCCTACCACCAGATCCATCCTGAAGAAGGGTAATATCTGAAACATTGACTTCTCCTTTCCTCCAGTTGCTGCCTGGCTTGCTGTGTTCTTTCAGCTTCCTGTTTGTCTAACCTACACGGAATACTAATTGAACTGCTGCTAAAGCGCTAATGTAACGATACTATGGTTTTACAAGGTGTATTTTGTCCTGGTCTCTTTTGGAAGACAGGCTTTAAAACAGAGGCACTGAGCTGGCTATTTGAATCCAATAAAGTAAACATCTTGGGAGGACTTGAGGCTTTTTCTGAAGCTGGAACAATAGAAGTAACCTGAACGGATGGGGTCAAGCTCCCACAGAACCAGGGTTTTTAGTTTTAGTTTTTCAGTAGCAGTTGCTGGGGTCTTGAAGCTGGGTTTGGAAGCTGCGGTACATCTCTCCTTGCTACTCCCTCTCACTCTCTCACACAAAAAGTTTTTCCTCCTAGCTTGGAGAACTGCATGTGAGAGACAATCTGTTTTACTGAATTCGCCTTTGCCAAGTGTGTGCTTATGAGATGTTACTGTATTGGAACAGTTACTGCTTAGTAGTTAAATAATCTATTATTCTGTTTAGATTTCCAATCAAGTTAGTTTATTCCAATTTCTTTCTTTTATTGTATTTTAGTTATAGTGAATGAATTGAGTGTCTTGCTTCAAGACTGTTAGTTTGACCAATCTAATTGCATTCGAAATGCAATGCCTGGGGCTTGCCTTTAAAATAAGAAAAATTTCGGGACTAGGCTATCTTCTTAATTATTTTAAGGGAGTTTGATGTGATCCATAATACAATGTATAGATCTAGTAACTGCACTGAATGAAGTGTGTGATCACATCTGAGAGGATACGGAAGAAATTTAGAATGGTGTTGCCAGGAATGGAGAATTTTAGAAGATTAAATAGGCTATGGTTGTGGTCTTTGGAAGAGAAGCTGAGGCAAGCTTAAACTGAAGTGTATAAAATTGATTGTGGCTGGATAAAATGGATCTTTTATCCCCCTTAGCAGAGAAGTCAATACAAAGGGGCATAGATTTAAAGTATATCAGCAGATGGAGTAGAGAAGTATTAAGAAGAACTTCTGTCACTCAGAGACCCCCCTTTGCAGGCAGAACACTTCTGTCCTCAGTATTCTTCAACCAAGGCTTGAAGAGCCAAAAACCTTCTTACAGTTTGCCCACTCCCATGTTGTGCCATGATTATGGCTGTTCCATTTCAGAATGAGTTCCAGAATGACTTGTTTTAACTGTTTTGGTCCCAATCTTTAAAAGATGCTGGCTGGCTTAAACTATTGCATGTCAGCCTGGAATGGTATGAGTCTCTCAAATGTTTGAACCATTTGCTGAAGCATTCAGCCACTCGACAGTCCAGTTAGTGCTGGTGGCAAACTGCACTCATGTTAATCTGCACCTATGAATTTGACATGCAGATTGCATCTGAAGCAAGTTATACAAGTTAATATTACTCATACTCATTTTGGGTGGCACTATCAAGTTTTGTCCCCTTTACATATTTAAAAACAAACATTTCATGTGCATCATTCTGTTCCTTTCTTTTCTGTTATCCATTAAAGTTTAATTTGGTCCCTTTCAACATTTCACTTATTCTGAGTTTCATTCCCCTTTTCTGCCATCAGTTTGGAGATAGTACCAATATATTTAAGAAAGGTTTTTGCTGATATTACTCCAAGTGCCATCTGCCAACAGGTACCTAAATCTGTCTGCATTGTCCCAGACCATCAAAATCCCTTGAAAACGGTTAGCACCCAAAGTCGATTGGAAAGCAAAATGTGTTAGTGTTGAAAGTATGAACAGTCAGTTGAAATATCAAAAAGTGGAGAAAACATTCAAATATTCTTATGAGCTGCACTTGTTGTTATATTACATATTGTGGTTTCTGCTTACAAGATTTTTTGATAAAAAAATTAATTACTATTGAAATCTTTACCAACATCATACAAACTGGTTGACATTATTGGAGTTTGAATTCAATCAAATCAGCTCGCCTCCTTGGTTTATGTGTAAAACAGACTTTTTTAGACCTGGATATTGGTTTAAACTGACACTTTGCACAAAGCTTCACAGTTTAGCTACTGAATTAGTCTTTGTTTCAGAAAGACCTAAACTCTAAGCACAGAGAACTGTGCAGTTTATTTAAGGGAATAGCAAATGATGCCTCAAACATTTAAATTCCTTCCGTCCGCTCGTGTCTACTTACTATTTCTAGCAGACACTCAGTATATATTTCATAAATCTAAACCTCATCAATCTCACAACATTCTTCACATCCTTTATGTTTACCTTTAGTGCTGATGAGTCTGGTGGACTCTGGACAGGAAATTAGATGAGCACTTGGCAAAAAGCAGTTATAGAGAAACAAATAGAAGTTCACATCCTTGACTTTAAAAAAGAAATCCAGTTTGTTCAAAGCTTTAAGTTTATGAAGTTGCATCATATAATGTCAGGATCTTGCAAACTAGTTAGGAATTAATGGTAAAAAAAAAAATGGTGATCTAACAGTGATCCTCATGACTTCAGCAGATGTTCAGCTGGAGAAACAATAAACAGTGTCTCTGCTTGTGTGTAGCTGAACATCACTCATCTGCACAGCTCAAAATACAACCTGTCCCTGAAGAACCACTTGGATTATACATCTCAGTAAACTGTATTTAGAACTGTTGACATCAGCTAGGATGTCGTCCATACTATAAACTGCATTTGAACTAATAAATGGCAGCAATACCTAAACACTTTAAACAATGCCTGAACTTCTGTTTTCTCTCTCTTGCCAGCATTTATCGTAAAATAGTCACAGATTCTGCGAATTATTTTTGGGAAATTTCATTTGTTTATTGTGATAAACATATTTCAAAACAATATTACCCAATGCAAAACTGACTAGATGACATCTGACTGTGGGGTGTGAATCAGAGGCTCTAGCCACAGTTCATGCCTGAAGAATTCAAACAGGATCACGTGAAATTTGTCTGCTATGCTTTTGTTGTTTGTTACTATAAAGCTGCAGGTCTCAGCAGAGGCAACTCACTGGTCCCAACACCTCAGTCTAGTGGGGGAGGGAGCAATTTTAGGAATGTGAAAAAAGCCTTCAGTTTTAATTTGGAGGCAAGAGAAGAAGCCTTACTCCAGTTGGGAAAAAAAAACAAAAATTCTGCGGATGCTGGACATCTGAAATATAAACAGGAAATAACTGGGAACACTCAGTGGGCTGGCAGCATCAATGGAGAGAGTAGCAGGGTTAAAAGTTGCAATTTTACCACATTATTCTCTGATGAAATGGAGGCCCCATTTTCAGGCTCCTGAACCTGACCTCTGGAATAACATGCTTCCTGATTATTCTTTGGCAAAGCAAACCAATTAAGACTGTGCCCCTGGGCTTCTCAACCAACAGGGAAAGGTCAGCGGGACAAGGTTATCATTTTGTCAGAGGAAAAGATTTTTGTTCAAAAAAAGGGATTACGGCACTTTTCAGAGAAGCTCATCAACACCTTCTGGATTTTTCAGGCTGTAGCTCTTCACAGAAATAGTAGGAGATCTTTCAAAGCTGCCTCTTCCCTACACTGCACTCTTCCCTGGATGTCATGCTGAGAGTCAATGTGGTGGGGTTTCCCAAGGATGGAGGAAGAGGAGAGTGTTTTTACTGAAAAATGCATGGATGGAAATGGCCAAGGAAGTGAGCACCAGCATTCAGTCCCATTCGACCTGGAAGCGGGACACCAACAGGTTGCAGGAGTGCAAAGCTCAGGCCAACTCACCTTCAGGTCCACACATCCCTCTCCTTCCAAGCATTCAGATCCCAATCTAAGTGGACAGATGATGGTCTAATCGTATTAAATCGCTAGATTATTAATCCAGTGATCCAAGTAACTTCTGGGAACCTGGGTTTGAATCCTGCCACAGGCAATGGTGGAATTTAAATTCAATTTTAAAAAAAAACTAATCTGGAATTAAGAGTCTGTTGATGACCGTTGCCAGTGTCAAAAAGTATATCTGGTTCACTAACGCCCTTTGCAGGAGAAAATCTGCCATCCTTACCTGGTTTGGCCTACATGTACCTTCAACCTAAACAATGTGATTGACTATCAATTGCTCTTAGCCATGAAGAATGGGCAATAAACACTGGCCTAGTCAGTGACACCTTCATCCCCTGATTTATATTTGAAAATGGTATTACCATCAGTGAATTTCTCACTAGCAACATCCTGGGGGTTATCATTGACTCAGGAAGTCAATTGGACCAAACCTACAATAACTGGTCAGAGCCTAGGATCCTGCAAAGAGCTATTCATCTTCTGACTCCCAAAAGCCTGTCCATCATCTGGAAAGCACAGGTCAGGAGTTTGATGGAATGCTGCCTAGTTGCTTGAATGACAGTGGCTCCACAATGCTCAAGAAGCTTAATATCATCCAAGACAACACAGTGGTTTGATCATTACGATGTCCCCAATCCGTAACATTCACTCCTTGTGCTACCAAAGGCAGAGTTGGTAGTGATATATACCAGAAGCTTTCTCCAACAGTACCCTTCCATCCTGTGATCTCTACCACCTGATGAGCAACAAATGCCAACATCCCAGAAAGAATAGGCAAAAAAATTGACAAATGCAAATATAATGTAGGAAAATGCAAGCTTTTGTCCACTTCAACAGGAAGAATCGAAAATCGGCATATTATTTAAGTGGAAAAAGACTGCAGAACTGAGATACAGAGGGCTCTGGATGTCCTGGTATACAAACCATAATACATTAGCGCACAGGAAAGTGATAATGGAAGGCAAATTGATTGTCGTTAACTGCAAGGAGAATCAAATTTTGAAGTGGAAATGTTTTGCAGTTGTACAGGACCTTGATGAGAACACATTTGGTGTGCTGCATTCACGATATTATCATAGATCACAAAATCCCTACAGTGCGGAAACAGGCCCTTTGGCTCAATAAGTCCACACCGACCCTCAGAGCATCCCACCCAGACCCATCCCGCTATAACTGACACATCCCTGAACACTATGGGCAATTTAGCATGGCCAATCCACCTGGCCTGCACATCTTTGGACTGCGGGAGGAAACCCACGCAGACATCGAGAGAATGTGCAAACTCCACACAGACAGTCGCCTGAGGGTGGAATCAAACCTGGGTTCCTCGTGCTGTGACGCAGCAGTGCTAACCACTGAGCCACCATCCCTTTATTTAAAAAAGGATGTAAAAGCATTGGAAACAGTTTACCAGACTGATATCTGGGATGAGGGAAATTATCTTGAGGGGAGTTATTTTATGAAGAAAGATTGGAAAAGATAGGCCTGTATCCACTGGAGTTTAAGGGAAAAATGTTCCTATTAAGACGTAGGGTCTTAAGAGTATTCCTATTGTTTTCCCTGTACCACCTATGACCGTGTTGCCGAATTCCAAACAAACACCATCTACAAGTTTGCTGATGAAACCACCGTAGTGGGATGGACATCGAACAGCGACACGTCGAAATACAGAAGGGAGATAGAGGGTTTGGGTGACATGGTGCAATCTGTCTCTCAATGTCGGCAAAAACTAAAGAACGGATCATCGACATCAGAAAGAAAGGAGGAGAACACGCCCCCATCTACATCAACAGAACTGAGCTGGAGAGAGTGAAGAGCATCAAGTTCCTCGGAGTCCATTCCTGTTGAATGGACTGTAGCCTCTAATAATGTAACCTGCAATGCAACCTGTGTGCCTCTAAGTCTTTTTGATCTGTATATCCTTTGCTTGCTGTGATCTGCCTGTACCGCTCATAAACAAAGCTTTTCGCTGTATTTCAGTAAATGTGACAATGATAACCGACCACCCGTCCTGGACTTCCCATGTAAATGCGACAGTCAAGACGACACAACAGCACCTCTTCTTCCTCAGGTGGCTCAGGAAATTTGGCATGTTCATAAGATCCCTCACCAACTTCTGAAAAAGCACCACTGAAAGCATACTGTCCAGTGCATAATGGCCTGGTGTGGCAACTGCTCTGCCCAGGACCATATGAAACTACAGGTGTGTGCACAGCCCAGACCATCACAAAAGCCAACCTTCCATTCATCGACTCTATTTACATGGCTCGCTGCCGTGGAAAGGTGGCCATCATCAAAAACCCATCACACTCTGGTAATGACCTCCTTCAACCTCTTCTGTCAGCCAGAAGACACAGAAGCCTCAATACACACATACATGCAGGTTCAGGAACCTGAAGAAAGGTCTAGGCCCAAAACATCAGTCTTACTGCTCCTCAGATGCTGCTTGGCCTGCTGTGTTCATCTAGCTCTACACCTTGTTATCTCAGATTCTCCAGCATCTGCAGTTCCTACTATCTCAGGTTCAGGAACAGTTTCTTTCTAGATGTTATCAGACTGTTGAATGGACTGTAGCCTCTAATAATGTAACCTGCAATGCAACCTGTGTGTCTCTAAGTCTTTTTGATCTGTATATCCTTTGCTTGCTGTGATCTGCCTATACCGCTCATAAACAAAGCTTTTCGCTGTATTTCAGTAAATGTGACAATGAAATCAAAAAATCAAAATCAAATCAAGAAGGCTAGGCATGGTGAATGTCAAAGGAATTTTCCCCTTGTGTTTAAACTAAAGGGATCTCTCATTTAAGATAGAGGTTGAATAGATCACTTTTCTCTCTGACAATGATGCATCTGTGAAACTCTTCCTTCGAGCAGAGCAGAGCAGACAGACAATTCTTCCCCTAATTACTTTTTCTGCTGCATAGACTTCTGCTTTTCTGCTCAGCACCAGCCCCCGCAAAGACATCAACATGTGCCAGACCTTCGAGCGACTGCATAAAGTCAATTAATATTTTTAACGTAGAGCTAGACAGATTCTTGAAAGACAAGGGTCAAAGTTTATTGGGTAGTAGAAGGAGAGGCACCTTCCAGGTAGGCGTAGAGAGGGGTGGCAACAGATCATCTTACATGCCAATGCCAACAGTGTAGGACCCAGGACCCTGATGCAGTGTTGCAAAAAATTCAATTATCACAAGTGGGTGAGATAAGTGAATATATTTTTGAAAGTCAATTGATCCATGAACCTTAGATAGTGCTCAATGTCCCACAACCTCATGACTCATCTATCAAAACTCTCCATTGATCTTAAATCATAAGTCATGAAGAATCATAGCCTCACCTTGTCCTCCCACCCATACCCCTGATCTTGCACACACTGCCAGCTATTCAACCATCACAGCTACATCACCCAACGCACTCCACCATATTCGCTGACATTGACCTGCAAGAGAGAGGGAACAAAGTGGCACCAAACTGAGGGTAGCAGGAACAAACAGGTGGAGAACATACAATGTTTCTTGTCCTTGCATTCATGAGGGAATTGGAGTTACTGTGATTGAGGTCTGGGCCATTGGCAGGGTGGGGACACTACAAGAATAATACGTTTATTCTTCACCCTCTTTTCACACCCACTTCTTGCTCACCTCACAAATTTCTTCCATTTTACAAACTGCAGATGCTTTAAACCTGCACCAGCTAGGAGCAAATTACTGCAGATGCTGGAATCTGTACTGAAAACAAGAAACGCTGAAAATCACAGCGGGTCAGCCAACATCCATGGAGAGGAAGCAATTTAGAGTCATCCAGACTCGAAACGTTAGCTTGCTGTCTCTCCAAGGATGCTGCCTGACCCGCTGTGAACTCCAGCATTTCTTCACTTTAAACATGCAGCTCTGGCTTTCGCGTCTTGCCTCAGTATAAATCCACTCTTGTGTCTTTTCCTTTTTAATATCCAAGAACTACCAACAGTACAGATAATTGTGCTAAGTGGAAAATTTTAAAGATGACAACTGATGAAGAAACACTTTCGTTTGATCCCATGCTTTCAGTCACCAGCTCAATACTCACACTGTGCATCACTGAAAAGGTTAGAGGAGCATTAATGCCCTTTCTAAGGACAACAGCATTTTGCCTCCCACTGCTGCTACTGTACCCTTGCTGTTTGTTGCTCTTGAACCAGTTATCCTGACTGCTACTCCCTTCAACCGAAGTAGAGCAGTCTTTGGTTTAGCCACCCAGACCCAGACTTGCTGAAGGTCATAGTGCAAGATCAGTCCTCCCCCACCCACCCTGTGAGAATCAGCAGTCTTTCACCAGCCGCTTTGTCCTAAAGGGGTATCATAGCATAGAAGCACTATGGTAGGCAAAGCTAAATAAAATACAGGTATCAACAGGATGCACAAAGGTGATTAGTTGACTTTTCTATGGAATATTGGAATGCTTAATTGATAAAGGTGGTTTTGAATGTTTGCTTTGGAGTAGTTTGTCCTTCCACTGTATGATCAAGAGGGCACAAACTGGAGTGGTAAGGTTAGTGACTGGGAAATTGAGACAGTGTTCACCGATTCTGCAGATAGACAGGCAAGCTGATTAGAAAGTGGCTCTGTCTGTTGCCTTCTCCTTTCTGGTGCATGGTATTCACGCTGCCCCCTGTATGTGGCTTGTGCACTGCAGTTGTGAGATGGTCAGTAGGTAGTCATCACCATCCAGTCGCCATCCTTGAGTTTCACAAATTGGCTCGAATACAAGTGGTTTTGTGGACTGGCACAGATTAAAGATATCATGACTACAGCCAGGATATTGGGCATTCCCCACCATGCTGTGAAACCATGGGTGTGCATCACTTCAGGGAGTGGGACAATTTGAGATTACAGATGACCTAGCAGTATTATCGCTAAACTATTAATCCAGGATACCAAGGGAATCCTAGGTTCAAATCTCACAATTGAATTCAATAGGAATCTGGAATTAAGAGTCTAATAATGAAACTGTTGTCGATGGTCAGAAAGACACATGTGGTTCACTAATGCCCTGTAGGGAGGGAAATGTGTGACCCCAGACCCACAGCAATATGGTTGACTCAACTGACCATCTGGGCAATTAGGGATGGGCAATAAATGCTGGCCCAGCTAGTGATACTTCCATTCCATGATAGATAAAGAAAATAAATTTATATCTCTGCATTTAAAAGTGGCACCTTCAAGACAATGCGTGTGCAATCAATGATTCCCTGCACAGTGAATTCTGCTTTACAGGTTCACTCTACCTGCTTCTCTCTGGAAAAGGAATGAAATTATTCCCTCTTCTGGTTTACTGAAGATCTGTAATTTCTCCTATGCAGGTTAAAATAGCAAACTATGAGAAACCAGAGATGCTATCTGCTGCAGTCAGAAAGGATTCAATTGCAATGCAGTTCATGGTCATGTTAACATTTAAGGCCACTGGCAGCACCATTCCCAGCCTGGTTTGAGGTTGCAGATCTGGAACAGGTGCCAGATTTCTGTACGTACCTTCTTCTAAAAGCAGAGAAGTCACAATCCATTCTTCACTGAAGGTCAGATAGGAGAATTGCTTCCCGAGACCTTGAGTGGAGATGGCATCCTGCTGAGAGTCCTTTGTCACTTCCTCCTCCTTCTTCTTCTAGCAACTGATCTTCCTGAGTTACCTCTGCTCCTTCACCCTGTCATGTTGCAGACTAAAAGACAGATGCCTACAAACCAATGGCTGAAAACAAGTGGCTTGTATAAATTGCATCAAATGAAAGCCAAGGTCTTCTTGTACCACACCACTCCCTGTAAACGTCACCAACCTACACGAGAGTGGAAAACATCAAACACTTCAAGAAGAAGTCTTCTGTTTGTTAATAGAAGGTGGATTCAAAGAGTAGTTACAACACTTGGAGGGCTTTTGGCCAATTGAGTCCATGCCAGTCTTCTGCAAAAACAATTCAGACAGTCCCATTCTTTCTAACTCTTTCTAAAGCCCTGCAAAATTTTGCATTAGATGCTTATCCAATTCCCTTTTGAAAACCACAATTGAACCTGCTGCAACCACAGGCTGAGACAGGGTATTTCATATCCTAACCACACAACCCTTAAGCAAGCTTTTCCGCATATTTCCCATTGTCAAAAGAATTAATCCCATTAAATCCATCTCCTCTGGCTCTAAGTCCCTCCACCAATGGGAACAATTTGTCTCCAATTATCTAGATCATTCATAATTTTGAACATTTTATATCAAATCTCCTCTCAATCTTCTGAGGAGAACAAACCCAACTTCTCCAAGGTATGATCGATCAATTGAAGTCATAATACCATCCTCCCCCACTCCAGCCCACATGCTTGTAAATCATTTCTCCATAAAGCCTTCATATTTGCCCCATTGTACAATGCCCACGTTCAACACGATACCAAGTTGATGTGAATTCTGGACCCCTTTTTATGAAGGGTTCACCATAATTCCCTCACTTTCATTCCCTATGCCATTACTTTTAAAGCTCGGGTTCCAAAAAGCCTTTCAAAAGTGGTGGAGGCTCTTCTTTTTATACACTCATCCTGTGAATGAGTGAATCACAGGTATCTCAGGATTTAATGACCATCCCTCATCGCCTAGAGGGCAGTTGAGAGTCAACTACATTACGTGGGCCTGGAATTAATGGCCTGTATTCGGATGCATTGCATCACCTCAGTATAGCAAGTTTTCAAAAAATCAAACTGGGCAGAATGAAGTATATAACTGTAAAGCAATCCAAATATAATTTTCCTTCCATTAAGTTGTACATCTTCTGAAAAAAATTATATTTATTTTGTGGGGTCAGCATCATCAGAAAAATACCTGAAAGAAACAGAATCAAAGAAGCATTTTTTCAAATTGCTTTTGTTTTTCCTCTCTCCATTTGTTTCTTTCTGATTGTACATAATTTTGTTAATAATTTCAGGTAATAGATTTCTATTTGCTCATCTTTCCCTTCGGCTTACCATTAAGTTTTGTGGCTCTTTCACCTTGAATGCTTCCTTGCTCCAACAAGTCTCCTCCGTCCTAATCACCTCAAATGTCTGCTGCCATACTGCATCACAAGGTGTCAATTACAAATGGACAAATGGCTCAAATTCAGCTGTCCATTGACACCACAAAACTTTCATGAGCTTGCATTTCACCAAGCTGGCTGGTACTAAGATTCTAACTTTGTACAGACACTCACTCCTCACAGCATTTCTTCCAAAAAGCAAAACGCTTCCAATTGTGAATATCTCTTGAGGTAGAAAAAACAGAAGGCAATGTGCAGTACAAGGACACCATTCAGCACTGTCCTCTATCATAGAGTCATAGAGTTATGCAGCACAGAAGGAGATCCTTCGGTCCAACTTGTCCATGTCGACTAGGTATCCTAAATTAATCTAGTCCCATTTGCCAGCAGTTGGTCCATATCCTTCTAAACTCCAAGGTCTCTTTGTTTGGCATCAGCCTTGCTTTAATAACTAGCCATATTATAACAAATAATAACAAGAACAATCAAAGCATTTGTATTTTTTTCCAAATCAGTGTTTGAAATTTTTTATTGGTTTATTTCCAAAGGTAACCTTTGTTTCATGTGTAATCATAATTACCTAGAAGCTTCCAGAAGTAAGCTTTCAGTCAGCTGCTAAAGGGTTTTGTCTAATATGGAATAATTTGTGAATAATGCTCTTTAACCAAAGCGTGTTAATAGAGAGAAGGTATAACGCCCAGAGAAGCATAATATCTGCTAATGAATGATTTACTATTTCTTAAACAATCTAAAAATTATACAGAGATAGCTAACATTTCTATTGAATTTTTAAAAAGCAATTAACGTTTACAGTGATTTCCCTGCAATTCCCCATCTTGCCCGATTATGAAAAAAACATTTATGTGTCATATTATATAGAAAGGTAACACGTGAAATGAATAAAAGACAGGAAGGAAGCAGATTACCATTTGTTTACACTGTGGAATCCAAATAAAGTTTGTGTCTTTTCTTGTAGTGGGAGGAAAGGCAGATTTTATAAAATTACAAACAGAGTGTGTGAAATTAATTTAGTTTAATGATTTAAGTAGCTGAGAATTTAAATCCATGTTGATTTTAAAAATGTTTCCTCCCATGTGGCACTGTATTCGCTAAACTAAGAAAAAAATCTCAGTAATTGTTGGGAAAGGAGTGTAGTTTTGTAACAAGCTACGGTGACCTCATTCATCTGTGCATTTTTATTCAGAAAGATATTCTAATAGCTGTTAATAGTTACTGTTGATTTCTTCTCCTCCTCACTTCAATGATTTGAATCAATGGGCACCTGACTCACATTTAGTCTATGTATTATTGCAAAAATTCCATTTTAAACTTACTCTGACATGACAGAAAAATCCCGCAAGACACTTTCGTCTCTCTGATCAGGGACATAGAATGTAGAACAGCAGAGGAACGGGTCCTTTGGCCCACAATCTCTGGGCTGACCATGATGCTACTCTAAACCAATCCATCTGCCTGCGCATGGTCCATATCCATGTATTCCCTGTCTACGTAAATGACTGTTGAAATGCCTCTTAAACAGTGCTATCATATCTGCTTCAATCGACCCCCTGACTCCCCCCCACTCCCCCAGCAGCATGTTCCAGGTACCTAACAGCCTGTGTTCTACAGTCAGAGTCATTGAGACCTACAGCACAGAGACAGGCCCTTTGGCCCAAACTGGTCCATGCCGACCAAAATGTCCATCCACGCTAAGCCTATTTCCCTGCACTTGGCCCATATCCTTCTAAACCTTTCCTATCCATGTATTCATCCAAATGCCTTTTAAATATTGTTAATATACCCACCTCAACCACTTCCGCTGGCAGCCCATTCCATATGCGTACTGCCCTCTGTTTAAAAAAGTCGATCCTCAGGTTCCCATGTATTCTTTCCCCTCTTACCTTAAACTGATTCCCTCTAGCCTTTGATTCCCCAACCCTTGGAAATACTGAGTGCTTTCACCATAACCATGCCTCTCATGATCTTATACACTTCTATAGGATTCCCCCTCAGTCTCCTACGCTCTAAAGATAAAAAGTCCTAGCTTGTCCAACCTCTCCCTATAACTCAGTCCTTTGGGTCCAGGCAACATCCTCATTAATTTCTTCTGCACTCTTTCCTGTTTAATAACATCCTTCCTATAGTAAGATGACCAAAACTGAACACAATACTCCAAGTGCGGCCTCACCAACATCCTGTACAACTGTAAGAGAACTTCCCAACTTCTGTACTCAGTGCCCTGACTGATGAAGGCCAGTGTGCCAAACGCCTTCTGTTAAAAAAAATTGCCTCACACATCTCCTTGAAATTCCCCCTCTCAACTTAAACCTATGACCCATAGTATTTGACATTTCCACCCTTTGAAAGAAAGAAACTCAGAGTATCCACCCTATCCATGCCTCTCATTATTTAATAAACTTCACCGCTCAACCTCCGATGCTCTTGCAAAAACAAACCAAGTTTCTCCAACCTTCCTGAGTAGCATATTGAATAAATCATTAAATAAAAAAGACTGAAAGTACTGCAGATGCTGAAAATCAGAGACAAAAACAGAAATTGCTGGAAAATCTCAACAGGTCTGGCAGCACCTGAGGACAGAAATCAGAGTTAATGTTTCTGGTCCAACGACCCTTCTTCAGAACTGATGGTAGCTAGGAAAATGTTTTTTTTTATGCAGATGATAGGGTGGGGGGAGGGGGTAAGGAGCAAACCATATGTGGAAATAGAGCCCAAAGAGAGAAGAACAGTTGGACAGACAAAGGAGTGGATAACGGTCAGTCTGGGAGAATGAATAGCTGCTAATGGGGGATATTAGTGACTAACAATGGGTAGTGTGTAATAGCAGACCATGTGATAACAAGGCCTGGTGTATGAGGGTTGGCGTAAGGACACGGAAGAAGGTGTCTCAAGCTCTAAAATTGTTGAACTTGACACTGAGTCCAGAAGGCTGTAGAGTTCCAAATTTAAAATGAGACGCTGTCCTTCCAACTTGTGCTGAGCTTTGCTGGAGCACTGCAGCAAGCCTAAGACAGAGATGATGGCCAGGGAACAAGGCGGTGTCCACCTTCTTCCTCAACCGAGGATTCCCCAGCAGCGTAGTTAACAGGGCCCTCAGCCGGGTCCAACCCATCTTCTGCACTTCAGCCCATACCTCCTTCCTTTCCCTCCAACAACAGTAGTAGGGTTCCTCTTTTCTGTATCAACAATCCGAATAGCATCCACATCCAGAAGATCATTAGCCAACACTTCTGCCACTTCCGGTGGGATGCCACCAACAAACCCATATTCCACTTCCCTCCCTTGTTGGCCTTCCGCAAGGACCGTTCCCTCTGTGACACCCTGGTCCACTCCCAATAACCCCCCACCGTCCACAACACCATCCCCTGCAACCGCAGAAGGCATAACACCCGCCTGTTTACATCCTCCCTCTTCAGTATCCAAGGGACAAATGCACCTTCCAGGTGAAGCAGCACTTTACCTGCACCACGCAACCTAGTCCACCACATTTGCTGCTCAAAATGTGGTCTTCTCTACGTTGGGGAAATGAAGCACAGACTGGGTGACTGCTTTGCAGAACACCTTTGTTCTGTCCACAAAAACAAAACCCTGAACTTCCAGTGGCCTGCCAATTCAACTTACCACCTCGGGCATTCAAAGGCAAGGCCGAGAGGCTGGCTTACAGCTACTGCCCCTTGATCCCATCCTTGCCCCTGAATGGCATCAAATTTTAGTCAAAACTAAAACAACAGCAGGGGATCAGCCACTTTGCTGAGAAGGTAGATAATCTGGCTGGTGGCAAGGTGGGGCCCTTAAGTGGCTGTCATTTGGCAACAAAAGGGTATTAATTGCTGGTAAGGGTCCCAATGGACCTCACCCAGCAATTAATTTTGACTTGGTGGACTGTTAGCAAGTACATCTCCAGCGTCAACTTGCCTCATTGTTTGCACTTTTCATTGCCTCAGAGAGATAAATTGCACCCACAGAATGCTCTCCGGGAATTAACAGAAGAGGCTTCACTGTTATCAACAAAATCAAATTCTGTTGGATTTCTTTTCAAAAAGAAAACTACTGTATTTGGCATTGAACTGAATCTCCTAATAATCAGATTGAAACTACTTCTGTGCCACACAAAATATAAAACCAATTTTTGAGTCTGATCTGTAGGGTTGGCTTTGCATTTTGGAGAACAGAATGGCATGAGAGAAAAAAAATTAGGGGTCAGGCAAGTAAAAGACTTGAGCTATTACCCCATTACATTCTCAAGCCACAATTAAATGTTTACAAAAACTTGGATCTCACATTGGATACCTTTTTCAGGAACAAAAATACTTTTTGTGAAATGTTACGCTTTGGTTTTATATCCCTCCCATCCGCCCTTTGATTATTACTAAACCTTCTTTCCTCTTTAGAATGATGGTTTGAAAATTACTTTGAAAGACAATTTTCAAGACAGTTACATTTGTGCACCTTTAATTACACTGCTCCTGCTAATCTTCAGTCCCCAATAGATTCTAGTAAGGTGAATCACTACTGGCAAGTTTCTGTATTACCATGAAGACACATCACATATAAAGCAATGGTACATATAGCTGTAGCTGCTCATCTTTCTGCTGAGCCAAACTGGTAATCATGGATGAGGCCAATGATTAGCACGAAGGATGGGCAGAGCCAAAAAAAAGATGAAAAAAATGATTATGCGAGTTTTGCCCAATAATTTGGAACAACGTTCCTTAAAAATACAAAACCAAAAAAAAACTAACTTGACAGAATGCTGTCAGGTCTACACCTCAACATGATAATGAAGTCAAAGCTGTAACTGAAAGATGCAAGATGTTTTTGCGGTCAAAAAGTGCTGCCTTTTCTTCTGACAAATGCTGGTCCAACAGAAATGCACAATATAAGCACACTGTGTTCAACACTGACTCAAGGGTGCTCAATTATTGTGTGTGTCAATAAAGTTTCAACATGTTCTTTCCAGATAGTCTCAAAACCAGCTAAAAAAACCCTACAACATATATCCTCATCTGTTGGTGTCTTTGTAAATCGGCCATGTCTGCAGAGAGATTTATAACTGGCAAGTCTAACGTTTCTGACAATAATGCAAGCCCTTCTTAATGTTTAAATTTATCTCTCCTCCTCGATTTAATAGGTGACATATTTTCTAACTGAAATCCTGATAGGTAAGTGACATGCAATGAAAACCAAATTTCTTTACACTAATTTTAATTTATATAATCCAGTTTGTGTGTTCTTCAAAACAAAACCAGCTTCAGGTTTAGTTTTTTCGTTTCTTTATGCTTGAGAGAATTATGTCAGTTCAAATCGTAAAGGGTTAAAGTAATCAGACACAACTGTAAGATCAATATACTGATCCCTAGACCACAGTGTGTTCAACAATCTACCATTGGATTTGTTTCACTGAGATTATTTAAAACTCTGTGCTTCCAGCAGGTTTTGTAAAACATTTAACTTCAGCCCTAACAGCTTAAGCTAATCAATAAATAAAAGTGCATTTGACTACCAAAATCTCAACTGGTCACATGCAGTGGTCTTTATTTCAACCAGGTCTGATGTAAAGATTTTAAAGTGCATAACAGCCATTATCTAAATAAGCCTTTCTTGAGCACCCAATCCTTGCATCACCTTTGATCCAGTTATAATTAAAGCCAAAAGTACAGACGTCTCATTTAATTCCAATGTGGGCAGTTTTAATGCAGAAAGTTTCGCATGTGGTTTTCAGCTCATGACCATCTGTTTCTGGATTTCATGTATAAACAGGACACTTTAGGGAACAGAGATTAATTCAGCTTTGGAATGCCATTCAAAACGTGTTAGCAGTTTTCCTCCTCCGGGTCAACCAAAGCAAAAACAAGTTAGCCGCTTGGTTTGGAAGGTATTGTTAACATTAGAATTATTGAATAATGGACTCTGACTAGTCTTATGTTTTAAATTACAGGTCACTCTCAAATAAAACTATTAATCTTTTTTTTGTCTCTGCAAGTTTTACAGTCCTGTTACACTTATTAACTGCTGGCAGCGAAGAAACTTTTAAATGAAAGCCAAATTGCTTTAGTCATGAGAAAGGAAATTAAAGCTCACTCTGGGGGGAAAAATTTCACTGTGAGATCCTCCCAAGGTAGAGTTTCATAACCTCCTGCATGCCTGCTAAAGATGTCACTGCATGCAGGACTGCGTATGTTACTGATATAAAAAGAAGGCCTTAATAGGAACAACATGTTTGTGTCTGAGGGATTAAAACCAACGTGTTTTACATTGCAGGACAAGCTCTGGGTACTGAAAGAGATGGTTGGCAACAGGACAGCTGGCTGTGGGTACTCACCAGATTCATTTGGTGGGCATTCTTTAACGAAAAAGATCTCATTGAGATTGTCCTCCTCTGGTGCCAGCCCCTGCTGATGTAACTGTAGCCTGTGCAGGCTCTCTGTCTGCTGGTGTTTCAGAGACCGTGCATGCTGAACCAGGTTCAGCTTGGCCTTGGTGGTGTAGTTGCAAAGGCCACAGTTGTAATAGCAAGACTTGGAGTTCGCCGCACTCTCATGCTTTTGCAAATGCTGGAAAATAAAACAAAACCAAAAGAGGACAATGAGAGTAATGAGAACACAGTCTGCTTCTCTCCTCATTCCTGCTTGTAAACATTATCTTAGAATGGACTCCCAGAAAAATAGTGAGGAAACCTGTAGAAGATGATATCTGTGAAAACAGATTAAATGCTACTCCTAATCCACTACTGGAATCAGGGTGGTGGCCTGCTTACTATTACTAAAGATCAAACTAAGCAAGCTGGCCAAGCAACTAGCAATAATTAAAGTCCAAAAAAGAAACAACCTAAAAGACGCAAGATAATCAAATGTCAAACTATGATTTTTCATTAAGATTGACATCAATTTTAATCAAAAACACCCACTGACTGATTAGAACCTAAAATATCTTACAATTTATCCTATCAAAACTCCTACAGGACTCAGTTGGACATGTTATATGCTACATCAGTTTGTCATAACCCATTCTAAGTTGCAATACGATAACGCTAAATTCTGACAATTGAATATAATAGGGAACTTCTTTTTTCTTTAATGTGCCTCCAGTCAAACAATCCTAAACACAATAAAAAATGTATACAGATTCAGTATATACAGTACTCTTATATACAGTATAAACATACAGTTATACATCAGATATATGCAGAGAAACAGTCAGTCGATGTGCATATATTCACACAAATCTATTTTCTACACACATTCATGTATTTACTTATACACATTACTTAGTTTGTTAAATAAATAAAGTTCTAAGCAGTTTCCTGTAGATATGTTGATTTGATTATTATTTTTAAGTCAGCAGGCACTACCATTCAGAATTAGTTTATTTACTGCATAATCTCATTGACCTCCATGTGCTGCAATCTTTATTTGTGTAAATGACGGATACCACAGGAATCAGAGTCTTCGGTTCTTCTCAGGAGCTGTAATTGGATATATTTGAAATGTTGATTTTTTTTTTGCCAGTGAGCTTGAAACAGCTCTGGCTGTAGTAGTGTATATGAGAGGCTAAACAGGGTTACTTTCATTCCTCAAATTTAGCATTTCTTCCAATACATTTTTTTTGTTAAAAAAGGGTTAAGATAAATGACATATTTACAAGACAACCCACGCAAATCTGAAACTTCCAACTCGCAGTAAGTGATGTGCCCTTTTGAGGGCTGAGGCCCCTTTTCCACATTGAGAATCAAACTGTTTTTAATCACATGCCCTTTGCTAAAAAGAGATGTTCTTTCATTTTCTGATGATAAATTTTACAAAGCAGAATTAACATGCAGTCTATCTAAACTAGTCTTGATTTGAATTAGAGGGGAAAAAGTTAAAAGTAAAACATGCACAATTTGATGTAAGAAAAGTTATACTGCAGACCTAGAAGGGCTCAACGTATCTCAAAACATGGAGCATGGATCTCTAGGCCTTGATTTACTTCAGTCAGTAGACTTTGCTACACAAGTAAATGTTAGGCTGATAGGTGAAAATATATTGAATATGCATCAATAAGGACAATATTAAACTTTAAAATGTACGAGTAATGTACTTGAATTTACTGCATTTGACAAACTGTCATTTATTTGGCACATGTTGAACTGAGTCACAACGTACATCATTCAATTTTAGAAAAAACAATTTTTGGAAAGCTCACCTGGAAATGAAGGTCTTTCATCATTAATCCTTCAAGCACACAACAGCATTCGACATTGCACAAGGACAAGAATTGGTTACTTTTATAGTGTCATTATATGCTTTACTAACTATTTATTTGTAGGTATTGTGGTTTTGTACTAGCCCACTCTAAAATAACTTTAACATAACAAATCATCCTGCACAACGTTAATGCAGAAGCTTCTATTTACCTTTGCTATCCTTACAAATCACATCTTTCCTTCTATTAGGGATAGAAGGAACTAGCTGATGTTGTCCACAATACACAAAAGGTTTTTCTACAGGAGAGATTAAATCAAACCTTTTTTCTTATGCAAATTGTGTAACTGTTTACTTCATTTAGTATGCAAGCAATGTTATTTCAAGGCTTTTTTCTCTTTGATAACTAATGGGTCAATTGTTAAGAATTGTTGTGCTTGCAAGCAACATAAACAGGGCTGCCCTTTTCAGCATTTGATGGACATACCTGGCAGAATTTCTTAAGCACACTAATTGGGGGAAAAAAACAGGCATACGAGAAGTAAGAAATGAGCCACCCAAAGACGTGGTGTCTGGGATCTTCAGGGTCAAGCTTTGCAAAGTATGCCTTACAATAAAAAAAGTGTTAAAGAACAGCATGTCACTTACTTTTTGAAAAGGCCCCGTTAGCAGAGTGGCCTAATTTGAACAACCTTTTGCATTAAAGATGCTTTACCAAACTTTCTGGTCTGTCATTGTGCCATGTCAAATGTTCACAGTTGAGTTATACCCCCAGACAGGGTAAGCATATCAAATGTGCTTTCGGTACTCACAGGCTAATGAACAATGAATAAAAACAAAAGCAACAGCAAGGCTTCTATTGTCAAATCTTCCGCAAACTACAAAAACGCCTTCTCTGGTGTGGAGGAAGTGCCAGTAAGCCTGCAGGTGTGAGCTGGTTAAAGAAAATACTTTGCTAAATAGATTCTTTGACAGTCAGGGATTAGAGTCATAGTACCAGTGGTAACACAGATCTTTTCCTTTAACTTACAAAATTTTCTCACGAGTCTGCAAGAGTTTGTCCCATCAGGGGCTTTAGGGCTATAGAAATGTCTTAAGTTTTAATTAAGTTGGAATTGTCAGAATAAAGCTTTTTTGGCACAGAGTCAGGGTCATTAATTACTGCTATCTTTGTTTCTTTCAAGAGAAGGATCCATGGACTGGCTGGGTCAGTTATACAGCATCTCCTTTATATCCTGCAGTCTATATTCAACTCTGAGCACAACTTGATTAAACAGTTTACCAATTACTTTGATTTGTGATTCTGTCGAGGATCCTGTTTACAGATTATGTGCATAGTCTTGGGTTATGATGCTTTGAGAAGGTAACAAAACTGAACGCATTTTGTCAGGGAAGAGAAAGCAAACAACAAAGGAGGCGAAAACCAGTCATTTTTTTATTGTTTCCTTTTTGAAACCAGCAGAATACTGTTGGTGGCTTGCATAATTGTATAACCCCATGATGCATTTCCCTGTTCCCACCGTGGGCAATTTGGCATTGTAAAAACTATTGCAAATGAAGAATCGCAAACAAAATGTTTTTATTTCCGGGGTCACAACAGCACAGTATTTTTTTTTTGCAAATCTCAGAAACTGGTCGCCTACAAGCTGTAAGTATCTCGATATTAAGTGGTTATTTTTCAACACCTGAGAATAAAACTCAAGTCCCCAACATATTCCAATTGCAGAAATATTTCTCTTTTTTTTAACAAAGGCAACAATGCTATATCCATAGGAGATTTATACATAAACAGTTTCTAGTGTGTAACTTAATGCAAAATAGAATGCTCAAATAGTTTAGTATCAGTAGGGGAGCACTTTGGGAGTAGTGATCATAATTCTATTAGTTTTAAAATAGTTATGGAAAAGGATAGACTTGACCTGAAAATTAATGTTCTAAATTGGAGGAAGGCCAATTTTGATGGCATTAGGCAACAGCTTTCAAAAGTTGATTGGGAGAGGCTATTTGCAGGTAAAGGAACAGTTGGAAAGTGGGAGCCATTCCAAAATGTGATAACAAGAGTCCAGAGGCAGTATGTTCTTGTTAGTGTGAAGGGCAAGGCTGGTAGGTGTAGGGAATGCTGGACCAGGACAGAAATTGAAGCTTTGGTCAAGAAAAAGAACGATATGTCAGGTATAGGCAGCTGGGATCGAGTGAATCCCTAGAGGAGTACAAAGGCAGTAGGAGTATACTTGAGAGGGAAATCAGGAGGGCAAAAGGAGAACATGAGATAGCTTTAGCAAATAGGGTTGGAGGAGAATCCAAAGAGATTCTACAAATACATTAAGAGCAAAACAGTAACTAGGGAGAGAATAGGACTCCTTAATGATTAACAAGACTGTCTATGTATGGAACTGCAGGAGATGGGTGAGGTACTAAACGAGTATTCCATGTGAGTATTTACTGTGGAGAAGGATATGGAGGCTAGAGAATTTGGAGAAATAAATAGTGATATGTTAAAGTGCTCATATTACAGAGGTGGTGGTGCTAGGTGTCTTAAAACACAAAGATCGATAAATCCCTAGGACCTGATCAGGTGTATCCCAGAACTTTGTGAAAAGCTAGGGAAGTGATTGCTGGGACTCTTGCTGAATATTTGTATTGCCAGTAGCCACAGGTGAGGTGCTGGAAGATGGAAGCTGGCTAACATGGTGCCATGACTTAAAAGAGGTGGTAAGGAAAGGCCAGGGAACTATAGACCAGTGAGCCTAATATCAGTGGTGGGTAAGTTGTTGGAGGAAACTCTGAGGGACAGATTTTACACGTATTTGGAAAGGCAAGGACTGCTTAGGGATAGTCAACATGGTTTTGTGCATGGGAAATTGTGTCTCACTAATGATGGAGTTTTTTTTGAAGAAGTCACAAAGAAAATTGATGAAGACAGAGAGGAAGACATTGTCTCTATAGGCTTCAGTAAAACATTCATCATGCTTCTGCTTGGCAGACTGTTTAGCAAAGTTAGAGCACATGGAATACAAGGAGAACTAGTCATTTGGATACAAAATTTGCTTGAAGGTAAGAAACAGAGGGTGGTGGTGGTGGACGGTTGTTATTTTTGGACTGGAGGCCTGTATGTCGCAAGGATCAGTGCTGGGTTCACTGTTCTTTGTCATTGATATGAATGATTTGGATGTGAATTTAGGAGGGATGGTTAGTAAGTTAGCAGAAGACACCAACATTGATGGTGTGGTGGAGAGTGAAGAACGTTCTCAGAGTACAACGGGACCTTGATCTGATAGGCCAATGGGCCAAGGAGTAGTAAATGGAGTTTTATTTCGATAAATGTGAGGTATTGCATCTTTAGTAAGGCAAAACTGGGTAGGACCCTGGGTAGTTTTGCCAAGCAAAGAGACTTTGGAGAGCAGGTTCATAGTTCCTTGAAAGTGGAGTCACAGGTAGATAAGATAGTGAAGGAGGGGTTTGGTACACTTGCCGTTATTGGTCAGTGCATTGAGTATAGGAGTTGGAATGTCATGTTGCTGTTGTACAGGTCACTTTTGGAATTCTGGGCTCAGTTCTCGTCTCTGTGCTTTGGAAGGATGTTGAGAAACTTGAGTGTGCAGAAAATACTTACAAAGAATTTGCCAGGATTGGAGAGTTTGAGCTCGAGGGAGAGACTGAATTGGATGGATGATTTTCCCTCTGGAGTGTCAGAAGCTGAGGGGTGACCATATAAAATCACGAGGGGCATGCATAGGGTGAATAGCCAAGATCTTTTTCCTAGGATAGGGGATTCCAGAACTAGAAGGCATAGGTTTAAAGTGAGAGGGGAATTATTTAAAAGGGACCTACGTGGCAACATTTTCACACAGCGGGTGATGCATCAATGGAATGAGCTGCCAGAGGAGGTGGTGGAGGCTGGTACAATTACAGCATTTAAAACCATCTGGATGATTACATGAATAGGAAGGGTTTAGATGGATATGGACTAAATGCTGGCAAATGGGACTAAATTAATTTAAGGTATCGTTCGGCGCAGACGAGTTGGACTGAAGGGCCTGTTTCCATGCTGTTCAAGTCACTGACTTTACCTAGAACTGTACATTTCAAGCAAGTCAAATTGTATTCTGCTGGGTATAACTAATGATAAAAGCGTGAAGAAGATATTAGAACTCAAGTGGAAAAAGGTAAAAGATGACAGTTTAAAAGCTACATGGAGCAAAAGATGCACTTTTAAAAATTATCATTCTTTAAATTTCTTAAGCCAGATATTCACTAAAATGTAAACTGTTAATGTACATTTTTTGAGATTATATAATCAAATGCGGTCTACACTTGGTTTTTTATATAGTAATCTTTTCAGAGGATTTTAATAACAACTGCCCAGAGCTGAAGTTCTATATTGTGACCTTTGCTGACTGCTATTTCCTTTTACTTGTGCAGGCCAGTTGGCGATTTAAGAACTATATAAACAGAATGAATCGAAAAGCAAATACTACCTAGAAATATGTTATTTCAAAAGGACTCCAAACTAAAAAAGGTGACATTTGTATGAGTGCAGCGGCTTTGGCTTATTCTTACACAGCATAATAAGGATTTAAATACAAGGAAGTGAACACAATAATACAACAATGTTATCGCTTTCAGCTGCTGCTCTTGTAAAGCTCTCTGCTTTCTCAGGTGGCTGCATACCAATCTGTAATAATATTCTCTCGCACCCGTCTCTTTGATGGTTAATTGTACTGGATTACTGTTTGGCAAAGAACCAACAGTCTAGCCTGGGGACAGATCATTTTATTTAAACGGTTCATCACAGAGTCATCACTAGCATTGCTGACATAAAATCCCTCCTCTGACATCTTCAGGGATATCCAGACACCACCAAACACGCTTGATCCCACCTGAAAAATTGCTGAAGCCGAGTACAAAAGGTGTCTGACTGTTAGAATGGCAGAGTAGCTCGAGTGACCCAGAGAACACAATGCAAAGTCGCAAGCTGAGAAAGCTCAGCAGCAAACTCCTAAAATCAGATGTGCTTTGAACTTCACCGCCATCATGTTACACAACAATAATAAAACAAAACATGAATTTGTTACCATACATAGGATTGATGCCAAGAAACAACATTTATTTAATTCTGTCTTAACCAATTATCAACTGCGTTGCCCAACTGCATTTCTGTCCATAAGTTTAAAAGTACAAATACTTGATGGATTTATCCAGGCGTCTGTAGATTGCAATTTATTGATTTGTCTGATTTTACTTAAGTTTGTATTCCAAAATATATAAAACTTGTACTTTTACTAAGGATTTCAAATAAAAGCAAAGAGGGACATAGTTTTCTACACCCAAAAAGTCCTTCTCAGCTAAGGCTTAGCAAGGCTCACTGGTAGTGGGTAAATTTCGCCATTTGTCTACCTTTTTCCTGGGTTGTTTTCAACAGTTACGTCAGAAAACTGCCACGCAGAGACATGGAGCGCAGATCCTTTCACGCTGACATTTACAGGAAATCAACTTAAATTGTCTGATTTTTTTTTCAAGCAAAGCTTTCAAATCCTCTCATTGAAATGCTGCAAGGAATGCATTCCCTTTCTTTAGCAATGTGATCCATCCCATCCTGTTCTCAGATACTGTCTGATGTGGTCTGAGAAAGGAATGGAACAAATCACAATTTATAGAAACAGTTTCCTTCACATGAGGAAAGTTCTTTATTTCTGTGACAGGCACACATTTTAACTCCTCATCCACTGACATATCTACACCAAAACAACAAATAAATGCAACAAAAACAGAAGTTGGTGGAAAAGCTCAGTAGGTCTGGCAACATCTGTGAAGAGAAATCAGAGTTAGCGTGTCAGGTCCGGTGACCCTTCCTCAGAACTGAATAAATATTATTTATTTATTCAAAATATTTTTTCAAAATCAACAGAATATTCTGCAGTTCAAGAGTTTACTCTAGTTTTGTTATTGATTGATCTATTGTCATGTGTATCGAAGAACAGTGAAAAGCTTTGTTTATGGGCAGTACAGGTAGATCATAGTAAGCAAGGATCTACAGATCAAAAAGATTTATTAAACAAGTACAGTTTATTGAGTACTTGGAGAAATGAAATCATGACAAGGTCTTGTTTATTTTTGGTTCCTTTTCCCCTTTACTCTGGTCCTCATTAAATAACCTGTTTACCAATATCCTTCTAGCCCAAACCCATCCTGAATTAGGTTTTCACTGAATTGAAAGCACTGTCTTCCTTTCAATGAGCTGCCATTCCCTGCAACAGTTCATCTGCAAAAAGTAATGAAGCTCAGTCCAGCGCAGACCACAGTTAACCTGAGATCCAAATCTGTTACCTTCAGGTCGAAGACTCAGATTCTTAGTGTTTGAACGACTGGGAATTATAGACAAACATTACTAATAAAGATGTTCCTAAGAGAATATAAAGGGATGAATTTATTTTTAAAAGAATCACTATTTAAATTATTCATAGTCACACTCTTCTGCAACTGAAAATTTACTTATATCTTTGTCATTTGCTTTGATAATTTCAAGGCGATTTTCTAAATTTTTCAGAGAATCTACCTTTGGAAGAAACAAACAATTTTTTCTCCATGATTGCTGAATCAAGTGAATTGAATATTCTTCAGACTAGATATTTAGCTTCGTGGATAAAACACCAGTAAACATCTCACAGCATGCTCCTGCAATTTGCTGCTTGAAATGTAGAGACAGTCATGGTTTTAACAAGTCAGCAGCACCTTGGGCTCCATCCACAAAACAGTCTTTGTGCAGCTCCCCTTTGAATAAACAGGAACTCTACACAGTTAATCTCAAACAGGATGCGACTTGCTCTCTAAGAGTTAAGTCTTTTTCGATGCACAAAATTATAAGTGTTTTGTGACCAGGAACTCTGAATCCTTCACTAATTAATTAATCAGTTCAGCTCTGTGGAATTGAATGTTATTTTCACTGCCTGAACAAGTGATAATTCACTCAAATGAAGAATGAAAACAATAATCCACTTGAGTGAACTATCACTTAAAGGTTGCCAGCTGCACACAGGGTTCCAGAATGAATTTAAACAACATGCTGCGATCCCATGTGCCCATTAAAATAATTAAAACCACAGAAACAACTTCCACCAAAAAAAAGGGTCTGACAGTGAATTACCAGTGAACTTCAGCTCAGGACAAAAGGGCTTAAGAACTAACGTGCACTAGCAGTGCTTGGGAGTTACGGCCCTTTCACATTTGTCTTGATCACTGGGAGGATCCTTTACGTTCAGTGTTTTAGGAGGTTTGTGAAACAGCTTTCAATTCACATGGGCAATAGGGTTGGTAACTATAAATTCAGAAAGCAGCAAGGGCTCCACAAAGTTTGACAAGATGTTTGTAAATCCATAAAAACAGAAGGGAGATAAAATCATTAAACCTCAAGAAGCCTTAGCACCATCCCTCTCATACCAATAGCTGTCATGATAATGAGAAATCTACATATCATGCCAAATTAGACACATTTTATAAAACTACTTATGAGACAGCACAAATTGTTTAATCATCATTAACTCTAATCTCTTGTTTAATGACTAATTTACTAACAAATACAGTGGAACCAACTAGAGTGCACTCACTTGAACACACCCCCTTCTTCAAAAACATATCTTTCATTAGTGCATGGAGGTTTGCACTTTGTACTTTGAAAATACCAGTCTGCTTCAAAACTGGAGCTGGCATACTTGAGTTAAATAATGTTAGTCAAAAATGGTGACAAAGTCTTGGATATCAGCCCTTTAGAGTTGAGTACAGGTAACAAAACAGTAGCATTGCCTGGATTTATTCCTTTAATATATTTTATAAATCTTTCTGGGGTTCAGGCATACTTCAATTCTATGCCCAAATGTAAGTCTGAGCAGTGACTGCTGATTAATTACTCAACTATGTGGACATTGCATTGAAGCCCAGGCATGTTTTCACAAATACACACTTTGCAACAGATTCACAAGGGAGCAATTAGGAAAGAAACTGAGATAAAAAGGTACTGCAGATGCTGGAGAATCCGAGATAACAAGCATGGGGCTGGATGAACACAGCAGGTCAAGCAGCATCATAGGAGCAGGAAAACTTGACGTTTCGGGCCTAAACCCTTCATCAGAAATGGGGGAGGGGAAGAGGGTTCTGAAATAAATAGGGAGAGAGGGGGAGGCGGATAGAGGATGGATAGAGGAGAGGATAGGTGGAGAGGAGGCAGACAAGTCGAAGAGGCGGGGATGGAGCCAGTAAAGGTGTCGAGCAGTTTCAAGGCCGAAGAGGTGATGAGAGAGTTGCAGTGGGAGAGAGATTCCCTGAGGTTTGTCCGGAGGGAGGAGGGTAACTTCTTCAGGGTAGGCATCCTTAGAAGAGGCTTCGCAGTGGGGTTAAAATTGTATCAGAGATAAAAAGGTACTGCAGATGCTGGAGAATCCGAGATAACAAGCATGGGGCTGGATGAACACAGCAGGTCTCTCTCCCACTGCAACTCTCTCATCACCTCTTCGGCCTTGAAACTGCTCGACACCTTTACTGGCTCCATCCCCGCCTCTTCGACTTGTCTGCCTCCTCTCCACCTATCCTCTCCTCTATCCATCCTCTATCCGCCTCCCCCTCTCTCCCTATTTATTTCAGAACCCTCTTCG
>JAHRHZ010000077.1:3860513-3906225 GCA_024137785.1 Ginglymostoma cirratum | reverse complement strand
CGAAGAGGGTTCTGAAATAAATAGGGAGAGAGGGGGAGGCGGATAGAGGATGGATAGAGGAGAGGATAGGTGGAGAGGAGGCAGACAAGTCGAAGAGGCGGGGATGGAGCCAGTAAAGGTGTCGAGCAGTTTCAAGGCCGAAGAGGTGATGAGAGAGTTGCAGTGGGAGAGAGACCTGCTGTGTTCATCCAGCCCCATGCTTGTTATCTCGGATTCTCCAGCATCTGCAGTACCTTTTTATCTCTGATACAATTTTAACCCCACTGCGAAGCCTCTTCTAAGGATGCCTACCCTGAAGAAGTTACCCTCCTCCCTCCGGACAAACCTCAGGGAATCTCTCTCCCACTGCAACTCTCTCATCACCTCTTCGGCCTTGAAACTGCTCGACACCTTTACTGGCTCCATCCCCGCCTCTTCGACTTGTCTGCCTCCTCTCCACCTATCCTCTCCTCTATCCATCCTCTATCCGCCTCCCCCTCTCTCCCTATTTATTTCAGAACCCTCTTCCCCTCCCCCATTTCTGATGAAGGGTTTAGGCCCGAAACGTCAAGTTTTCCTGCTCCTATGATGCTGCTTGACCTGCTGTGTTCATCCAGCCCCATGCTTGTTATCTAGGAAAGAAACTGGGTGGCTTTACTGTCCTTAACCTGCATGCAGTTCACTCTTGTCCAAGATGAAACTTCAAGCCATTAAAAAAAAACTGAAAAGACTGGAAATACTCAACAGATCTGGCAGCAATAGTGGAAATAACAACTGAGTTAACGCTTCAGGTCTATGACGTTTCATCAAAACAGGCACTGATATTCAATAATTACAAACCTCAGGGAGGCAATAGCCTAGTGATATTATGGCTGGGCTGTTAATCCAGGGACCTAGGTAATGTTCTGGAGACCGACATTTAAATTCTGCCACAGAAGATGGAATTTGAATTCAACAAAAATCCATGAGGCCCATGAAACCATTGTCGCTGGTTGGAAAACCTCATTTGATTCACTAATGCCCTTTAGCAAAGGAAACTGCCATCCTTATCTGGTCTGGCCTATATGTGACTCCCGAACCACATCGAGGTGGCATTAGGGATGGGCAATAAATATTGGCCTAGGCAGAGATGCATCCATCCCGTGAATGAGTTAAAAAAAATAACTTCAAGATCCTCAGGGCACCTGTGATCTTGCAGGAGGCTTGCATTATGGGGTGCACTTGCAACTAGAAAGGCCGCTGTGAGGACACAATGTGCAGAGGGGCAAGCATCCAGCTCATGGATTAAACCAGAATGCTTCTAAGTAGTGCCCACTTGTTCTCTCAGCATCTACCTGCAAGCACGTAGGACCCATGCTTTGCTGTGCAATGCCTAAAGGCTCTTGGCACACTTGAATTGAGGTGTTGCTTTACACAGACTTAGTCAGGCTGCTGGTCCTGCCTGTCAGTCGGGACCTGCCCATGGGTTTGGGCGTTGGCATCAGGATGTATGCAACACTAAGACTTCAATCTAAAACCTACTGCACGTACCAACATCCTGCATGGCAAACACACTGCGTGTTCCCTGACATAACTCACTGTTTGAGATACCCGCAGCAACTGAAATACAGCTGAGGCATTGCCCAGCGTGGGCACAGTCAGGGTCAGTGATTGGCAAAAGCATAGGATGTACATCTGCTGGAAGTTAGGATACGGAAAGAGGCAAATACATGAAGCATGGGTTTGTAAATTAAATACAACTATAGTTCACAATTGTTTCACCATCCATTTGCAATGTAAAGTCCTTAGGATTCAAATGCTGGTCAAAGGTAGTTTCCAGAACGCCACTGGTGCCTACAAATCTAACATTGGCATCCCAATGATGTAACAGTTAGCTGCAATGACTTAAAAGGAATTGAATGCTGCTCAAAGGTGATCGATGACTTGTGAAACAATCAAGGGTGCTGAGGGAGGACTTCATTGTGTGTCATGTAAGTATGACGATTTACTCTGTTGGAATACAATGAAAGGTTTAATGATTGATGTCAGTTTGGGATTGGAAGGGAGTCAGGGTAAAGTGGGCACTCCTCGCTGATGCAGCATGTTGGTCACTCAGCTGCTGTGGCACCTTTACCAATGTGGAGCAGACAACAGAGCTCCTGAAGACGTGGCCCCACTGCTTGGACTGGTCTGGGGGTGCCTTCCAGATGAAGTCCAAATGAAGTGTGCCTCATCATCTTAGTGTCTTGTGCCCTCCACAATTGGAGGGGGCAGGGAGGGGGAGGGGGTGCAGGGAAACATTGGTAGCAGGAGTGACAGATGCTGATGAACTAAGGGAATGGGAGCAGTCATCTGAGGAGGAGGACAAAGACATTGGAGGAGGATGAGGACATTGAAGAGGATGAACTTCTCCTTTTGCATGACTGAGCTTGGTTGCACCAGGTATTACATGCCAGGGGGGACCTGAATGAGACCTGGTTCCAGCTGGGTAGAACAGGCAACTGTGGAATATAAAATAGTCATTGGCTATGATGAGTTCGCGTTATGGAAATAAACTTAATTCTAATCATTTTGTTTGTGTTCCCTTTTGTTGACTTTAAATGCAAGCTAATTTTTTAAATTATCCAATTGCATGGCTCTATGTGATGTTCCCTTCCTGTTCAATAACAAGCTGCTAGTTTCCACTGGGCAGTGGGCAAGAGGGAGGCTGTGATTAGAAAGGGTGTTTGGATAGGAGCTAAGGGTAGGTAAATTGTGGTTAAACAGCAACTGAGGAGAGAGAATAAAATAGGATGTGTGAAGGAGTGTTAGCCATGCCAGCAGTGCATCATGATCAGATTGATTTTGATATTGCCATGGCATTACGGGGCAACACCAGACTGCAACCAAGTCCAGATACACAGAACTTTCTAAAGATGGTATGGATGCCTGTGACGCTTGGCTTTTGGTAGATATCCATGGAACAGCAAATTCTTCCTGGAACAGCGCAAAGTAACAAGTGGCTAGAGTTGGAAGACAGGGACATGATGGAGATGGGGTAGGTAGTTAATGAGGTGAGTTTGGTAAGCTATATTTCACTATGCCTTACAGTTAGAAACCCTCGAAAAAACACTGAGCCAATTAGCTCTTTGGCTATAAAAGGAGCTGTTTAATAAAACATTGAGAGATAAAAGATAGTAAAAATGTTACAGCACAATAATCTAGGAACTCATTTTAAGCCAAATAATGACAATAGGGCAAAAGGTACTTGTAAAAGGCAATTTTAGGACCAATATCAGGAATAATTCTTCACATAGTTATGTTTAACATAAAGAATGAAATCCCAAATAGAATAGTGGAGGCAAATCCTTGGAATCATTTAAGAACCAATTGGCTGCTGCATTTAAAATAAAGAAAATTATGCCATGTGGGCATCACTGGCTAGGCTACTATTTATTGACCATCCCTAATTGCCATTTGCGAAGGTGGTGGCGAGCCATTTCCTAAACCATTGCTCTCTAAGATGTGTAACATAGTGCTGTTAGGTAGGTAATTTCAGGATTTTGATCAAACAATATGAAAGAAAAGACAGATAGTTCCAAGTGAGAATGATGCTTGATTTGAAAAGGGACTTGCAGGTGGTGGTTTCACCAAATGTCAGCTGCTCTCGTCCTCCTAACTATGTAGAAGTCAAGGGTTTAGAGGATACTGTCAAAGGAACCTTGGTGAGTTGCTGCAGTGCATCCTGTTGACATTACACACTGCGTGGTAGAGAAAGTGAATATTGAAGGTAGTGGATGGTCTGCCAATCAAATGAGCTCCTTTATCCTGCATGGCGTCAAGCTTCTTGAATGTTGTTAGCTCTACACACATCCAGGCAAGTGGAGAGTATTTCATCATACTCTTGACTTGTGGACAGACACTGGGAGGACAGGGAGTATAGTGGAAGAATTTAACTTAATAGCATAAAACATAGGAGCAGAAATAGGTCATTCAGCCCATAAATGTCCCTGAGGGAAAGAAACTGTCATCCTTACCTGGTCTGGCCTACATGTGATTCCAGACCCACAGCAATGTGGTTGACTGTAAACTGCTGTCTGGTCAATGAGGAATGGGCAATAAATGCTGCCTAGCCAGTGACACCCTCATCACATTAAAGAAATAAAAGGTCTGCTCCCCCATTCAATGGGACCATGGCTGATTTGAGAATCCTCAATTCTAATTTCTTGCCTTTGCCCTTTAACCCTCAATTCCCTATGTAATTAAAAATCTCCTTCTGTTAGGCCTTGAATATACATAGTAAACCAGCTTCAACATCCCTCTGCAGTAAAGAATTCCACAGGTTCACCACTCTCAGAAGAAATTCCTCCTTATTGCTCTTAAATGGGTGACCCTTTATTTTGACAGGTCCTCTGGTCCTGGATGCTCCAACAAGGAAAAGCAACTTCTCTGCATCTACCTTGTCAAGTCCTCTGTTATATGTTTCAATAAGGTTGTCTCCCAGTCTCTGAGCGCAAATGAGCACAAGTCGCATATACTCAACTCTCTTCATAAGAGAATCTCTCCACGCCTGTGATCAGCCAAGTGAGTCTTCTCTTGGCTACCTCCAATATCGGTATTTCTTTTCTTTGTTAAGGAGACTGAAACTGCTCACAGTATTCCATGTGTGGTCTGATTAGTGTCTTGTATAGTTTTAGCAAGACTTCCCTATTTTGCTACTCCATTCAATTTGACATAAAAGCCAGTCCATTTGCCTTTCCCATCAACGGCTGAACTTGGATGCTAGCTTTTTTGCAATTCATGCATGATGACTCAAATCCCTCTATTCTGTAGCTTTCTGCAATCCCACTTCTTTTTCTTCCCATGCAAGCACATAACCCTATGTTTTTTTCCACATTATATTCCTCCTGCCAAGTTTTTGCTCACTCCCTTAACTTGTCCAAACCCTTCTGCAGATTCTGTGCAGTATCCTCACTACTGGCTTCCCCACCTATTTTTGTGTCAGCCTCAAACTTGGCAATAGGGCATTCACCCCCAGCACTGATCTCTGTGACACTCCACTAGTTACAGGTTGCCATCCTGCAAATGCCTCTTTTATCCCAACTCTGTCTTACATTAACTAACGAGTCCTCTATTCATGCTAATATACTGTCCCAAAACCATGGGCTCTTGTCTTATTAAGTATCTTGCACATGGTACCTTATCAAATGCCTTTTGGAATTCCAACTATATTTCATTCATTGCTGTCCCTTTATCTATCATGAAGAATTCTAATAAATTAATCAAGCATGATTTGCCCTTTATGAAGCTGTGCTGACACTGCCTCATTATATTATACATTTCTAAATGCTCGGTTATTAAATCCTTTATAATAGACTCAAGTATTTTCTCAAATGATCAATGCTAAGTTAACTTATGTACAGAGATAACAAGGTGTAGAGCTGGATGAACACAGCAGGCCAAGCAGCATCAGAGGAGCAGGAAAGCTGACGTTTCAGGTCTAGACCCTTCAGAAAATTTTCTGAAAATGCTGAAATGCTGAATGCTGAATTCTGAAAATAGAAAACACCAATTATCCAGGACTTTACCAGAATCAATGGATTATAGAGTCATCGAGATATACAGCATAGAAGCAGACCCTTCGGTCCAACTTGTCCATGCCGACCTGAAATCCTAACTTAATCTAGTACCATTTGCCAGCACCCTTCCTATTCATGTATCCATCCAAATGCTTTTTATCAGAATGTTATTACCTGTGCATTGGCTGTCTATGTAGCTACTTCTTTAATATCCGAAAACAAAACCCATCAGGTCTATATTTATGACTCGGTGAAAATAAGATAGATTAAAAGGCCATTGATTATCTTGTGAATATTCATTTTAATGAAAAGCTTATGGTAGGAATTATCAAATATGTAAAGGAGGGAACAAGCTGGCATCAGAAAATGCTATTGTTATCAACGACCAAGAGTGCCTATCGCCGGGTAAGAAGCAAGACATACAAAAGTATTACAAGAATATACAAGTATTTCTGTGAAGTAACAGCAGTTGGCATAATGCAGTCATGTAGGAACAAACAAATTAAATGACTCATCACAACAGGAAACAGAACATGTAAAAGACTTGATATGGGTCAAATCACTGTTTTACATATCCAGTGTCTTTATGCTCATTGATAAAACTGTCACAAACTGAAAAGCAGCGTGGATTGGGTAGTGAAACCCAGTTTGAAAAAAATCTGTTTCTGACTATAATGTTTATCCTTTTAACTGTATGTCTTATTTTCTAACTTACGCTATGAATCACTGTAAGATAATGTAATTTTGCTCTCCTTTATTTCTCTATTTTGTACCTAAGATTTGTACCTAGGATTGCACCATGAGAGGCCACACTGCAAAATTTTCACTGTACTGGACTACACATGGCATTAAAACCTACGTCGACATTCTAATTCAGATCTAATTTTTAAAAAGTGAAGGATTACACCTGAACTATTAAAATCATTGTCTTCAATTTACAATTGCTGTTGACATTTTTTTAAAAAATCATTAATGGAATGTCTCCCATTGCTTGTTGGCCAGCATTTATTGCTTACCTTTAATTACCTTTGAAAAGAAGCTGGCGAAACACCCTGAACCTTTACAGTCCACGTGGTGTAGGTACATGTTAGGAATGCAATGATTTGCTGTATGTCTCCAGAATATAAGGATTTTAAATAAAACAAGTTTAAAGTAGCTTCAGACCAAATAGACATTTTCCAGCTCTGAATAATTTTCTACATTTATGGGCAGCTTGATAACTCAGTGATTTTCTGCTGGTTGCCCCAGTTTCCTCCCATAGTCCAATGATGTGGATCAGACTGGGTGAATCAGCCACGCTAAACTCGGGGTTACAGGGATATGGTAGGGGGCTGGGTCTAAGAGCCATGCTTTTCGGAACGTCACTGCTGAACCAATGGGCCAAATGGCCTCTTTCCATACTGTAGGGATTCAATGCTTCTAAGATTAATCCTTTAGCTCCAAAAGTGAAATTGGAGGATTTATAAAGATTCTGCAGAGAATGGAAGTTTGAAAACCACTGATATATGTCACATCGATCATAAATTCCATGATTTCTGTGGTATGTTGCACTAACTGATTTTGTGCAAGCAAATAACAATGCTATAAAATCAGATTGTAGGAGAACAAATAGTGATGAATATGAAATTACACAGAATGAGTTGCCAGTAATGACTTTGGGCTCAGGAGGGTCCAGAGGTTTGACATCTGAATGCCTGTACTGAGCTTATTTGGGTACGTCTGCTTTCAAACAGGTTGTACTGCAGGTCAGCAAAATGTGTAGAGCCTAAAACTCATATGTAATACTATTGTCTTCTATATTAAGCTCAGTTCTTTTTTAAATGCATGCACTACAGTCTATTATTGAACATGTGGCCTCAGTTACAGAGATGCTTCTACTTTGTCTATTGTCTCTCAAACGTTCCAACTGTTGCTATGGAAAGCTTAAATCAACAATGCAACTCTGACCATTTTCAATTCCCTTAGTAAATACTTTTCTGTATGTTGTCCACCTCCTATTCCCTCGATTCATTCAGTGAAATTCCTTTCTAATATTCACTTCAATCGCTCATGGTGACTTTTGAAAGAATTCCCTGCGTGTTAACCTCACTGATGCCATGCCTGACACAAAAGGAAACTGCTCAGCTTTTAGCTTGCATTTAGCAAAATATTGAATACTTGCATATCAAGAGCTGTATAAGCAAATAAATATTAAACATTTTATTACTTTCTGCTAACTCTTAAAAATGAGTTATGAATGTTCTGGTCAACACTAAACGTAAATGTATTGACCAATGACATCTTCTCCTAACAGTGTGTTACATTTCCACTCAAATTAATGAGGAAAGATATGCATTGAGCAACATCACAATAGTGCCCAGGCCATCAGTGGATCTGCAGGGACCTTTTAAAACTTTGAACAGAATACATTTAATGTTAGGAAACCGGGCTTTGTGCATGACTTCAAAAATGAGTTCCCAGAGTGGGGTGGAGTCCTCCACAAGCATCAATGCACCACATGATCAGAATTGGTCTATAAGTACAACTCAATGCCAAGCAGCCTGAGGACATATCGTAATAATAAATACAATACAGCACAGGGACAGGCCCTTCCACCCACCAAGCCTGTGTTGATTCTTAATCCTTATTTAGTCCCACTACCTATTGCCCATGCACAATATCTATCACTCTGTTCATCTCCCGTTCATCTGTCTGTCAAGATACACCCTTAAATGTTGCTAACGTGCCTACTTCCACCACCTCCACTGTCAATGAGTTCCAGGAACCCACAACCCTCTGTGCGAAAAATTTTCCCCACACTTCTCCCCTAAACTTCCCCCCCTCACACTGAGTCTGTGCCCTCTTGTACTCAACCTTTCCACCCTGGGAAAAAGCCTCTGATTATCCACATTATTTATGCCTCTCATAATTTTATAGACCTCTATCAGGTAATAAGAGTCTGTTAGCTACACATCGCAGCAATGCAGATAGTAGTTGCAAAAATATGGATTCCCCTTTGGAGGTGGGGCCAGAGGCACAGCCAAAGATGTGAAGAACGTTGGAGAGAGTGGTGAGCCAAGTTCTGCCTTAGTGCCAGGTTTTGTTAAGATAGGAGCAGAGGTTGAGGGTGTGGGACTTGAGAGCTGAGTCGATTTGACTAATTAAGTGGCCTGTTAAAGTTAGCAGCCAATTGGAAGTTTCAGCCCCTCACCGTTATCAGGGGTGGCACAGTGGCTCAGTGGTTAGCACTGCTGCCTCACAGCACCAGAGACCCGGCTTCAATGCCATCCTCAGGCAACTGTGTGGAGTTTGTACATTCTCTCTGTGTTTGCGTGGGTTTCTTCCGGGTGTTCCGGTTTCCTCCCACAATCCAAAGATGTGTAGGCTAGGTGGATTGGCCATGCTAAATTTCCCATGGTGTTCAGGGATATGTAGATTAGGTGGGTCATTGGGGGATGGGTCTGGGTGGGATGCTCTGAGGGTTGGTATGGACTTGTTGGGCCAAATGGCCTGTTTCCACACTGTAGGGGTTCTATGAAGATGAGCTGCTGAAGGCAGTCTCTTGATAGCAGAGCTGGGTGGGCACCTGGTCCTAGTACAGGATCTCATTGATGGTTGAATGGCCTACTTCTGCCCCCACATCCTATGGTCAGACTTTTCCAACTGACATACTGTTATCTTCAACAAAACGTGACTAGTTTGATATCTCCCAAATAGCATGACAACACAATCCTCAAACAAGAATCTGATTTTCTTAACCAAAAAAAAAGTGCCACCCGCCAAGTAGAGAAATTTAGACTATTGCCTCTTCATTTATACTGCTTTTGGTTTTCCTGATTATTATTACTGAGTTGTCAGCCTAAATAAAGGTGCCCATTTGGATACCTTTTAAAAGTTTATAAAATCATGAGGAGCATAGATAAGGTGAAAAGCCAAGGTCCTTTCCCCATGGTAGGGGAGTCCAAAACTAGATGACATAGGTTTAAGGTGAGAAGGGAAATATTTAAAAAGGATCAGAGGGACAACTTTTTCATGCAAAGGGTTGCTTGTATGTGGACTGATCTGCCAGAGGAGATGGCAGATGTGGTCCAGTTACAACATTTAGAAGACATTTGAAAGGTACATGATAGGAAAGGTTTATAGGGATAATGGGCCAAACACAGGCAAATGTGTCTAGTTTGGTTTAGGAACCCTGGTTGGAATGAATGAGATGGGCCAATGGGTATGTTTCCGAGGTGTATGACTCTACGTGAGAGCTTTCAGAAGTAATCATGGGTACATATTCCAGTTGGCAGGATGTGAATTGTGTTATCCCTTGGGATTTTGTACTTGTATTACGCATGATACTCATAAATGACATGGACAAAGGAGTAGCCAGACATCTGAATCATTTTGTTGCAAAAGATTAAATTTAGGCAGCACAGAAGCAGATCTGAAGGTGGTTGTGGGGGTGTCCAAGTGCTGAGATAGCTGGTAGGAAGGCCTACTTTGGTTTTCTTGAGCTACAGATGGCTTCAGATCCTCAAGCAATCATCCCTTAAGCCCCTTATCCCACACTCTCCAAAGGCCGTTATAAACACCAGACCAATGTATATCAATGACCTCAGGAGTCATATGCTGATGAAATAAAATAAAATTCTAATGCAGATTCAACTATATGTATTTGATAGGAAAAAACTTATGAAAGTATTAAAAGTTTTCTTTAAAATCTCAAGAAAACCCCACAAAGACTGATAATCCTTTAGCAGCTGCTTTAAACTGTCAATCAAAATACAAACGTAACCTCCCTGCTGAGACAAAGCTAGCTTTTGGAAATAAACCAAGCATTCATAATGAGTTCTTAGGGAAGTGTTAACAACAGTTGTTGACGCTGCTAGAACAAAGTTATTAAAGGACTATCCATCTTTCAAAATTCTTTACGCTTGCTTCATAAATTCATGTTGCCCACACTATAGGTTAAGTACCTTGCATCAGTCAAAAATGAGGTCTTTTCAAACGGACCTACCGAGTTCAGGTTTCTCACATGAGGGAATCACATCACACCCCTTTCCCCATCAGTGAGAATGACAATTGTTAGGAATGGGTGAAGTCTGGGGGTGGGGGGTGGCGAATATCGTTTCTCAAAATGTTGAGCTTTAAATTTAAAAGTGCCTTCAGCAGTGGTTCTGTCATTTTGAAGGAGGAGACCATCCATTGAGCAACCTGTGGCCTCAGCTGAAGTCAAGCAGGCAGGAAGGGTTTCAAATCCTACCTAGAGCCCTCATCTCCTGCTGTGCTCCTGAGAAGTTGGTTTTCCAACGTTTGAATTGGGTTGGGAAAAATGGGCAGCACTTTGGCTCAGTGGTTAGCACTGCTGCCGCATAGCACCAGGGACCCGGGTTCGTTTCCACCTTCGGGCGACTGTCTGTGTGGAGTTCGCACATTCTCCCCGTGTCTGCGTGTTTCCTCCGGGTGCTCCAGTTTCCTCCCACAGTCCAAAGATGTGTAGGCTAGGTGGATTGACCATGGGGAAATTGCCTGTAGTGTTCTGGGATGTATAGATTAGGTGGGTTGTAGGGATGGGTCTGGGTGGGATGTTCTGAGGGTCGGTGTGGACTTGTTGGGCTAAAGGGCCTGTTTCCACACTGTAGGGATTCTATGATGAAATGGCTTGATTGGCTGAAAAATTCCCATTGGCTTCTGACAACAAGCCCTAGTGGCCTTTATCTACTGCTTGTGCATGTGTAGCCAAACTGTCTCTGAACCAACCTCAGAGAGAATGTCAAAAGGACAATCTTGCAAATCAGTGCACTTGCTGACAGCACAAACTTCAGCACCAAACCAACGGGAATATCGGTCCCATCAGGTACAGAAGATTAAGGGTTGAGAGGTGTTAAAAAAGATTAAGGAATGTAAATAGGCAGATAGAGGAAAACGCAGAACACAAATGACAAACCAGAAAGTGAAATGTGGTTCACTGAGGAGTGATGCTGGGGAGTGCTACACCACATGCGCATTCACGCACACATACACAGACATGCAAAAGGTGGTGAAAATCTGGAACTCTCTCCCTCAAAAAAGAAATTTAATCTAAGTCAATTGAAAAGTTCAGAACTAAGATCAACAGTTTCAGGTAAAATGAAGTTAAAATGCAGAGCAATCAGAATCTATTGAAGGCAAGAGAGAGAATGAGAGGCTGAATGACCTTCTGTTCCTATTTTTCTGTTATTTCAAATCAAATATTAATTTTTAAGTTTTAATTGCTTTAAAACATGTTATAAGAAACATTTTAGTAAACAACACAGGTGACAGAAGTGCAAATTAGAAAGCCCTGTTATTTGGTTCCTGACCCGTACTGGATCAAATTAACATGTAGCACGGTGAACTTCAAAGCTATTCCCACAAAGCCAGACAACATACCAAGGTAAACGTACACAAAATGGAAAAAAAATTGATTTTTTTTGAGTGAATATGAACTTAATCTATTTTCTAACAAATAAATACAATTGTGAAAGATCTATTTTACAATGTTAAGTGAAACTGCATTTTAGTCCCTTTTACAGCAGTCAATGAAAACAATAAATTCCTTAAAATGGTTTATAACATTGGATAATCTGATCCATTATATACCATTGATCCAGTATCCAATGCTGAGAGATCACAGCACTGTTAATTGAAGTTTATTTAACCCACAGGAAATAAAAGCAACATCCTGCCCAAGCACACACGATCTGGACATTTGACATCTCTGACATTAACTCATTGGCCACAACAGACACTAATTAGAGTCATCCTCTAGGTCAAGTAGGAGAACACTTGACTCTCAGGCAGAGATCACGGGTTGAAGATCCAGGATTACTAATCACTTGAATTTGATTTCCTTGGTTGAGTGAGACTTGTCAGCTTAAAACTGTACCCCTTAAACCTTCTATTTGCACAACTGACATTATTCTACTGTAGGGTAGAGGAAGGGTAATCTAGACTGCTACAAAACTCAGCTTCTAGCTTCCCATGGACAACTCCACCACCTGAGAAAAATGGCCAACTCGTGACACCAAACAGCTTTTATGATGAGGAGCCTGACAGGAAAATCAGGACGTTTCTTTGTTGCTAATGATGATCCAATAGGTACAGCTAATCTATTGCAGCAATGCCAGAAGACTGGAATATGATGAAACCCCCATGAGGAAATTGTATGGACGTCCAACAAGTTAGCGTGTGAAATGTGATCAACTCAACTTTAATTCTCCCTCTGATGTAATGTCTTTAGTCGGCCAAATGTTGTTTCTCATGGCTCTTTTGCGGGGGGTGCTAGGGTATAGGGGTGGCTGGAAACTTCACCTGGCAGTTTTGCTTTAAATGTGGAGGCTGAAGAAGAGGTTGCCAATTAAAACCCTCAAAAAAAAGGCACACCAAGGACATGAAGATACACCCTGAATTTTCCAATCAGGTCAGGAAACCACCCCCACAAGTGGCTAACGCTTAGTCGATGCAAGGAGGATTCACAGCAACAAATCCCCTCCAAAAGCTGTTCTCTGGTAGCTCTGCTCTGGATAAAATTCATTTTTAATTTAGCAACCTTCAAAGACCACCTCCACCTTGAAGCACTCACTCTCTTATATGGCCCTGCAACTCTTGGCTCTGACAGTGTTGCTAACCAATTCATCACGGCCAATAGGCCTCCTTCGGCTGGTTTTCAACTCCTAGAAGCCTACTCGCTAAATCACTATCCTGAACTGGCTGGTGTGCACACACCTTTGATTTTTTAATTGGTTGGCCAAACTGTAGCACTGAGCCTCCAGTGTCACAGAGAAACAAACAGTCCTGATGTCAGTAGTTGGACCCCAAAACTAAAATTGCATCCACTGCAACTTCATAAAAAGAGATGACTGAAAATATTCCAAAGCTCCAAGTGCATATTGAAACCATAAAAATGTCCACAAAAATCACTTTCCACAGTAATACATTTTTCATCAGGTCTTAAATATTTGCATTATTAGTGTATGTGGAAATCTGTTTTCCTTCCTTTGCTTGATGTACGGAGCTTTAAATTCTTTAACAGACCAATTGTTTTGGGGCGACAGTGCTGTTGTGAGAAGTGTTACTGGACTAGTAATCCAGAGACCCAGGCCAATTCATGACAAGCACTTGACTGACTGTGAACTGAAAATCACAGAATACTTACAGTGTGGAAGCAGGCCATTGGCCCATTGAGCCCACATCAACCCTCTGAAGAGCGTCCCAACCCCCTCACCACCCCTTAACCTGCATTTCCCATGTCTAATCCAGCTAACCTACACACCTCGGGAGGAAACCAGAACACGTGGATGAAACCCACGCAGGCATGGGGAGAGTGTGCAAACTTCACACAGACAGTTGCCAGAGGCTGGAATTGAACCCCAGTCTCTGGCGCTGTGAGGCAGCATTGCTAACTGCTCAGCCAGTGTGTCGCCCCTATAGTCATTGCCCAACTGGAACTGGACCAGTCTCTTGACTGATAATTTTGCTACCCAGTGACTAACTGAAGTTCATCTTCAAGCACCACCACCATCTCAACCCCACCCCACCCTCGAGAACAGCTTCCAATTGATCTTCAGACACGGTCATTTCATTGAAGTACATGCTAGGACTCTATGCAATGTATTTTCTGTATAAGTTGTTGGCACATGCCAAAGGGACATCATTGACCAGTGTCCAGAGACCTGTCCACGCTCTTAACTACCTAATGTCTCCAAATGTGACAACATGCATTGATGCGCTTTTCAGATCTACATAAAGACCTGCTTGTCACTTACATGGGGTGGGGGTGGGGTAGTTTCTTGATTGTATAACAACAAGGCTTTTGTTGAGCCCCCCACCTTAACACCTTAGGCACCACAAACATGGCCATAATGTTAAACTCACTTGCTTAAGTAACACTTAAATTGTGCATATCCATCAATACTATAAATGGTTCTGTATTTGTTTTTCCAACACTTTGGATCTTATAAAGTAGAAACAAATGCCATTTTTTAGTTTTTATTGTAATTCTACTCCGAAGCAGCCTACCTACAGAGAAAAACAAAACAAGGAACCTACTGGACAGCCTCCTTAAATAGTTTTCATGCGCCCACACCTTTCGTAAGTTAAACTTGGAACATTAACTTTCCCAGTCAGGGCCAGCACGTGTCAATCTGGAATATGGGCTTTTCATGAAATATTGTTCTTTTTGGAAACATGCAACTAGGAATTTTCTGCTTGGATCTTTTCCCGATCTGCTATCAGAAAAGTAAGACCCACTAGATCATTTAAAGAATCATAGAATCCCTACAGTGTGGAGACAGGCCATTCAGCCCATCTTGTCACCACGGACCCTCCGAAGAACATTCTGTGCAGACCCAGTACCACAACTTTACCCCTTTACCTCCCCACATCGCCCTCCCCCTTCACATGGCTATCCCACCTAACCTACACATCCTTGGACAGTACGGGACAATTTAACATGGTCAATCCACTTAACCTGCACGTCTTTAGGCTATGGGAGGAAACTGGAGCACACGGAAGAAACCCACACAGTTGCTGGGAGAAAGTGCAAACTCCACACAGGCAGTCACCAGAGGCTGGAATTAAACCCAGTTCCGTAGTGCTGTGAGACAGCAGTGCTAACCATTAAAGCCCTTTGTCACCCTAAGAAATTGCTCACCAACAGTATACCCTTTCCCCAAAACCGCCTGCAGAGGGGGGATTAATGAAACCTACATTGGGTGTTGTATTAAAAACTGATTTATGATAGTCTTAGATGATACACCTTTCACAGTGTTAGCAATCCCAATATTAAACGGTCTAAACTAATGTCTGCTTCTACATGTTGCTTGTTTACAGACAGATACAGGTCACCTATATGCAATGTACTGTTGATTTATTAGTTTGTACACAGTTAGACGAACCTTTTATTCCTTCTAATATCACTGCACAAACACAAAGTTTGTTCCGGTTAAATCCCTGCAGATAATTAAATGCTGCACTGCACTGGATTTTCACTTCTGGACCAAAAGTCCAATTTTACTGGGGAAAGAGGCAAGGCAAAGTCCTTCCTCCATCTTAGCTACTTCGTTTATTGTCAAGTTTCCATGGATACAAATGGTCAACATTCAGCAAATCAAGTCTGTTGTGTGTAGGCTAACTTCAACTGGTGCCTTTTTTTGCTGATGTCTGAGTAGACTAATCCAAGAGTCGCACATTCTTTCACAAATCTCATGTGAAGCGATTATCAGGAGCCATTTTAGGCATGGTCTGTCACCTGCCGCCAAGCTGTCATAGTCACTGATTGTTATGGTGGTGCACACATCATTTCCTCTATCATTCAGATAGCAGTGAATAAATCAATGTTTAGGGTCTGCATGTCACACTTGCAAGAATCCCGGAAGCAGACCTTTAGGAGTTTCCTTTTCATTGGAGCAACCTTGCCATAACGAAAATCCTTGAGAATGTGATTGTCTTCTACCCTGTAAATATATTCAAGCCAACAAAGTTGCTTGTGCCAAAATACTTGGGAGATTTATGTTTGACAGGACTATTGCTTTCATAAGTTTGTCCTTTCATTAGGAGGCCAGTTTGTGCCATAAACAGAGGAGGTTCAGCTTCTATTTCTTGAGAATTCTAAGTCATCCACGATTCACAGCTGCACGGCAAAATTTTATGGTCATAATACCCCCTTAATTAAGTGAATTTAAACCTCTATTTTATTTCATTTGGTGTAATGACATCCCATCTCCTGCATCTTGATGTCTCCAATTTTATAGTGATCCTGACTGCTTCTGGGGCCTAGCCCACCATTGTTTCTGCCGACTTTAACTCGCAGAAAGTTATTTCCAGTCCAACTGAATACTATTCCTATGATATAACACAGAACAATTTGACATTTCACATGTTATTCCATTTTCCTTACCTGCATTTAAAATCAAAATTAAATAGAACAATTTCTTTTGCTCTTCCTTTTCACATTACAATTGCAGATTTTCCTGCTTCATGCACTATCCTTGAACCAAAGCTTATGGCACATTTACAATCTCATCAGACTTCTGCAAATGTTGCCTACAAGCTAGTCACTAGAATCGTCACAAGGGCAAAGCTATCTTCCCATTTTTCTTGCTTTTATTCTCCTGCTTTGACTCACCTTCCCTGTTGACTACAAAGGTAAAAATCACAAGCTTGGAATAAAATAAAATCCATTTATACAAGCCCCTTTTGTAACATCAGGATGTCACAAACCCTTTAGCCAATGAAGAACTTTGAACTGCAGCCCTTGTTGGAAGGTAGTAAATGCAGCAGCCAAAATGAACACAAAATTTCTCACAAGCAGCATTGTGACCGGACATTGTTTCTTTTAGTGGTGTTGAGAGAAAGATAAATATTGGATAGTTAGGATAGTGTTGTGGGATCTTATATCCTTAGTTTAATGCGTCATCTGAAACACTGCACCCACAGCATTAATTATAGCACTCTCTCAGTCCTACACTGAGTGTCAGCTTAGACTTTGTTGCTCAAATTATGGACCTCGGACTTTCTGACCCAGGGAGAGCATAATTCCCTGTATCATATTCACAGGAGGAGAAACAGACAAAAAAAAAGCAACGACTCAACTACCCGATTACAGAGAACTTCTATTCAAAAGGTAAGTGGCTCAGAGCCCTTTACTTTCCTTTCAGTTACCATCACTTTGAAATTAAAAGGAAGGAAATGAGACAAGCAACTTGTTAAAACTCTCACCCTCATTTTCAAGCCTTTTCCTATCTTCTTCAACCTGACAACATTCCCGCACCAATCTAATTCTGGTTTCAAGAATCCCTGATTTTAATTATTTCATTATTAGTGGCCTTGTATTCACCTGCATATTTTGGAATTCCTTTTCTTAATCTCTCCCCTTCCTCTGTTTTTCCTCCTTTAAGATGCTCCTAAAACACTACCTTTATGTCCAGACATGTCGTCATTTGCTCTAATATCACTCTTCATGGCTCAGTACATAATTACACAGTACCAAAAACCATTGGAAAAATATTTAATGTATTAAATATCATTGATTCAATGAATGTAATCGGGAACTGGTAAATGGTGATCGTTAATGACTAAAGATCAAGAGACCTTCTTTATAGAAAGCAGAGGAGCTAAGAGAGAAAATGCAAGGTTACAGGGATAGGGTAGGGTGGTGGGTCTGGGTGGGCGCTCATTGGAGGGGTCAGTGTAGACTTGATGGGCTGAATAGTCTGCTTCCACACGGAAGGAATTTTATGATTCGATACCAATTCAAACACAAATTGGTACTTCGTTCCCCTGAACCAAATCAAGCTAAAGACATTAATGTGTTGGAAATACAAGTCAGAAAAATATTCCTGAACACATTCCTCCTCTTTGCTCTTCATCATGCTACTATTCCTCTTCAAAGCCACCTATCCCTACTCCAACTCTACCTCGATAGTTTTTGCATTTTTCTGTAATTACTTTGCAAATTTTCTTCTGTATACATTTCCTAATAGTTGGTGGCCATAGAACACATGCAGTAATGTAATAATTATCAACTGTTTCTTAATTTGAGCTAATTAGATCCTGTTCTTTACTCAATCTTGAGATACTCTTCTATATTGCTTTTTTTCCTGTAATCAATATTTTGACTCCTCCTCCATTCTTTCCTGAAGATCTTATATCCAGTAATATTTTGTACCCACTTCTGTCCTTTCAGGAGCAAGGTCTCCATTATCATTGCCGTAACATAATTCTCACGTGGCCACTTATTTACCACATAAAAACCGAAAGAACTGTGGATGCTGGAAATCAGAAACAAAAACAGAGGTTGCTAGAAAAGCTCAGCAGGTCTGGCAGCATCTGTGGAGATAAATCAGTGTTAACGTTTCGGGTCCAGTGACCCTTCTTTAGAATGCTGAGCCCTTCCTGCATGTCTTCACCCACATGTTATCTGTTGTATTTTTTTTCCTATATCAATGCTAAACCTTACACCATTTATAAACTCAGAAATCCTACAGTGCAGAAAGAGGCCCTTTGGCTCATTGAGTCCACATCAACCCTCTAAAGAGCATCCCACCCAGGCCCACATCCTCACCCTATTCCAGTATCCCGGCATTTCCCATGGTTAAACCACCTAACCTACACATCCCTGGAAACTATGGGAAATTTAGCATAGACAATCCACCTAACCTGCACATCTTTGGATTGCGGGAGGAAGCCAGAGTATCTGGAGGAAACCCATGCAGACACAGGGAGAATGTATAAACTCCACACAAGCAGTCACCCAAGGGTGGAATCGAACCTGGGTTTCCGGCACTGTGAGCCACCGTGCTGCCCTCAGTGGCTGAGGCAGGGAGTAATCCAGAGATTACCTTTGGAGATCCTGCATACTTGTTTTGTTCCGATTCCGTAAACTCTGTGGAGAGGAGCTTTATTTAGCTTACTGGTACTAATACGGACCAGGAATTCTAGTAGTGTATTTACTGCAAGGACTCAGTGTTATCAGGGACCCTAGTATTAGGGAGACAAGATACCATCCTTTAATGAAGTCCAGAAGCACGATTGTTTTCTTATCTAAAGAATCGCAGGTCACTATTGCTTTCCCAGAGATAGTAGGAACTGCCGATGCCGGAGAATCTGAGATGACAAGGTGCAGAGCTGGATGAACACTTCAGAAGAAGGGTCCAGACCCAAAACGTCAGCTTTCCTGCTCCTCTGATGCTGCTTGGCCTGCTGTGTTCATCCAGTTCTACACCTTGTTATCTCGACTATTGCTTTCCAAGTTTTGTTTTCCCTTTTCCCAACCCTTGCATCACTACAAAATATCTGTTTGATGCTTCCTCAATAATAGACACCCACCCATACTCTGCAAGTTTGGCTGCCAGGCACTTGAAGCGTACCAATACATGATGCATGCTGCAATCATTTTGAGAGGGAGCCTCCAACAGGAGCTTATGTCCCCTATTTGTACGTAACAGGGTAACGATCCCAGAAGCTTTCACTGAATCCAGACATAAACCAGGCATGAAATGAGGACCACGTATCAGCCACCATATTGAACATGGATATGGCTAGATATGGAAGTGGACACAAAGCCATCAAATCTCATATCCTATATCCTTTAATACTTTTGCAGCACATGACACCATGAAAACTAGGAATTTAGTTTGCCCTTCATAGATAATTGAAATATACAGTTTGATGGTGTGGTGTAGCGGATTAGAAGCAGGCTTTGTGCTGGACTTAGATTATTTTAGTATCCCAAAGTCTAAAATGTGTCAATGCATGTGCATCTTTGCAGTACCACACCCTGGATCTTGGCAATAATCATTGCTTTATTTCTTTCCCTCCTTTATAAAGGGTTGCCGTATTCTATTTGATAGCAGAGTTTGCTGCATTGAGATTGGGATCTCACGTACAAAGGGAACTTCAGGCATTTAAGGTTAATCTTGAACATGTAATGGCAGATCTTGGATGTTCTCAGACATAACAAAATCCATCAACAGTGACACAATGCAAGCACATGTTAGATGCCTGCCCCAAGTTAGTCTGAAGGAATGGGCATGATGCTGTACACCTAGCACTGCAGGATCTGGGACAAGGACTAAAATTCCTTATAAACGGAAACACTAGTCCTTTAAAACATAACATAGCCTACTATATTTTGTAATATATTATGCCTAGACAAAAACAGAAATTGCTGGATAAGCTCAACAGATCTGGCAGCATATGCGGACAGAAATCAGAATTAACGTTTCGGGTTAAGTGACCCTTTATCAGAACTGACATGGTCTGAGGAAGAGTCACTTGACCTGAAACATTACCTGATTTCTCTCCACAGATGCTGCCTGACCTGCTGAGCTATTCCAGCAATTTCTGTTTTTGTCTCTGATTTACAGCATCCGCAGTTCTTTCAGTTTTTATATATTATGCTTATATGGCTTTCGACTGTGAGACTTTATTATTGGTCACAATTTACAGGAATGCAGCTTTGGAACATGATTTTTTTTTTGCTTAATGCGAGGAAAGAAGCCTCATATTTTCATATTTTTCATATTTTGCAAAGAACAGGCTGGTTCACACACCAAAGTGTTCCTTCAGAACTAAAAGTCTTTTGCATGTTTCTTTTTAAGCTGCAAAAACAGGTCCAACCTAGAATGACTGAGCATTCATTTTTGTTTTTGTTATCTGTCTGGATTTTTTTCTTATGATTCATTGGACCGATGAGCAGAGCCTGCTCCTTATCTCAGCATCAAAATGAATTGATTACACAAGACAAGCAGAACTGATGAGAACATGTCACAGAAGGCAGCACCTATTCACTTAGGCAAAAGGACTTTAATAGAACATTTAAAATATGCTTGCTATGAAGTATAAACACAAAAGAATGGATTGCGTATTTTGATTAAAGTTACTAGTTTCTGGTCTTAAAATTCAAACTCCAATAAACTATAAGGTTAGCTTTAAATGGAGGATCAACTTCTAACAGTGGTACATAACTCCTCAATACCAGTGCAAAAACATCCCAGGGCTGAGCCTCATTTTAACTTCAGTCAACTGATTTCATGACGATTGGATTCAGCAACTACATTAATGGAATATCAACCTAATTTCATAAACTCTGATTGTTATCTAGTTGTCTCTGCTGAAACGGATGGGTGTGGGTCTCAGATTAGGTCAGCAGCAAGCCTGCCACGCTTGTCTTATCTCACATGGGCAAGCAATTGGAGGGCACTTGGCTCTGACAGAACCGTAAGGAGGGGAGAGAAGGGGCAATAAGTTAGTAGGAAAAATATAGTAAAACACAGAAAATACCTCTCCAAATCCATAGTGGGAGAAAAAACAATATCCTGTTATTAATCATAATTTCACATATCTACCATATATCTGTGAAAAAAAATCATTTTATAGTAAACCTGATTTGTGGCATTTGCTATTTTTAATATAAAGGATCGTGAGACTTTCTGCACCAAATAGAATTCCAAACATATGATCAAAGAGGAATTAAACTGGCTGTAAGCCACTTCAGAAATGATAAAACAACTAAATCAAATAAATAGAGATAAAAGGTACTGCAGATGCTGGAGAATCCGAGATAACAAGCATGGGGCTGGATGAACATGGCAGGTCAAGCAGCATCATAGGAGCAGGAAAACTTGACGTTTCGGGCCTAAACCAACTTCAATTTTAAATGGCAATTAGGTTAATTTACCTACTGACCAAACTCTATGCAATAGCATCAAATATTAGTTGATTTCAATCTTTGAGGAAAGAAAACAAAAATCACCATAATCTGTCTTGGTATGAAAGGAAGTCACCTCCTTTAACATACCATGGATTTGTACCTACAGTAGCTGTGTGGAGATGAAGAGAAGCACAGCCTCTATTGTTCTAGGCTCAATAGGTCAAAAGAGGAGTTGTAATGGGAATTAAGAAAGTTGAGGAAACTAACTTAGAAGAAAGAAAACATACAACAGTAACTTTATATTTTCAAAGACTTTTTTTTAAAAACATATGATCAAATATTAAAGGCAGCAATGGATACCAAACTGCCACAAAAATGTTATGTGACTGAAACCTGTTTTCAAAGCCTTCTCAATATCATGAGTTTTGTGGAAAAAGGAGGTTTCAGGTAGAGATTGCACTGAGCTGCACTACACCAAAGATTTTTTTTTTGTCACCAATGGTGGGGTAAAGAAAGCAGGGATGCCAGAACTGAAGGGTAAAAAAGCAGGACATGTGCCTGGAGTAAAATAAAAACAAAGTGCTGGAGAAACTCAGCAGGTCTGGCAACAATGTTGGAGAGAGAGAGAAATAGTGAATGGCTTCGGGGCTGGCATTAATGGCCACGGAACTGAATTAGGGAAAAAATATAAATCAATATTCTCAATGTTCAGTTGAAATAAACATTAATTTACCCGTAATTTGATGTTAGACAGCTAAGCGACAGCACAGAGATAATTGTAAGGTCAAAATAAGTACAGAGAGAAAGACAAAAAAAAGTTTCATCAACATTCATGTCATAACTTACCCCATGTAACTGAGAGGCAGCATGGAGCTAAGAGTAGGAGTCTGGGGACAAACATTTACATAGTTTAGGATAGCAGTGGAGGAGTATGACCAGAAACCGTTGCTGAAAATACATCACTTGTGCTTAGGGTGCAATAATGCAATGGTAACCCTATGGAACTGCATTGTCGGCAAGGGTTGGAAGATGAATGCCCATATTAAATGATGTAGAAGGCCCAAGGGAGACAACACACCATTATGACAGTCACAAAGGGTCACATGTGACTTTGATGCTTTGTAAAGAACACAAGCCTGACTGAAGCATTTCAATTGGTGACGTTTGGAAATGTTGGTGTGGAATTGAGTAAAAATGATGAAAACGACAAGTTTAAGGATTTGAGAGTAGATGGAAGTTACAGTTGGACTGAATGCTGGAGGTGCCAGAAGAGTTAGAATGGACTTTTTGGGAGGAGGATTTTGATGGCAGTTTTAACAGGAAAAATGTGTGAACAGAGCAATGGAAAAGTAGTTGAGCTTCAGGACTTTGCAGGACAGGGGTTTGCTTAGGCCCGAGTTTCATACGAGATCAGCTTGACAGCTAAAGTGGAGACAAAAAGTGGCAGAGTGACTGCATCTAAATTTGTTCTTGGTTTAAATGGGCAAAGATAGGGTTTACATTAGTAAATGGAAGATGAGTAATTTAGTTGGAACAAAAGCTTCAAAATACACATGGCAGACAACATTTGCACAATCTTAATAATAAAATTGTTATAGCTGAACACCAGAAAAGGAGTAGACTTTTTTCTACATACAGCTGGAGGTGGTGAATGTGGGAAGGTAGACATATGAGTTATGCAAGAGGGAAGGAATTTGCAAGAGATCCTGGAAAAAACATAGAAAATAGGTGTGGAGTAGGCCATTCAGCCCTTTGAGCCTGCACCACCATTCAATATGATCATGACTGATCATGCAATCTCAGTATCCCATTCCCATTTTCTCTCCATACCCCTTGATCCCTTTAGCTGCAAGGGCCACGTCCAGCTTCCTCTTGAATGTACTTAATGAATTGACCCCAACAGCTCCCTGTGGTAGAGAATTCGACAGCTTCACAACTCTGAGTGAAGAAATTCTTCCTCATCTCAGTCCTAAATGGCTCACCCCTTATTCTTAGACTGTGGAGAAGTTATGAAATAAGGAGGAGATATTAAGAGGCTGACAGTTGTAGGGGCTTCAGTTTTGACAGGAAGAGAAAGTCTTCAGCTGCAAGTGGCAGTTAACCTACTCGATGACTAAATGGCGTAATAAGGCCACTCAGCAGAACTTAACTAGATTTTAAGTTGGGTCGAGAGCTCCCCACTGAGCAGCAGACAGAAGTTGTATGTAGGATTAGGAAAGAGCTCTCCCCTGCACTTGCCATGTCCAACAATAAAGCTATCGGCCTCAACCTTGAGGGACCTTCTCTTTTATCATCATCATTGAAGGACCCTTTATTGGACCACAGTTAAATGGTGCACGTGCACATTCAATAAGCTCATTGTGTCCAAGTCCAAGTTGGGTCAGGACTCCAGAAATTTGTTATGTCCTGATCCCAAAACATATGGCCATTGATTTATGCCAACTTACATACAGTTTTGTATAGCCAAAGGACCAGGAAATTTGAGACATAGATTTGGAATCGTTGGATATGAAGAGCTGCTCAGCACAGAGAGTGAAGGAAGAATGAAGAACTTGGTGTGGAAGTTATTATAGAACAATGAGAAGGTTATACATGACAAAGCTTTCAAGCAAAAGGAACAAGTGACGAAAGAGGAAGGGTTGACCAAAGTACTTCTCAGGAGTATCGTCAAAATATATTTCAATGTAAAACACTTATTCAATGTTTTTTGCAAGATGTTTAAAGGAAGCTGTAATGCAATTACAATATTAATCAACTGTTAAAACAAAACATCAGCTAAGAAGTCTCAATTCAATATTTGTGGTTGTAGTGGATAATAGCAACAGATAATCTTATGTTTAAAATGTTTAAAAATATATTTACCTGCCTTTATTACAACATTCCCCTTCACCACCCATCATCTTGTCTATTCTATGTTATCTTAATTATTCAAGCTGACTACATTATGAAATATAAAATTGATGTAAATCAAGAAATAAAGATATGAAAAATACTTTGCAGTGGTACAAAGAAATTATACCTCTTAGGGAACAGAGATACATTTAAAAAAAAAGGAGGTGATACTGGAATAAATGTGGGCCTTGCCATTTCTTGAAGAGAGATTAAAGGAGATGCAATTGACCAGTGGCAAATGGAGAGTGACGTACTGTCATCCTCAGGCATGGGCATACTATTACATCATAAAGACCTCTTTGATGCATTTGGGAGGAACTTTTGTCTGCATTAAGGAGACAGCTATCAATGGAAAGGAGTATTTTTCCACTTCAGGCACCAGTGTCAATATCAAGCACTCCCAGGTCAGATGTAGATTAAAGGTCTCTATTTTCTGCAACAATGATCCTTCAATCCAAGCTGAAAGGAGCACTCCTAAATCTACAAACATGAATTTATTTATTTCCTACATGAGCTATCTCTGTCTTAATAGTTGTTTTTGGATATGGCCATCAATTTATGCCAATTTACAAGCAGTTTTGTACTGCTGATCCATAGCCACAAGCAATCAGGTTAATTCTGCCAAAATTAATTTTAGGTAGGGCCAGAAAGGAGACCAAGATACCAACAGAAGCACAGGTTCCACTGTAAAAAGTTAGTAACAGGGCTACCAGTAATAAATCAATTGTGAAGCTACATCAAAAGGCCATGTGAAACAGTGTAATGGAGCTGGACTTCAGTGCACTTATTAATGAAATATAAATAGGGAAACAATTAAATTGAGAAGGTTGAAATCTTATTGTAACAAATGCAGATTCCTTGCTATTTTAAAGTAATTCACTATGGGAACAAGATTAGACAAAAGCGTTAGAGGTATTATTTTAATACAGTCAATACCACGGGTGGAATCTTCTGGCAGCAGTGAAATTGACCAGTGGCAAGACTGGAAGTGTGCGATACTTCTGCACATAGGCAGGAAGGCTGGTTCCACATGGTCATGGGACAGCTAGCCAATTAGGGACTCATGTGAGGAGCACGGGGTACCTTACAGCAGAGTTGGTGAGCTCAGAAAGTTGGTGATCCCGTTGCACTATTACCTGTGCGGGTCAATAGTTCCGGCACCATCTTTATAAAGGACACGCTGACAGGCTTGAAGCATTACCTTTTCTGTTGGAGAGGAGGCTCTGGGAACATCAATGGCAGTGGAGAATATGAGGAGTTAGCCGAGTCACACATGATCCCATTTCTCAGTGTTTCTGCCATTTATACCTGCATGCCCAGCTGCCAGCATTGTGCATCTTCACTTGAAATTCTTGCCTCTCCAAATCTGAGCACAATCATTCCTGAGCCAACTGCTGCTCCTCTCTCCCCCATCCTGCACCTGGATCCCATTCCCCTGAGGTGCTGCCATTTCAGAAGTGGCAAGCGACCAATGCACAAAGAGTGACCTCTCAGTTCAGTGATGCTTCCCTGCGGGTTTGACCCCAGGCCATATGAAAAGGCGAGGTGGCCCTGTTAGCCAGGTTGCCTAGATAAAGGTGCAGTAAGAGTTAGCAGCTGTGGGGTCTAGACAGTAACCTGGGTCCACAGCAGGAAGAGGATAGCTGACTTCCTGCATTCCACAACAGGAAGTAGCACCAATGGAAAGTGGCTCCTCTATAGGGTTTCAACCAATACAAATATTCAAGTAGGGGGTAACAACAGTCAGGAGATTATGTAGCAGTCCTTAGCAACAGTTGGAATGTATGGACTGAATGTGTGTAAGTCAGTTATAGAGTCATACAGCACAGAAACAAACCCTTCAGTCCAACATGTCCATGCCAACCAGACATCCCAATCTGATCTAACTGCTTCTACCAGCATTTGGCCTATATCCCTCTAAACCCTTCCTATTCATGTACACATCCAGATGCCTTTTAAATGGTGTACTCATACCCACCTCTACCACTTCCTCTGACACATTGTTCCATACACGCACCACCCCCTGTGTTAAAAAATTCCCTTAAGGTCCCTTTTAAATCTTTCCCCTCTCACCTTAAACCTACGCCACCTAGGTGTGAACTCCCCTACCTTGGGGAAAAGATCTTGGCTATTCATCCTATTCATGTCCCCTATGACTTTATAAACTTCTATAAGGCTACTTCACTTTATCATGTTAAAGACAGCATGAAAGCGTGAGAGCGAGGGCATGTGTGCACATGTGTATGAGACAGAGGGACTGAGGTGTGCGCATTTCTGTGCTTACACAATCTTTCTGTCTGCCTTCAGTAGGAAAGGAAATGCACAAGTCCAAGAACTGCTTTATGACAGATGGACGTAGAGCAAAAAATTGACTGTTTCAGAATTAGAGGTGTGGGAAGAGGGCGAGTCAAATTGTGAGTAATTGTAAATGGAGAGGCCGGATTTACAGTTCAAGTGAGGATGCCTCAAATCTGGTCTTGACAACTGGACGTATAGGAGTAATGCCTGAAACATTATCAAGGCAACATATTAAGCACAACTATGAGCCAGTTGTGTGTGGGCTCTACTACAAATCCTTGCAGCACGAGGAAGAGACAGCTTTGCCCACCTGAAGTTGAAGAGGCGAAACACTGAGGTTGCAATGTCACACCATTCCCCTGCACCATCCACCAGCACACAGACATTCAGTTTAGTAGGTCCGCATTCTAGATTAGTCTTGGGGTCAATATCTGGTGAGCAGACACATCCTGCAGCTCATGGAAAGTATGAACCAAGGTCCCTGACAGACAAAGCACTGTGAAAGACCATGCTGATTTTGGAATTCTGGAATTGGTCATATCTTACCAGTAGATGCAGAGACAGACCAGGGGGCATCTGGCAGAGAAGCTGGAGGCCACGTGCAATCCTGAGCGAAAAGTGGAAGATTCCAACCTAAGTTCTGAGTGTGATTGCAATTGTGTGCCAACAGAGAAGAGGAGCGTCAGCAGGATATCCCAGGGGCATTCTCAGGGCTCTGAAAGAGTGCAATGTCACTCTTCTCCCCTACAACAGTGACCAAACTGCCTCCAGCAGCTGAGGTCAAGCAAGGTGCCATTGCATCTGTGCAGGAAACCTTCAGCCAGCAGACAATGTTAGCCAAGGTCATCTCAGGCAATAGGATATTGCACTCAGCAGGTTACCTCCATCTCAGCAGTAGATGCTGAGGCTGCACTTAGGCTAATGGAAGGAGAAAAATGATGAAACGAATTGTAATGGCACAAATGTCTCTTCATTATTTGGATGCAATACATATGAAGAAGCTTTGGAACACTTTATTCATGTTGGTTCAATGGTCATTATGTTGAGTGTTGTACAACTAATGGGTGTATTTAAGGACATCATATTTCATCCTGGAACAACAAGGATATGGTTGAACAGCACGTTGACTCAGTGGTTAGCTTTGTTGCTTACAGCGCCAAGGACCTGGGTTTGATTCCAGCCTCGGGTGACTGTCTGTGTGGAGTTTGCACATTCTCCCATTCATTGCATGGATTTCTGCCAGGTGCTCCAGTTTTCTCCCATAGTCCAAAGATGTGCAGGTTGGGCAGATTAGCTGTGCTAAACTACCCATCGTGTCCAGGGATGTGTAGGATAGGAGGATTAGCCATGGCAAATGTGGGGTTACGGGGTAAGGGGGTGGGTGTGGGGTGAGCTTCAGAGGGTTGGTAAGGCCTCAATGGGCCGAACAGCTTACTTCCACACCGTAGGGATTCTATGGTCTTATGAATGATGGGTAATCTGTGCCAAATGTAACATTATTTGTTGCATCTCAGAAGGACTGGCATCTGAGTATCATTATGTGGGCAGACTGACATCCTGGGCAGCCTTTAGAAGGTCAAGGATTTGGCACCTGGCTGACAGACAGCGAGTAGTCCTCACCTGCTCTGCATTCATTCGAAGCTGTTGCCTAAGCACTCCATGCCTGAGATGTACCACATATGGCAGGTGAAATCAGCACAGTCCTTTGTCTACTGTATTTAAACTCTCATCTGGCAAAAGGAAGCAGGAGCTGTTTCTTTCTCTTCTGCACAGATTCACTCACAATACAGACTATAGTAAAAATGTAGACTACTCTTGCTTTCAAGGAATCAGCCCCCTTCTAGTGAAAACTCGTTCTGAAATATGTATCCTAACCTTTCCCCATTTAGTATTAGCTGTTCTTAATCACACGTACACACTCAATTGACACACAAGTTGCAACATTAGCACTGAGCAAGGCATTGCCAGCACTTGGAGGATGTGTCACTGATGCTTTGGGATTTGGAAGCATGTCCTGCATGCAAGTGCAAAAAGAAATACATAGAATACACAAGCATGCTAACTGCAAGGGCCTGCAGACCTCCTTCTAGGTGCCAGAGGTTGTTCTAAATATATTCGAGTGGTCGGTGAGGAATGCTTCAGCTCTGATGGCACTTCTGCCATGACTTTACATTTAATAGCAGAAGAGATCTTGCAATGGCATCAAGCTGGCTGGAATCTGGTTGCAAGGAGTGTATCATGGTTCTGTCCGGCACACCACTCAGTCACTCTGACATCTGGAGCTGCAGCCGTACCACCTAATCCATCAAGCAGCTTCTTCTCTTTCTTCAGTGTCTAAAGAGACATCCAGATTTTCAACGTCCCTGCATGTAAATTCCCCATGCCTTTGGCTTCTGGAGGTTGTGTAGGTGCATTAGGTCACAATGCTCTGGAGACTTTCTGCAGTGCTCCAGACAGTGGAACCTTATCGATAGCAGTCCATTAACCTGTTCTATTGTTGTCCTTGTCAGGACATGGGAAGTGCCACACCGCTCCTTTGCTGAGTTGATGGTTCTGCACAATTGTTATGCATGCTGCAGGATGATCCCAAGGAGCTCAGTCAATTGCCCCTTAACCCTGCTAAAAACATGAGTTGAGGCTTGCAGCAGCAAATCCCAACCCCACTCTGGCTCTCAAGGTCTGTGGTGAATTGCACAAAATCATCAGCTTGTGAACACAGTATTGGTAACTGTTGTGATGCAGTGGAGAGTGTCTGATTGAGAGATGCCACATTTGCCCTCACTAAGATCTTGAAAAACCCTCTCGCGTAAAGCTTCAAATGACATAGTGATTTCTAAAATAATTGGGTGTGGATTGCCTTGCAATCCTTGAAGATATTCAGCTCCCTGAAGAAACTAACATAATAGAATGATAGAAACCTGTAACATTTTCAGCCACCCCCGATACTGATGTAATTACATGCAAATGTCAAGTAATGCAGAACATTCAATTACACCACCAAAACTCAGCACTGCACTGGCATCTAGTTGGCATGATCCTGAGCTGCCTAATCCTCTGCTGGCACATCTTGGGCTGTTGTGCCTATTGGTCCAACCTCTGCCAGTTTCTCTACAACCAGACCAGAACCAGAAGCGTTGGGACCTATTTTGTCTCCCTGAGGTGAGCTACAGGCACAGGGCAGGAAATATTTGGGTGCTCTGTCTTTAAGGCCTCTCCCTTCTGTCCTGAGCTCTTTTGAACAATGGGGAATCCCATATTTAACATCAATCACACTCTGGTGTCTCCCTCCTCTAGCATGTTTAACTGCATGCTGGAGGTTCACTGCAAGGAGCTCTTGATGCTGTTAGTGGACACATTTCAGTTTCACTGCACAATCTTTGGCCTTCCTGCCATCATCCTCAACTCTCACTCCATCACTCTTCCTGCCTTTGCTGATCTTCTACCCACTGTCATTGTACCTGTACAGCTAGTGTCAATTTGAGCTTCCTTGAGCTTGCCCCCTTACCTGCTATCCTTCATTGTCAAACTTCCCTCTATTACCCTAGAGTCTCAGGACTTGAATGTTGACCTTCTCTGTATAACTTTAAACCCACCCACAATCATGTTTGGCCCATTGTCTTTCCAATTCTTTTATTTAACCTATTTGTTCTAATCAATCTGTTCAGGGATATTATTACACACCTGTGGAGCAGGTGGGACTTGAACCCAAGCCTCACGGTTGAGAGGGAGGGACACTACCACTGCGCCCTTCCCCATCGTCTTTCAACACTGACCTTCAACGTTTAGTTCGGCTTCCTCCCTCGGTCAGCTATGCCTCATCCCCTTTTAAATGCCACCACTCGATCGCAATCATTGATGCCTCCTCAATTGAGGGAAACTCCCAATAGAGAATCATAGAACGCTTATGGTGCAGAAAGATGCCATTCAGCCCATCAAATCTGCACCGAGACCCAAAGAGCATCCCACCCAGATCATAACCCCATAATTCCACGTTTACCATGACTAATCAAAATACCTGCACATTCCTGGATACTATGGGCAATTTAGTACAGCTAACTTGCCTAACCTGCAGGTCTTTGGACTGCGGGAGCAAACCAGAGCAAACCCATACAGACATGAGGAGAACATACAAACTCCACACAAACAGTCACCCAAGGGTGGAATCGAACCCAGGTCATTAGCGGTGAGGCAGCAGTGCTAATCCCTGAGCCACCGTGCCACTCTCAGAGGGAACAGCAAATCCACTAAGACAACTACCTCGCCCTCTGCACTTTTGAAACTTGCGAATCTGAAGACATGTGTTTCTTGCTTATTGATTGCAAAGGACAGGATATTTCATAAAAAAGAATGGCAGGAAGAATGTAAGATGAAAAAATATGTATGTCTGCGTTTGTGAGTGCACAGAGGCGGAAAGAAAGGCTGGTGGGAGTGCAAGGAGCATAGGAAATCCTGTGTGTGGGAGTCTTCTGGATCTTTCTGCTGTTTTCCCTCTCTCTGGAGTGTGTGAATGTTGTTTGAGGTACTGTAGATTGATGTTAACGTAAAAGTTTGCAACTAATTGTCTATGATTAAACAAAATAGCTTTGCAGTTATGCTTAGCTTTTTTAATATACAGAAATTAAATCTGAAGGATATATTTTGGGCATAACTTTGTTTTCATATCTGAGATTCAATTTCTGTTTCATCACTGCCCATCTCCTTTCACAACATCTGTTTGTTATTAGTCAAGGATTGACTTCTCCAAACAAATTCCAACTTTTTTTTAATAAATAAAATAGGTAATTTTGATCTGTAGTCAGAGGTACACTTAGTTCTGGCAAGGTTATCTGTCAATCAGCACGCATGAGACGTGTATATATTCCAAAGTAAAAGTGTTTCCCGGTGCTCATTATTGGTAAGCTCAATCCAGTAGGTCCATTCTACAGTACGAAGACTGACTCTTGCCATTCCACATAGTTAAAATGACTGCACCCGGCCACACATTCCACCCTTGGGAGTTTCACAAGACTCTCTCTTTTCCATCGCCACTCCTCACCCTCATGCACCTGCCCCAGCGTTTGCTTTTGAAGAAAATTTCCAAACACTGGAGGACTGCTTAGGAAAAATAAAGTTCACAAATTATCATTTTCATCAGTGACTTTTGAAATCTGCTCATAAGATGCTTATTCTGAATAGGCCCAAAATTTGTTCCATTAGCAAAAAGCAGAACTTCGTAACGTCTGGCTGTGAGGGACTTATGTTGGTGGCAGAGAGTAAGGGAGGAACATAAAAGTGACAAGTTAATCTTGACTGTGTTCCTCTCCTTTGAGCAATGTCTAGAACCACTTGAGAATGGGCAGATTCTCAAAAGAAAGGTAGCTTAAAAAGATTAAATTTCACAGATATATCATATGTACTCCTTTGATTCTGATGCCATTATTTCCACCACAGAATTTACATTATGATCACAAGAAACTATTTGGCTAAAATATTCTGATTGACAAAATATACTCTAAACAAGTGTTATTGGAAGATTATTTTGTACAAAATGCCACAGTAGAATACAAAGCAATTACAATATAGTTACACTGGTGTTTACCCTGTACAATATAACAACATTCTGACTACGTTTGGCTACCTGTTCCCAGATCAGTTTAACCTATTTTCCTTCACCCACATACCAAGTCTATTATTGGACTGTATACTGACAAGTTTGTGCCTCAACTATTAACTCCGCTACTAAATTCCAGAACCTTACAGCTTTGTGTGAATTTGCTTTTCCTGCCTTCAGGCCTTCTGATCCAAAACTCTTTCACTCAATCTGAATGTATTAACTTTCATTTTAGATGATGCAACTACTGGAAATAGTTTGGTTCTATGTATCCCATCCTTTGACATCTTTAAACACTTGTCTGATATCATTCTCTAATGTGTTGCTTGAAGAAAAACAACTCGAGTTGAATTTTTCTTTGTATTTCCAAATACATGCATTTTAGTCAATCTGTTTGGGACCCTTTCTAAAACTTCAATATTAGGAGCTGAATACTGCACCTATTACTTTACTGAGGTCTTATGGTTTTATATTGGCTCATGTTGCCGTATTGGTTTTTATAGAACTCCATATTCTATCTAACTGTATTAATTCGATGATATAATGTTCTGTAAACCTGTAACGAATCTTCATAACCTACTAACCAATTCCACTGGTTCCTCCATGAACCAACTACACAGACAGCTGGTGTGTTTGTTTGTATACTATTAAACTTAAAACTTGGAAGTATATCGACATTCCTTCATAGTCACTGGGTCAAAATCCTAGAATTGCCTCCCTAAGGGTCAACTGACAGCATGTGGACTGCAGCAGTTCAAGAAGGCAGCTCATCACCACCACCTTGATAAGGCCAACTAGGGACAGACAATAAAAATCCTGGCTAGCCACCAATGTCCATGTCTCATAAGTGAATTGAAAAAAGCTTCTTACTGTATATGCATTATCCACACAGGGCATGCTCCCCTTACAGAGTTTCTATAAATGCATTTTTCACATTGCATAGTGGGGGGACAATTTAGTTTGTAAATTAAAGTTAATTGGTTGGGTAGGATACTTCCCAAAAATGTCAGGAAGAATGTAAGATGAAAAAATATGCATGTCTGTGTGTGAGCGCGCAGAGGAAAATAAACGGCTGGTGGGAGTGAAAAAAGGATGGGAAATCCTGTGTGTGGGAGTCTTCTGGATCTATCTGCTGTTTTCCCTCTCGCTGGAGTGTGTGAATGTTGTTTAAGGTACTGCTGTGGATTGATGTTAACACAAAAGTTTGCAACTAATTGTCTATGATTAAACAAGACATGCTTGGCATCTTATGCAAACCCATGTTTAGCTTCTTTAACATACAAGATAATAAATCTGAGGGATATACTTTAGGCATAACTTTGTTTTCATATCTGAGATTCAAGTTCTGTTTCATCACTGCCCATCTCCTTTCATAACATCTGTTTGTCATTTGTCAAGGATAGACTTTTCCAAACAAATTCCTTTTTTTTGTGAAAGTAATTTTGACCTGTAGTTCCAGTTCTACTGAATTAACTGACTTTATTCCACACAGCATAAAACACTATGAATGGAAAATCTTTTAAACCGACCTGAAACTGCATGAATCCCACTAAAAAGCACCAGATCACCGAAGAATTCAGAGTGAACTGAATTTAAATTTTTCATCGATGTAACATCAAATTCACTGAAGATCAAAAGAATTTCTCCAAATAATTTACACAAAAAACTGAACACTTTTACAAAACCCTTTTTGGAAATTTGTTATCCTATATTTAAGAAAATCTACAGTTCTAAAAACTCAAGTGTGCTGACAAGTGCAGGACAAATTTTTAAAAACATGTGTTTTAATCCCACATGGAAGAACATTTATCCTTTAAGACATAGGGATAAAGATTTTAATGGTATCTTGCTTTGCAATTCAAAATAAATAAGGCGAAGATGAGTTCCCATCATCTTCGAACTAAATTACTGAGATTAAAAATATGTAAACACTAAATTATGTATCCATTTGCATATTACATTTCACTCTTAAACGCTGACATGGAAGATTAAGAGGCAGGATTTAATCCTGACCATCCTAATCCTTTAAATTACTAAAAGCAGACATAAGTGCAGGTCTGCTGTAGTAAATTACCTCGAAATAAAGCAAATTCAGAATGAAAAGTGAAGCATATTTATATTACACTGATTTAAAAATCTTTTGGCCAAACATTTTTCTCCAAAATTAACTGAATTATACTATGGCCAAAAAGCCAGCTTCTCATACAAATGAGCAGCTTTATTTCCAAACGAATTCCCAAGCCTAAAATAACAATCATCTTGAATCTCTTCATGTTAGTAATCAAGTAACTCAATCTTTGAGTTGGTAACCCTAGTTGTCCTGCCCCACCCTCATGTCTGTACATTTGTGTTGGCAAGACTTCTTCTAATGTGATGCCCATTTTTATATTATTTTAATTTAGAAATTTCAGAATGGAAGCGCAACAAACTAAATTACTTAAAAATTAACAGGCCAATATGATGCCATTCTTAGTAAGCAAAATATTGAGTTATGATATCTGGAAAGCCTGTTTCAATCCTTATTGACAGTGACAACTGAACACTGGAATTTTCTTAACAAAGTGAAAGATGTCTAGGTTTAAAAATGTTCCATATTTTTCTTCTTGTAATATCTGCAAAATTATCAAACGTATTTATGCCCTGTTTCACTGAAAAATACTTAGGTATTGTCATTTAGTAATTTGGGTTTTGTGTTGATTTTCACTCCCAAAATAACTACAAACAAAAACGCCTTATTGATTCAAAACATTATAATGGAAACAATTAAAGTCTCTGAGCAAATTCTATTTTTTTTAAAAAAGTATTATCAACACTTCTGCATCAATCATCTTAGTTCTGAAGTAAAAAAGCAGATTCTCTATGGATATAACTTTCTGAAGGAAAATATCTTTTAAATGTCGACAATACACACATATATTGAAGGGACGCAACAGTTTTTGAACAATTTGAGCCAAAACCCAGTCATGCAGTCTCACATATGCAATTATAAAAGCAGACTAATGAAGGCTGCATAAATTGCAATTAATTTTCATTTTAAAGATATCATTCCAGACTAATCAACTGCCTATCAAATGTCCAAGTGAATTACTCTGTACAAAGGAAAAATCATTAGCTAGATCCACAGGCACAGCTTTACGTACATGTAAATAAAGGAATGTTTGATTGGGAAATGCACCAAACCCAGAAAATTTCAAGTGATTGTAAAAGAAAATAAACCATCTCTGTTTTGGATTTTGTACTCTCAATTATATTACATGCAATTTGAACTCATTCAAAACAGCTAGCCACTTTTTTTAACCTTTGAAAATTACAAAGCTCATACCTATTTTCCAAAATCTGGAGTCCACATTTTCAGTAACATTTAGAAACCAGGATTTTTCTGCCCGGAGTTTGCCTATATATATATTATATATATATACACTAGGTATTTTCACAGGTCCTTCTTTCCATGGCACAAGCAAACAATCATATCAAATGTTATCAAACAGTTCCACATTATTACCTATACATTTTGTTAAAAGCAATATTTTCCGATACTTTTCAAAAGTAAGTATCTTGGAGTAATCTCTTACAGCGACTGTCAGTATGATACACCACATTTTCAAATCCAATCCCATTTAAACCGTAATGTCAACCAAAGAAGAAATCAGAGTAGGGTTTTTTCCTTTCTTAAAGGCTCAAGAAACATTCAGGGAAGTAGGAACACAGATGTTTCTTTGTGAGGCAACATTGTTGAAGAACATGTGATTGGCATGTCCAACACTCTTTTTGATCCACTATATGAAGAAATCATCAACTACACTGAAGATTACAATCGTTTGGAAGGGTAGGCTTGCTGAATCTGCATATCAAGATCCAGAGAACGTACCAATATCTACTTTGAAGATTACAGCACTTCGTTTTCTTTAATTCCATGCAAACAAAATGCAGAAATCAATTAGCTTTAACTGGTTAAAAATCATATATATACCCTGGCACAGTGGCTCAGTGGTTAGCATGGCTGCCTCACAGTGCCAGGAACCCAGGTTCGATTCCACCCTTGGGTGACCGTCTGTGTGGAGTTTGCACATTCTCCCTGTATCTGTGTGGGTTTCCTCCGATTTCCTCCCACAGTCCAAAGATGTGCAGGCTAGGTGGATTGGCCATGCTAAACTGCCCATAGTGTTCAAGGATGTGTAGATTAAGTGAGTTATAGGGGGATGGGTCTGGGTGGGATGCTCTGAGGGTCAGTGTGGACTTGTTGGGCCAAAGGGCCTGTTTCCACACTGTCAGGATTCTATAATGTATGTAGATACACACACACACACACACAATCCGTCAAAACTCTTCTCTAACACTGGTGTCAGATAGATTGAAAGCAGCAGTCCAAAAAAAGACCAAACTACTCCAAAGCACTTTTTTCAGGTCATCTAAAAACATCTCATTGTGCTACACTGCACCTCGTATTAAACAGAGAGAGAGAGAGAAAGAACGAAAGAGTGAGAAAAAGACAGAGTGATATACATTAACAAAAGTGGCTTAACACTTTCAACCTATTGATGATATAGATGATATAGATTCCTTGATACAGAGTGAGAAGAGTTAACTAATCTACATAAGCCGAAATTCATCTAGATTATCCCAAGCAGACAGTTCTATCAGGTCCATTTCATAGCATTAGGGATTACTGAAGACAATCTAAATCCTACTGAACCTGAGGGAGGTAAGTAACTTGCATTTGAAATCCTGACCAATATGAACAAGGAGGTTAAATGGGTAACCCTGGTCTGTAATCAAATGCCACAGTCACCACTTGTCTATTCAGGAAAAGAAACTACATTCAAAAATCAATTAGGGCACATTATTATGCCTTATTTTTCTGGCCCTCTCTGTTTCTCACTGATGTTACAGAATATACAGCAAGCCCTGAATTAACTTAAGATAACAAGCTTGGGGCTGGATGAACACAGCAGGTCAAGCAGCATCATAGGAGCAGGAAAACTTGCGTTTCGGGCCTAGACCCTTCATCAGAAATGGGGGAGGGGAAGAGGGTTCTGAAATAAAGAGGGAGAGAGGGGGAGGCGGATAGAGGATGGATAGAGGAGAGGATAGGTGGAGAGGAGGCAGACAAGTCAAAGAGGCGGGGATGGAGCCAGTAAAGGTGAGTGTAGGTAGTGGGGTAGGGAGGAGATAGGTCAGTCCAGGGAGGACGGACAGGTCAAGGGGGCGGGATGATGTTGGTAGATAGGAGATGGGGGTGTGGCTTGAGGTGGGAGGAGGGGATAGGTGAGAGGAAAAACAGGTTAGGGAGGTGGAGATGAACTGGGCTGGTTTTGGGATGCGATTGGGGGAGGGGAGATTTTGAAGATTGTGAAATCCACATTGATGCCATTGGGCTGCAGGGTTCCCAGGCTGAATATGATTTGCTGTTCCTGCAGCCTTCGGGTGGCATCCCTGTGGCATTGCAGGAGGCCCAGGATGGATATGTCATCTGAGGAATGGGAGGGGGAGTTGAAATGGTTTGCGACTGGGAGGTGCAGTTGTTTGTTGCAAACTGAGCGCAGGTGTTCTGCAAAGCGGTCCCCAAGCCTTCGCTTGGTTTCCCCGATGTAGAGGAGGCCACAACGGGTACAGCGGATGCAGTATACCACATTGGCAAATGTGCAGGTGAACATCTGCCTGATGTGGAAAGTCTTCTTGGGGCCTGGGATTGGGGTGATGGAGGTGGTGTGGTGGCAGGTGTAGCACTTCCTGTTGCCCAGTTCATCTCCACCTCCCTAACCTGTTTTTCCTCTCACCTATCCCCTCCTCCCACCTCAAGCCACACCCCCATCTCCTATCTACCAACATCATCCCGCCCCCTTGACCTGTCCGTCCTCCCTGGACTGACCTATCTCCTCCCTACCCCCCTACCTACACTCACCTTTACTGGCTCCATCCCCGCCTCTTCGACTTGTCTGCCTCCTCTCCACCTATCCTCTCCTCTATCCATCCTCTATCCGTCTCCCCCTCTCTCCCTATTTATTTCAGAACCCTCTTCCCCTCCTCCCCCATTTCTGATGAAGGGTCTAGGCCCGAAACATCAAGGTTTCCTGCTCCTATGATGCTGCTTGGCCTGCTGTGTTCATCCAGCTCCACACCTTGTTATCTCGGATTCTCCAGCATCTGCAGTAACTATTATCTCAGCTACTGTAGTTTCCAACACAAAGTTTCCCTTTGGTGATTTTGGATTTTTTTTGCGCTGCATTTTTGTATGCACAGTATGCATGCATGGGGGAGTATTGTGTGCATGGTGGGGAGGAGTGTGTGTGTGTGTGTGTGGGGGGGGTTGCAGAGTGTGTGTGTAAGTGTAGGGTGGGGAGTGTGTGTGTGTGTTGGGGATGGCGGGTGAACAGTGTCAGACAGGGTGTGTGCGTATGTGTGTGTGGGGGACACAGGGGGTGGAGGTGTGGGTGTGTAGTTGGGAAGGTCAGATAAGCACCCCATGTTTCTTCTAATGCTTGTCAATTTGACTAGACCTTGCAGTTTATACATTGAGAAAAAAGTAAGAAAAATCACACCAGTTTATTAATATCAGGCATCATCAAAATGTAATTTCTAAATGCAAAGAAAGGGACAGCAATTAGAGGATTTATAGTGAGCTTCAATTCACAACAACCTAACCTAAGAGATTGTCGTCAATCAGTGAAATGACCATCTCCCTCTTGCCATGAGGGTTAAGAGAACATCAGTAGAGGGGCAAATTAAATGAAAAGACGAATATAAATCCTCTTCATAATCTACTATCCATTCTACATTTATTTTAATAATATTTCTTATTTCACATCATTCCACTTGATAGATCTTGCATTCCCATTAATCTGAGGAGGAGATGAAAACTGATACGATCAGAATGAGCTTTGACGACGATTATAGTGTGACAATAATGGTTTTGATATCTGTTTCATTCCCTGCATATAACTGACATGTTTCATTACACAAATCTAAAATGTTCTTTAAGGGGGCATTATTACCTTGCTGTGATTTTAGCACTTAATTTGAATAACTCGGGGGGGGGAGGTGGTGTCACACTGTCTAGCTCTAATTTTCAAATTGAGAGGAATTACAATTGAAATGATTAAAAACTACCAAAATCACATTGGAACACAAAATGCTAAATACGTCAAGTTTAAGATTCTTCATGCAGAATATGCGCACACAATATCCCATGAATGATATCCTTTTGTACAAATGTATTAACCGCAATTTCTTGACCCTATAGCAATCAAGTTGAGACAATGACTATTCAATAATTGGAATCTCCCCCGTGTCAGATATTTGACTTAAATTAAAAAGTTGACGCTGGCCTATTTAAATGAAAATAATATGACTTCAGTGTTAATGACATGCCACTCAGCACATCAACAGCTTCTGCTTAATTGCACAGAATATATACAGCCATCGTTTGCATTGGTAGTCTGCTCTTTATTCTATTTAATCAGCCATCTTGTTTGCAAAACCAACCAATAGTGCTATCATCCAAAACATGGATAATGGAGGTTCAATACAGCTTCCTCAGGATTCTGTTTCCTCGAAAGTCACCCAAGGACCAGATCTCACTTGCTCCCATTTGTTAACAATAAAGACAAGCAATGCATACAGGCCCTGTCGACATTCCAACTCAAATTTGCAAAGAGCATTACAGAATCCAGACAGACTATTCTGCTTCACTGATGACAGAAGCAGAGATTGGAGAGGGTGTAATTAATCACTTCATTGCTTCTGACTCAACCAGGAACACAACGGACACCTCAAGACAGACCCAGCTGAGGAACAGGTGCTGCATGGTGTTTGCACTTCCTGCATAGAATGTTCAATAGGAAGTCAGGCAGGTCAACTCTGAAAATTCTTCACTGCAAATGACCCAAATAAGCATTACATAATATGCACAAAAGAATTATACTTTTTTTTAAGAAATGTGTGCCTGTACGGTTGATGTTCAGATTCCTTATCGTTTCACATAGTAAAAATAGTTCCGTTTTAAAATAAACTCCAGAATTCAAATAACCGTGCATTGCAATGAAGGAGAATGCTGGTGAACTCTCAACCTGAACTGCTGTTGTATTTCAAGTCCAATTTTCACTGGTCGATTTTCGGTACAATGGCAGCTATTTTTCTCGGTTTGTCATCAGTGTATAGTGGAGCGGCGATGGCCGAGTGGCAGTGGACTGCTGATCCAGAGACCCAGATAATATTCTGAGGACTCAGGTACAAATCCCACCATGGCAAATGGTGGAATTTGAATTCAATAAAAATATCTGGAATTAAGAATCTAACTATGACCATGAATCCATTGTCAATTGTTGGAAAAACCCATCTGGTTCACTCATGTCCTTTAGGGGAGGAAACTGCCATCCATACCCGGTCTGGTTTACATGTAACTCCAGACCCACAGCAATCTGGTTGACTCTGAATTAGGAATGGGCAATGAATCCTGCCTGGCCAGTGACGCCCTCATCCCGCGAATGAATAAAAAAGTTTGTCCACTGCTGCAAAGGATTTCCATATTCATCTCTCCCAATATTTAGTTTACAAATGCCATTGTTAGAGACTTTGGGGTAGCTATATAGCTCAGAATTTTACAGGTTCCAAATGCAGTACTGGGAAGCTGGAGAGGAGCTACGAAAACAGTAGGGAGCCTAGTTGAGATTGCATTTTGCAGTGGCAGAACCAGATGAAGAACGGCTGAGACACAGTTTGATGACCTAAACACAGTGCTGCAAACACCAAAAAAACCTCAGAAGGAAAAACCAATAAAAATCTGCAAATGACGCATTCTGGACCAATTTGTCTTGTATAGCTCAAAATGGTATTTCAGCACAAACTGTACATTCATTCCCAAGTATTACTTTCTTTATACAAAGAAAAAAATTGGCTTTTTTCCTTTGGAACAGCCCCCAATTATCTTCCCAGAAGGATTTTCCCTCCTACTTGTGAATTTTTCCATTTCTTCATGACTATCCCTCTAAAACTGAAGATTTCCTGCCTGCTTTAGCAGATATATCTTCACCTGGTGATTGAGGCACCACAGCTGCCTACTCTATGGTTAGAGCAACAGCATTACAAGCCTGTTTGTCACCCTTAATTGTCAGCATGCTCACAGGCGGACAATTAGAAGCCCACCTCTGGTAAAACTACCAAGATATCCCAATGTCAGCAGGTGGGAGATCAGGAACTTTTACTCCATGACATTGGGGTCCTACCAACCACAGTAACATTCAGGCTGCATCGTCTGAAAAATTACTAACTAATCCATGATGTGGAGGTGCCAGTGTTGGACTGGGGTGGACCAGGTCAGAAGTCACACAAGACCAGGTTACAGTCCAACAAGTTTATTTGAAATCCCAAGCTTTTCGAGCACTGCCTCTTCGTCAGTGGAAGTGATTCACCGGACAGCAGTCACTTCCACTGACGAAGGAGTGGCTCTCCGAAAGCTTGTGATTTCAAACAAACCTGTTGGACTATGACCTGGTGTCGTGTGACTTCTGACCTTGACTAACTATTCCAAATCATGGACGAAAGTAGCTAACACTCTAACTCAATACGCAAAAAAGTGTTGACTCATCTTTTCTCTTTACCAGTAACAGAGTTTTATTTTATTTGTTTTACTGCCAATGATGATCTGATATTGGTTGAATAAACAGTATCGTCAATTCTTACAGAAGATAAAAAAAATACGCTGGAAGTCAGTGTGGGTCAGGCAGCATGCAGGGAGAGAAAGCAAGCTGATGTTTTGACTCTAAATGACTCTTCATCAGAACTCCACCATCAATTCTCATGCAGCCAAAGTCCCAAAATCTTAACCCAGAGCCCCAGATAAATAAGACTTTGGAGAGAGAAATTTCAAAACAGTTGCTTGTATTCTTCAAACAGTGTCACTGTTAAGACCAGCAAAACAAAAACATTTTGGTCAAACATTTAAAATAAACATTGCTTACTAAAAGAAAGATGAGGTAGAGACTGTGATCAGAAATTGATGGTTCCTGCTGGGGCACACAAGATAATGATTCCTGATGACAGGAATATTGTCCCTGCATTTAGCAGGCACCAGGAAAGGGCTGACATGGGAAACATGCCCAGAGGGGTGGGAAGGCAATTAGACTCTTTAATGAGTCATTTATCACCAATTGTCCCAAGGTGACTAGGTTTAATGGTGACCAGGGATGATACAAACCACTCACAGGCCTCATGCCTGTAGAAAGCCACCAGGAAACTATCCCAGATTTGAGAAGTGGCCCTCCAGGAAGGAGGACTGTCTTCATTCACAGGCATTCAGTACACAGCACTGGAGAGGCCAACTCCCTGCCCTTGTCCTAACCTCCTGAATCATCATCATCATCTAGCGAGCAGTCCCCTCTCCATGGCCTCCATTCCAGGCAAAGGATTTAGTTACAACCCTGGTGAAGGTCCCACTGTGTTCTCAACCAGGGTCACTGCAACTAATGGAGAGTCTGATTGGACAGCAGCTCCCTGGGGAACAGATCTCCTTCTCTAAGGCCTTATTCTGTCAGGTAAGCATCTATTTTGTTTCTTTTTTAAAAAATTCCCTCATGGGATGTGGCCAGCATTTATTTTCATCCCCAGTTGCCCTTGAGAAGGTGAGGGTGAGCTGCCTTTCTGAACCACTGCAGTCCATGTGCTGTACAAATAAACACAATGCTCTTAGGGAGGGAATTCTTGGGAAAATCTAACAGCATTGAGCCTCCCGAGAAAAGTGACAAAGGGCTCTCACTAGTTCTACAACTGGTGGATGGAGGCCAACACCAAATTCCATCTGCAAGCGGAACTTTACACATGAAACCAGCAAGTCAGGAATCTGGTTGCTGTGTCAGCAAGCTCTAACATGGCTTCTTAACTCAACCATAGCTTTCACGTCCTGCATCTATGTTTCCTGACCACAGAGGGTGGGACAACGTGCCAAATCTGTCAAAGGGAAAGGGAATGATTTAGATGAAAATATAGGAGACGTGGTTAGTCAGTTTGCAGATGACATCAAAATTGGTAGTATAGTGGACAGTAAAGAAGGCTATCTAAGGTTACAAAGAGATATTGATTGGTTGGGCCAATGGGCTGACTAGTGGCAGATGGAGTTTAATTTGGATAAATGTGAGGTATTGCATTTTGGTAAAACAAACAAGGGCAGGATTGACACAATTAATGGTAGAGCCTTGGGTGGAGATATAGAACACAGATCTAGGGGTCCAGGTACATAATTCTTCAAAGTTTGTGTCACATGTAGACAAGGTGGTTAAGAAAGCATTTAGCACACTTGCCTTCACTGCTCAGGTCTTTGAGTACAGGAGTTGATAAGTCATGCTGAGGAGCTGATAAGTCATGTTGACATTGGTGAGGTCTCTTCTGGGGTATTATGTCCAGTTCTGATCACCTTGTTATAGAAAGGATATTATCAAACTAGAGAAGTTTCAGAATAGATTTACCAGGATGTTTCTGAGATGGAAGGTTTGAGTTATAAGGATAGGCTGGATAGGCTGGGATTTTTTTTTCACTGAAGAATAGGAGGTTGAGGGTTGACCTTCTAGAAGTTTTGAAAGTCATGAGGGATTTAGATAAGGTGAGTGGCAGGTGTCTTTTCCTTATGGTGGAGGATTTCAAGACCAGAGGTCTTGAAGAAGGTCTGAAGAGAATGACTTAAAGAAGGACACAAAGGGCAACATTTACACAGATTGTGGCTTGTCTGTAGAATGAACTTCCAAATGACATGATGGATGTGGATACAGCTACAACATTTAAAAGACATTTGGAGAAGTAGGTGAACAAGAAAGGTTTGTAGGGATATGGGCCAAGAGCAGGCAGGTGGGATTAGTTTAGTTTGGCATTATGGTTGGCATGGACTGGTTGGACCAAAGGATCCGTTTCCGTGCTGTATGACTCTATGATTCTAGAACAAGTGGTCCAGGTAGTATTTAGAGGCTGAACTGTACATCAATCACAGATACTTCAACAACCATAGGACTGGAGAGGACCCCCAGGAAGGCAGCTTCTTCAAGTCTCAGACTTCTACCCAAAGGTCCTGTCGAGATCTTATGGATGAAAAGTAACGTAATGCCTTCAAGGACAACAGAAAGATACCAACCTCAGAAACTGAGCAGGCATGCTAATGGCTGAGTAAAGATAGCTACAGTGACTCATGAGCTTCAAAAACTGCTGGAGGGTGAGCAAGTGGCATAATATTCCAGGTGCCAAACCCCTAGATCTGTCTTCCCCAGCACTGTCCTGCACCGTATGCCTTATTCCTTTCATTACTCTTGCTCCAGATACTTCCTCAGATCAGTTACCACTCAATCACCCTGATTTTTGTGCCACCTTAAACCTTTTGATCACAATTACCACACAGACATGTTGTCTTTCCCTTAACCTTTTACAATCCATTTCTCCCACTCCAATCTGCTTTCTTCTGTTCTTGAAGAAAGGAGCACAGAATGACAGGAAGAGACAGAGATCTAGACAGGTAGGGGTGGAATGGAGGAGTGTCCTACCTTATTGATCACTCTCAATGCATGCTTCTCGAGGAATGAGCTATTTTTCTAAGAAGTTGCAAATGTCAATGACTTGCATGACAGCCTGAGCCTCAGGAAGTACAAACTGCATAAGCTCCTTCTGCGGTGAAAGACGACCATAGGGAATTTTAGACCACACTGAATATAGTCCAAAACAGCAGAACACACTTCTAAGAAATTGGAAATCACCAATCCAGCACACATACAGGGCACACCTCTCATACTGAGACATGGATTGTCTGTTAAAACCAGAATGCTCACAGCTAATTGTCTCTAAGTATTTTAATTACTTACCGAGAGACCCCGACTCATGTCTAAACCTACCCAGTTTAAAACTAGAAACTGGGCAGACTGAGTGTTCCTCACCCGATCCCATTCTGGGGGCTACTGCCCACTTTTGAAACCCTTTAAAACATGTTCTTTCCAAGGGGCAGTGCCCTGATCTAGTCTAACTAGAGCTTTGTGTCATGGTAGCAAATCTCTGCCTCTTCATATTTTAGCCCACTAGAAATAACAGATACCGTTTCATCAGAGATAGTAGGAACTGTAGATGCTGGAGAATCTTAGATAACAAGGTGTAGAGCGGATGAACACAGCAGGCCAAGCAGCATCAGAGGAGCAGGAAGGCTGACGTTTCGGGCCTAGACCTTTCTTCAGAAAAAGGGTCTGAAGAAGGGTCTAGGCCTGAAACACCAGCCTTCCTGCTCCTCTGATGCTGCTTGGCCTGCTGTGTTCATCC
>JAHRHZ010000077.1:3834070-3859594 GCA_024137785.1 Ginglymostoma cirratum | reverse complement strand
GCTGACGTTTCGGGCCTAGACCTTTCTTCAGAAAAAGGGTCTGAAGAAGGGTCTAGGCCTGAAACACCAGCCTTCCTGCTCCTCTGATGCTGCTTGGCCTGCTGTGTTCATCCAGCTCTACACCATTTCATCAGCCTGTTTGATTATTCTTTAACTCCTGAGAATTGCATTATTGTGATGTGGGTGCACACACAGACCTATAAACCTAGCTTTCTGCAAGTTAGTTTTTCAAAAATCTATCCCTTTGTGATCAAAAATAGATACTCTCACACATGCAGGTATTAAAATCCATTTGGCATATTTTTTGATAATTCTCAGAAATGTTTAAGGTCTCTGTAATTTTATGCTCCCTTACATACTATCTGTACCACAAGTCATCAAATTTAGATATATGCAGCTTTAATTGCATTATCCAAGTCACCAATAAATATAATGAGTAAACAGTTCCATGAGATTTAATAACTAAGACAACAAGATGCAGAAGATAAAAGAGGCCATTCAGTCCATTGTGTCTGCTCCCCATTCAATGATATCACGGCTAATCTAATAACTTTCAGTTATGCTTTTCTGTCTTATCCCCATTACCCTGGACTCTCTTACTGAATAATAAAAAAAAAGTTTCTTAGCTTTGAATATATTTAACAATCCAGTTTGCCCAGCCGTCTGTGGTTTTAAAAAAAATCCACAGATTCATGACTCTCAGAAGAAATTCCTCCATATCTCTCTATTCATTGGGTGATCTCTTGCACTGAGTTATTGGATTCTAGTCCTAGACTGTCCAATAAGGGGAAAGACTGACCAATAAGGGGAAACTCTCTGCATCTACTGTGTCAAGACTTCTAATAATCTTTACGTTTCAACAACGTCGCCTCTCATTCTTATAAAAAAATGCACAAAACTTCGCTACCACTCCTCATAAGACAGACCTCAGCATCACCCTTGTGAACCTTCTCTGGACTGCCTCCTTTGCCAGTATTTCTTTCCTTAGATAAGGGGATTAAAACTGTTCACAGTATTCCCAAGTGTGGTCTGATCAGTGTCTTTCCTATTTTTAATGCACCATTCTCTTTGAAATAAAAGACAACATTTCATTTGTCTTCTCCATTCCTTGCTGAACTTGTACGCTAGCATTTTGTGGATTTATGCACGAGGATTTCCAAATCCCTCGGTGCTGCAGCTTTCTGCAGTTTCTCTCCACTTAATGTGCAGGCCCTTTATTTTTCCTGACAAAGTGCATAATCTCACTCCTGCGTACAGCCTTTTTGAATGTATTGTGACAGCTCAAACTTCATCCAAAGATATTCCCTTCAGCATATTCAAGAATTGGTGGTGAGTAGCTTACCTTCTGTCTCCCCAAAGCCTGTATCCACCAGGAGCCTAAGGGAATAGTCTACATTTGCCTGAGTAAGTGCAGGTTCAATAATCAATGTGTCCAGGTGACGTACCTATCATGGTTGAAAAGCTGGTAGTGTTTAAGCTCAGGTGTGCACATGTGATGTGTTTGCAGCAGTACTAAGTGTGTGAGAGACTGAGTTAAGGCTATAAATGTGAATTGAGTTGTGACGATTGAGATTGCCGTAAGGTGATTAAAGGGGATGTGATGAACAAATTTAACTGTGTAAGGTTGGGGTTCATGTGAGGTCACTAAGTGTGTCATGGTCCTGTATCCAGGTCATAAGGATGCCATAGTTTGCATGGACCTCCTCAGCTATCTACTCCCATTCCCTTCCAATCGCCTCCTTGGAGATCTTCCTACCTCCCTATGATGTAGAACATCTCTTCTCCTGTCCACCTTCTATGTTAGGGCCTCAGAACTACAAGCAAAAAAAAAAGAAAATCAAGGAGCAGGTTTTTTTGTCATTTTACATCACTCCTCTTGCTGAGACAGACAGACATATGGCTCAGCACCATCCAGGACTTGATTAGCACAACAGCCACATCCTTAAACCATCAGTCCCTCCACCACCAATGTACGTGGCCAACAGGGTGTATCACCTATTATCAATCACCAAGCCTCTTACAAAGCATCTTTCAAATGACATCAGCATCTAAAAAATATAGACAGGCAAACAGGAACATAATCATCCACGAGGTTTCTCCAAGCTAAACTTCATGCTGAGTTGGAACTATGTCACCATTCCCTATTAGGTCAATATCCTGGAACTTGCTCCCATGGCCGTAAACAAAATTGAGCTGCAATAGTTCACTATGCAGCTCAGCAACTTCTCAACAGCAATTAGGGATGGGTAACAAATACTGGCTTTGCCAGCGCTATTCATATCCTCAAGATAAATATAACAAAATCAAGTTAATTACTCACAAAAGTCAATCAGGTTCACTACAATGACCATATTTACCAATCCATCTCAACTTTTATTAATCAGCTCAAATTTACCTCAGTGCTCAGTTGATTTGTTCTTATTTTTAGATTCCAATAGCTTTCAGCCAACAGATGTTAGACCAGCAGGTATATCATTGCTGATTTTCATTTCTCACATTTCTCAGATTAACAGAGTTGCATTTGGAATTTCCAAACTAAAACAGAATAATTCCTGAAAATGTACCATTTTTTAAAAAATCACCCATGGCTTGTGGGCATCACTGGCATAGTCAGCACATTTTGCCCATCTCTCGTTCTCCTTGAGAAGGCAGTGACGAGCTTCTTAAACCACTACAGTCCATTTGACGTAGATACACCAACATTGCGATTAGGAAGGGAGTTCGAGGATTTTGACCCTGCAACACTGATGGAACGGTGATATACTTCAAAGTCAGTGTTATGAGTGGCTTGAAGGAGAATTGCAAGTAGTGGTGTTTCCATGCATCTGCTGCCCTTGTCCTTCTAGGTATTTGTGGTCTTGGGTAGAAAGATACTGTCTCAGGGGCCTTCGTGACTTCAATATTCCCTTCACACCATGGTGACCACTATTGAGAACACAGCAAAATCATCAGAAATGAAACAGGAGCTGGAAGGAGCCACTTGGCCTCTTGAACCTGCTCTGCCACTTTAACAAAATCATGGCTAATCTGAAATGGCTTTGACTCGTCTTTCCTGATCACCCCTCAAAACCTTCGATTTCCTTGTCAACCAAAAATTTAACTCAAATGTTAGACGATTCAATGACCTAGCCCCAGTGCTCACTGGGGGAAAAGAGAACTCCAAACTCTTAACCCATAGGAAATTAATTCTCTTCCACTCCATCTTAAATGGGAGACCACCCACTTTGAAACCATGCCCTTTCATCCCAGACCCTCCTGTGAAGAGAAACATGCCCTCAGTATCTCCCCTGTCCAGCACCCTCAGTATCTGAATTGTGCAGTTTTAACACAGCATCTTCTAAAGCTATCAAGAATAATTCAGGAGTATAATTAGGCATGCTATGTTCTTTTGTGCAGTGCTGACGCAAGTCCCTTTTGTCTTCACCTCAGGCTATTTTTTACACCTTCCACAGCACATTTGATGATGATCTTTCTTTATGCCAATTCCTGGCATTTTGCACTTGACTAAATTTAATTTTATCCATTTAGAGATTTGATCTAAGTCATGGTTGCTCATTTCTATTCAACCACCTGCTTTCCTTGCTTTGTAGTTTATGACAACAATTTGGCCCCTCAAGTCTCGAGGTAGAACCTAAGAAATGAACACAGGGATTCTAATTAACCTGCATCAGTTCAACATAATGGAAGCAGTATTGCTGAATGGGCAGTTGAGTGGCTGCATGTTATAGTATGGGTTCAAGTTCATGTGCGGCTAGCTATCCTGTACTGTTTAAAGCCAGCCTGGACCTTTCAAAAGAGAACTGTTTTTGGGTTACAACAAGAACTGAAAGGTGTTCTAGAAAAGTATTTTTGACTAGAAGTCTATCTCATAGGCAAGAGATGTGATATATAATGACACAAAGCATGCTTCTTGATTTTTTTTTTACCTGTAGTACTGAGCCCTGACACAGAAAGTGGACTGAAGGGATGCCCTACATTATAGGGAACAAAGAAGTGATTAGAAGGGAATGGGAGCAGACAGTTGAGGAGGTCCATACAATGTCATCCTTATGACCTGGATGCAGGGTTATAACACACTTAGCGGCCTCTCATGATCCCTAAACTCTCACTGCTGAATTCATTCACCACATCCCTTTCACTCACCTCACAATCTCAATCATCCCAAGTCAATTCACATTTATAGCTTCACCTCAGTCTCACGCACTCAGTTCTACTGCAAATAGATCACAGGTACATACCTCAGCTTATACACTACCAGCTTTTCAACCGTGAAAGGCACGTCACCTGGACACATTACACTACACACATTAACCTACTTTCCTCTTTTTGCTGAATAAGTTGAATGGTACTGGAAGCTGCACAAACTCAGCGATAGGGACCAGAATTGTTCACACCAGCATAAAGAGACAGTTTGGTGAGTACTGAAGGCAGGGGTAAAACAAAAGAAGATTTTGCTTTCTGATCCAACTTCTTCCCATCCCATTTTTCCCTCAAACCACAGTGACTTCACATACACAAACTACAGCTTGTATGCATGTGCATTTTTACTTCATCACTTCTCACAATTCTATTGCTGATCGTTTTCTCTTTCCTGTGTCCAAGAACTGTAATTTAGACATACAGTAGGGCAGGAGAATAAAGATCAAGAGGAGCAGGCCACTGATCATGAAGAAATGCCGCATGTGGCACTCACTCACATTTGCAGTCATCGGTTCAGATACTGACACTCTGCTGAATTTAGCGTGTAATGAAAAGGCAAGATATCGTCAGACTCATAGATCACTAGAAGCAGACTCTTCAGTTCTACTTGTCTGCGCTGACCAGACATCCCAACCCTACCTCGCCCGACTTGCCAGCATTTGGTCCATTTCCCTTCCTACTCATGTACCCATCCAGATGCCTTTTAAATGTTGTAAGCGTACCACCTCCACCATTTCTCTGGCAATTTGTTCCATGCATGCACCACCCTCTGCATGAAAAAGTTACCCCTCAGGTCCTTTTTAAACCTTTTCCCCTCACCTTAAACCGATGCCATCTCGGCAGCTTTGGGAAGAGTGCTTGGAGATGGGAAGGTGTCAGTAGTTCACGTGTATCTTTCATATTTGCCTCCCTCCAAAGCTGCTTCCACAAGATCTCTAAATGGTGAGCAACTGGACACAGTGTGCGCAACCAATGTGAGGAAAGGGTGGCTATTGAACAATCATAAGGGCAGCTCGAATAGCAAGGTTACACGCATGCCCCTGCTATGAGATTCATAAGGAGGCTTTGATATGATAGCACACAGGAAAACAAGAATGAGTATACACTAGTAAATGGAACTGAAACACTGCCAGAAAGCCTGCAGTCACTGTTAAAGAATATGGAGGAGTTCAGCTTCAACTTTACACAGGGCTTAGCTTAGAAATCAGACACTCATTTCCAATATGAAAGTAATGGCTAAATGAGATAAACTGAGGATCCAACCACAATGCAGTAGCTGATATCCCAGCTTCCACTGAAGCACAAATCAGAAACCACTCTACATTGGATTGCTCAATGGAGGCTCAGACAGAGGCTATAAATTTCCAGTTCCAGAAGATTCTGGAATTCCTGAGGCACTGGGTCCTGAGGTGCTCACCACATCTGTGATGGAAAGGGTTGTGTCCTTATGATAGTCAGGTTAAGAAGGATACAGAAGGCCTCACCAATAGGGACACCAGTGAGTAATGACCAAGTCAGAGGGCAGTTGAGGCAACAGAATCATTCCCAATGGTTTGATCGATGAAGTGCAACATGGATCTCATTTAACACAAAAATAGCTATGTGATTTGGTTGCAGCGTAGAGTCATGAGCCTGGTGTGAAGTGGAACACACTTGTTGCCCAGAGGACACACTCTGGTTTACCTTTTTCGATTGAAAGATTGAGCAACCAGCAGACTGATGTAGAGTGAAAATTTGTCACCACTGCCAATATAAAGAAGCAGCACAATGAGCCCACAATCGGTGCAGTTTCACGGCTGTGATACATCTCAGCACTGAGGCATGGCACCTGCAGAATGAAGTGCGTGTCGTCAAGGATTATCTGCACCATGAGAGATCACTTTCCTGGCAAAGATATCAGCACACTTGCATTAAAAAAAGGCTAACATATCTTTCATCTTGTTGTTCTGAATAAAATAGCTGCCAGGTTTACTTACACAACAAGCATGCCAAAACGTAATCCATTATCTGTTTGACAATGTGGGATGTCCTGCATGTCATGATAAGGCACCTTCATACATGAAGTTTCTGGTTAAACTTGAACAATTTGCATTGGTTTCCTAAGCAATTTTGGTCAACTACAACTGGTGGAAGCTAATGTGATCAAATCAGCCATCTATCATACACACTGCCTAATTTTCTATGCCATCCAGTGACTGAAAAGGTTGGATGAACAGTGAAAGATTGTGTCAGTTTCCCACCAGACAGTTTACGTAAAAATTATTCCTCAAGTGGTTGATACAAACCAAAAACAATAAATGATTTTGCAATAACCTCTGGGGCATTCTATTCAGTGCTTCCCTGACCAACACCAACATCAACCCTTAACAAGGGATCAGTTCTTTCCTGCTTGTTCATCTATATCCAACGCTTGCATTAAATTCTCAGTGTTTTCAGCTTCAGTAGGAGGTGTTACATCATTTAATTACGCCATATATATTGTACAGTCAAAACAACAGACCTTTCATAATCATAATTCTGCTAAAATTCAGGTAATATTACATCAAACTATTTGCCTCATTAAGATTTTTTAAAAAGACTTATTGTAGGTGCACTATTAAAATGTCTTAGCAATAATATATCAAACTGATACATAAATTTAAAAAATCATTTGAAATTGACCTATTTGGACAAGAGAAAAATTAAGTCATCCAAACCCTTCAAACTTTGTATCATCAAGTCACTCGTGAATGCGCTTTTACTTCTTCTGCACTCGTTGAATTAGCTTAAGTGTTTTTAAAAGACTCAAACACAATCAATCCATGGTGCTTTATACATTCTGCACTGCTTCAAAGACAACTACCTTTTCCTGATCTTCTGAGGCCAAACTTCACTTCCCTGGAAGTGACACATCAGTGGTCCTTCTCATTTATTTCAGAGCTGATAGGATATTTACTGGCTGTAATTTTAATCTTCTTCCAACTGCCTTTTGTAAATAAAAATCCTCTAACTGGTGAGACTCTATTAAAGATCTGGAGTCTTTGCAGGTTTTTTTTTTGTCAAATTCTCTCTATGGTTTCATTGTAACTTGAAAAGAAACGATCACGGAAGGATGGCATCATTGTATAGAACAGTATTCATTGCCCTGCAGGAGACGGTGATGGGCTAGTGTCTTGAACTGCAGCAGTTTTTGTAAGATCACACACAATGCTGTTAGGAGGGGACTTCCAGTGACAGTGAAGAAACAGCAAAATATTATTCTAAGTCAGGATGGTGCGTGGTTTGGAGACAAATATGGAGGTGGAGGTGTTCCCGTGCATCTGCTGTCCTCATCCTTCTAGTGGTAGAATCATGGGTTTGAAAGGTGCTGTTGAAGAAGCCTTGGAAAGTTAGTGCTATGCATATTGTAGATGGTACACATTATTGCTACCGTGCATTTGTAGTGAAGGTGATGGATGGGATGCTTTGCCCAAGATGGTGTTGAGCTCCTGAGTGTTACAGCCGCACCAATCCAGGCAAATTGAGAGTATTCCTTCATACTCAGGAGTTGTGCCTTGCAGTTGGAGGACAATCTTTGAGGAATCAGGAGGTGTGCTACTCACCACAGAATTTCTAGTCTCTGACCTGTCTTGCTGTCAAAGTATATAAGGCTCAGCGTAGTTCAGTTTCTGGTCAATGGTAACCTACAGGGTATTGATAGTGAGGAATTAACAGTGGAATGTCACTGAATTCCAAGGGGTGATGGTTAGATTGTTTCTCGTTGGAGTTGGTTTATGCCTGACAAAAACTGTCATTTATTAGCCAAAGCTTGAAAATTGCTTTCCATATGTGAGGAGTCATGAATGATGCTGAACCTTGTTCCGTGGTGAATGAATATCCCCACTTCTGCCCTTCCAACAGAGGGAACGTCATTGATGAAGTAGCTGAAAATGTTTGGGACGAGGGCACTACCCTCAGAAACACATTTTGGTGCAGTGGTAGCATCCCTACCTCTGATATAGAAGGTACAGATCCAAGCCCAAATGTTAGGGAGGCAAGTAGTAACATCCCTGAATGCGTTGATTGAAAAATATCTGTACTTCGTGTGTAATAACCGAGGAGTGACATGGGGGAAATCATCAATTGGTATAGAATATAAAAAAGGTATCACACTGGAGTGAAACAGGCTCCTATGGTGTGCTGGTAGTGTCCCTACCACTCGGCCAGAAGGTCTGTGCTCAAATCCCACCTGCTCCTCACCATACCTTTAATGTGTAATAACATCCCTGAACAGGTCGATTAGAAAATATCTACCCTGAGGAACAGTTGCAGCGATGTCCCCCAGAACTCAGATGTTTCACCTCCGGCAAACGTAGCCATCATCCTTTGACTAACTAGCAGACAGTCCCCCATCTGCAATTCTCATTGTGGCATCAAGAAATCCCAGCAACACTGGAGTCAGTCAGTCATACGTGGCCTTGGTATCACAAGCAGTCATTCTCACCTCACCTCACCTCTGGATTTTAGCTTTTTCTCTCCAGGTTTGACAAAAGTCTGTTGGGAGATGAGTGGAACTGGCAGAATCTGAACAAAGCAGTAGTGAGCAGTGAATTTACTGCGCAAGTTTCACCTGGGAGATTTGTTGAAGACCTCTTCTTTCACTTTGCTGATGGTCAGAAGTAGACTGATGGGGCACTAAGTTGCTCTATTGGATTTGTCTTTTTTTGGTCAACAGGACATACCTGAGATAGTAGGAATGGCAGATGCTGGAGAATCTGAGATAACAAGATGAAGAGCTGAATGAATACGGCAGGCCAAGCAGCATCAGGCGAGCAGGAAAGCTGATGTTTTGGGCCTAGACCCTTCGTCAGAAATGGTGGAGGGGAAGGGGGTTCTGAAATAAATAGGGAGAGAGGGGGAGGTGAATAGAAGATGCATAGAGGAGAAGATAGGTGGAGAGGAGACAGACAGGTCAAAGAGGCGTGGATGGAGCCAGTAAAGGTGATTGTAGGTGGGGAGTTAGGGAGGGGATAGATCAATCCAGGGAGGACGGACTTGTCAAAGGGGCAGGATGAGGCTAGAAGGTGGGAAATGGAGGGGGGGTGAGATTTTGAAGCCTGTGAAGTCCACATTGATACCATTGGGCTGCAGGGTTCCCAAGTGAAATATGAGCTGCTGTTCCTGCAACTTTCGGGTGGCATCGTTGTGGCACTGCAGGAGGCTCAGGATAGACATGTCATCTGAGGAATGGGAGGGGGAGTTGAAATGGTTCGCAACTGGGAGGTGCAGTAGAATAGTGCGAACCCAGCGTAGGTGTTCTGCAAAGCGGTCCCCAAGCCTCCGCTTGGTTTCCCCGATGTAGAGGAGGCCACAACGGGAACAGCGGATACAGTATACCACATTAGCAGATGTGCAGGTGAACATCTGCTTGATGTGGAAAGTTTTCTTGGAGCCTGGGATGGGGGTGAGGGAGGAGGTGTAGGGGCAGGTGTAGCACTTCCTGCGGTTGCAGGGAAAAGTGCTGGGTGTGGTAGGGCTGGAGGGGAGCATACCTGAGCAATTTTACACTTTGCCAAGTAAATGCCACTACTATAGCTTCACTGAAATAGCTTGGCTGGGGACACTACCACAATGCTGTTAAAGACCATAGCATTTATGGTAGCCAGTGCCTTCAACCATTCCTTGATAGTACAGAGACAGAATCAAATCGTTTGAATATTAGTAATCAATAATATTGGAACATAAGAAAGTGAGCACAATGTATCGCTCAGCACTTCTGGTTGCTGGGGAACGCAAATGCTTCAGCCTTATCTTTTGCACAGATGTCTGTGCTCCCACATTATAGAGATGGATGTATTTGTGGAACCTCCTTCTCTGAGGAGTTGTTTAATTGTCCACCACCATTTGTGGCTAGATGTAGCAGGACTCCAGGACTTAACATAAAAGTAACTAGGGATGGGCAATAAATTCTAGCCCAGCCAGTGATACCCATATCTCACAAGTTACAGAAGAAAAAAAATCTGAATAATTGGCTGTTCGATCATTTAACCTCATCTATTGAATGCTGTTTCCACTGTTTGATACACAAGTTGTTCTGTACTGTATCTTCATCAGGTTGACACCTCATTTTTTGGTATAGCTGGTGCTGCTTCTGGCATGCCTTCCTGAATTCTCCAATGTAAGAGGGTTGATTCCCTGGCTTGATGACAGAGTTGGGGATATATCAACTGATAATGTTATGGATTGTGATTGAATACAATTCTGCTGCTGATGACCAACAGTGTCATGGATGCTCGGTTGTGAGCTTCTAGATCTGTTTAAATTCTGCCCCATTAAAAGGGCACAACATGGAAAGTCTCCATAATGTGAAGAGAGAATTTCACGCTACAAGATCTGTGGTTGCCTCTATCAATATTGTCACAAATGCATCTGCACATGGCAGGCATTCTAGTGAGGACAAGCTCGAGTAGGATTCCCCCTCTTGCTGACTCCCTTATCAGCTGCCTCAGGCCCAGGCTTGCAGTTGGTGTCTGTAGGACTCTGCCAATTCAGTCAGTAATGGTGTAACCAAGCCAATGATGGGATGTGAAGTCCCTCACCCAGAGTAGATTCTGTGCCCTGGTTAGCGTCAGAGCTTCTTCCAGGTGCAGTTTAATATAAAAGGAGAATGATATATCCACCAAGGGATGCATGGGACAGGAGATATGTGGTAATAAGCAGGAAATTTCAATGCCATTAGGCTTAGTCTCATGCCGTGGTGTTTGTTGTTATACTTTGAAGTCTTTAAAACAAAGTGAAACTGAAGAAAAAAAATCAGCATGAATAAGTTTGAGTCAGAAATTATTACTGATTACTTATCATTAATAAGTAAACTCAAAGCAATAAAGCAGTATATTTGCATTTTCTTTGTCATCTTATCCCCTTCTCAACTTTCTTCCAAGTGGTATGAGCAGACATGTTTCCTGTCCTCTACCAACTCAGCTTGAGCTGACCAGAACAGATGCTCCAAATAGGCCCAGACTATTTTACTGTTTGTCAGCGTGATGTCTAAACTTATTCATGCAGAACGCTATGGTTGAAAGAAGAACTTCGTTAGTCTTGGTCAGATAGAAGTACAAAATCTAGGATAGAAAGAGCAGCTCACCCTTCCAGCATGCCACACAACCCCTGGTGGATTCTTGAGAACAAAATGGTTTATTTCAATATTTTAAAGAGGAGTCATGCTGAATGTGATCTGGAAGGTATTAAAGTGCAGACTCTTTTCAGATGCATTCTATTTATGCTTTTTAGCATGTTATAACAAGGGTTTGATTATTCACAGATAGAGACAGATGTAGACACATATTGTATACTTCAACGAATACTGAGTGAAACATTACTGTTTCAGCCTGAATGACAATAAATCAAAAGTTGTTTTGTTTGTAAGCCCACATGGAAATGCTATCAACACTTTCAAATGTCATCTTCCTTTGCCAAAATGCTACAGGCTTGGCCTTAAAAAATGTGTTATTCAGGTGAAACAGATAATTGTTCATTTACTACTAGCATGAGTAATTGACACGTGAATCATGCCAAAGATATGCAAAGAACATCTGTAAAACCGTTTTTCATTAAACAGATCAGTTCAAAGTATTGCAGCAAATGCCATGACTTATGTGAACTAATTTTCAGTAAGTTTCAAGAAAGAGAATATTAGTCCATGTCAAGCAAGCCCAAGAAAGTATAAGGATGGACAGAATTGAGGAGATTTTTGACGAAATGCAGATTTCACGTGGTAGATGAACTGTATCAGTAACATGACAAAATTGTTAGCATTGAACCTCGAAAGTGGAACTTTGGGGCTGAAGATTTAACATAACTGAGTTGAGTGTTATCAGGAGGGGAACAAATATATACAAAGGTAGCATAAATAAGGAAACATTATATGTAGAACAGGATTAGAAAGAAAGAATGTAGGAAACATATTAGCAAGTATATACTAAGAAATCTTCAACACTACAAAATAAAAGATCTTGGAAGAAAGGCTAGCCAGATAATCAGAGGATTGCCTGGACAAAGCAGTATTTCAAGGTTACAGAGAGATTGTAGTCAAGGTGCTTCTTTGTTCATGAATGTAACAGCCACGTGTGTTTTTAAGATATCACTTATCAAGGTCTTGAGTTATCTTCATGGGACTCAGTATATATTAAGGAAAAGGTTAGAAGTGATACTGCAGGGAACAGATAGGGACCAATGGTCATCAAAAAAGTGGAGAAAGAACATAAAAGCCTTAAAAGTCACTAATATGAAAATTAATTTAAATAAATTATGGTATGCAAAGTAACATTCTTGCAGACCACCAGTATTTGGGCAAGGAAGGAAAATTGCCAAACAAATTGATGAGATAACTCGGTGACATGGTTTATGAACAGCAAATCTACTTTCATTAACAGTTCAATAAATATCTTACACAGGTAGAATTCTGAGCATGTACGGCAAATATAGTTGGCATCTTTGGTCCAAACAAATATAACCCTTAACAGAATAGCAAATTTAAAATAAGATAAAGAGAAATAATAGACTACAAAAGTTATGAAGGCTGAATGTAAAAACTGATTTAAAAGGGATGACTTTTTAAAAATGCAGCAATTTGTTCAGAGTGCACTGGAGACCTTAAAGAGTACAGATGTTCATGTTAAGCAAACCAACAGCGAGCATCAAAGTCAGAAATAACAGGTGAGAACTTTAAATGATGCAATTAGGCTTGAAACTGAGAATAGGCATAAAGTATTAAATAATTTAAATTAATATTTCCTCAATATTGACAATGGTGGATGTAAGCATATTCCCTTCCCAATGTGAAATATCTCAAATGAAATCAATGGGGGCCATTTTAACCATATAATGACGACAAATCAGAGCACTACTAATTAATAAGAAACTTTAAGGAAGCAAGACTTTTGAGAGACCAACTGCACAACATATTTTAAAAAATGGTCACAGAAAAATATATTCCAAAAAAAAACTAATGGAATGTTGGTCTTTATCTCGTAAGGGTTGAAAATCAAAGTGGAAGTGGAGTTTCAGCTGTGTACAGCTTTGACAAGATCCTATTTTGAGAACTTTTTTTTTGTTCTAGCCATTACACTTCTAGGATGAAAACTGGCCTTGAATCGAGCACAGTGCAGATTCACCAAATACTACTTTAGAAGTTCAATTATAAGTCCATGTTGCATAAACACTGCTTTTGTGGCATTGAGTCTTCACATAGGAGACTGGGAGCGATTAGGTTTTATAGAAGAATTGTGGAGAGATTACTTGCACTGGCATAGGAAACATTTTAATCTTAGAGAATTATCCCAAACCAAAATGAAAATAGGAAGCAACTTTTCACATAAATGATAGGAGAATGTTGTAACTTTCTTTTTCAGAAACCTGTGATGCTGGATTGCTTGACCACTTTTTTAATGAGTTGTGCAATTGTTCTCTCAAAAAAAAAAGTCTTTCTCCTTTAAAGTTTTTCAAATCAGACTGCTGATGTGTAGATAACAAGGTGTAGAGCTGGATGAACACAGCAGGCCAAGCAGCATCAGAGGAGCAGGAAAGCTGCTGCTCTGATGTGCAGTCATTTTGTGGCTGAAATGGACCCTACTTACTTTACTTGAGATATTTTAAATTTGTAAAGGTATATTGCTTACATGCTGTACTGATTGATACTCTGAGGAAATACTAATTCAGATTATTTAAAACTTTATGTTCATCCTCAGTTTCAAGCCTAACTGCACCTTTTTATAGTGTTCACCTGTTAGAACTGACCTGTACGGTATTGATAAGATGTGACTTGACAGACATTTGAACAGGTAAGGGTATCATGGAATACAGAACAAAAGGCAGGAAAACAGAGCAGTGGTTCAGATCAACAATGGTCAAAGTGATTGGTAAAGAAGCCCAAGATGCTGAATAGCCTACTCCAGTTCCCACATCCATAAATCCATTACAAATGAGTTAGCAAGGGTCTCAATATATTGGATATATTTAATGTTCCATTACGTCATTGTACCAGCTGCAATCACTGAGTTGAGTGTCCATTGCAGTGACCTGAAACAAGTTGTAGGTCTTTTACCCTGATGATTTTCAGGATAAAACTGATGGATCAGTGCTAGAAATCAGGAAATAGCCATAAAATATGTTTAAAACTTAGACTGTTGTACAGCTGAAAAGCACAGAATGTTCACCTTGCTTCATGAAATAGAAAATAGGCCACTGCTATCTCAGCTTGCTCTTCCTCAGCCTCATCACTAATGTAAATACCACAAACAACATCACTCCCACCCACGAGTGTTAATTGCATAAATTAAGGTCAAGTGTCTATAAGTAGAAGGTAATCATTACATAATTGTTTGTGCCTGGATGGTGGGTAGTTGTATGGTTACAAGCTATACATTTGATTTAAACGTTAAAAAGTTTCCTTTGATAAAGGGTTGTCATTCTAATTAAGTCAACTTTTATTTATTTAAAATACTAACAGCTGCACATTTGGAAATCTCTCACTTTGTGAAAACCATTTACCAAATGGCTGTCAGAAAGTTAACATGATACCAGAGAACGGTTGCCTGAGGAAGGGTCCCGATCCAAAACATCAGCCTTCCAGCTCCTCTGATGCTGTCTGGCCTGCTGTGTTCCACTAGCTCCACACTGGATTAGAACACAAGATCATAAGGACATAAGAACTAGGAGCAGGAGTAGGCGATCTGGCCCCTCGAGCCTGCCCCGCCATTTAATAAGACCATGGCTGATCTTTTTGAGACTCAGCTCCACTTACCCGCCCACTCACCATAACCCTTAATTCCTTTACTGTTCAAAGATTTATCTAGCCTTGCCTTAAAAACATACAGCGAGATAGCTTCAACCGCTTCACTGGGCAGGGAATTCCACAGATTCACAACCCTTTGGGTGAAGAAGTTCCTCCTGACCTCAATCCTACATCTGCTTCCCTTTATTTTGAGGTGATGCCCTCTAGTCCTAGTTTCACCTGCTAGCAGAAACAACCTCCCTGCCTCCACCTTATCTATTCCCTTCATAATCTTGTATGTTTCTATAAGATTGCCCCTCATTCTTCTGAATTCCAATGAGTATAATCCCAGTCTACTCAGTCTCTCCTCATAATCCAACCCTCTCAACTCTGGAATCAACTGAGTGAATCTCCTCTGCACCCCCTCCAGTGCTAGTATATCTCTTCTCAAGTAAGGAGACCAAAACTGCACACAGCACTCCAGGTGTGGCCTCACCAGGACCCTATACAGCTGCAGCATAGCCTCCCTGTTTTTAAACTCCATCCCTCGAGCAATGGCAGACAAAATTCCATTTGCCTTTTTAATTACCTGCTGCACCTGCAATCCAACTTTTAGCGGCTCAGGCACAAGGACACCCAAGTCCCTCTGCACAGCAGCGTGCCACAATTTTTTACCATTTAAAACATAGTCCATTTTCCTGTTATTCCTACCAAAATGGGTGACCTCACACTTATCAACATTGTACTCCATCTGCCAGACCTTTGCCCACTCACTTCGACTATCAGTTATCTCAGACTCCAGCATCTGCAGTTCTTACTATCTCTAATGGTTGCCTATCGATGCCTAAAAGGTGAAGGAGTCAATAAGTGCCTCCTTTCATCTACTCATATATCCTATTTTGTAGTGGGTGTGTGGTAGACTCTCAGAACAAGAAAGACATTTTCTCATGGCATGAACCTACATGTGAAGTTTGTAACATGGAGAACGTATTAGGCTACCAACTACTACACAACTTTAGCTAACCAAGGGACTCTCTTGTTCTTATTACTTGTCATAAGCATTATCAGAACAATTTACAGTTTGATAATCAAACTGTTTGATCACAATATGTCACACCTACCAAAGCCATCAAATTCCAAATAGTCTTCTGGTCCAGATGTAGGAATACAAACACTGTGCCACAAGATTATCTCCTTGTGTGTCTTTATCTATGCAGAAGTGCTTATCCGGCAAGTGATTAATACTCGTTGAGACTTAATCCTAATTTATACAAATAAGAGATTAGAACTATTGTGGCACAATAGTAGTGATCTAGGTTCAAATCCTACATTCTCCAGAGGCATGTCTTACCATTTCTAAACAGGTTGATTGCAAATACCTACAATTATAGCCAGAATCTCCTTCCAGCTGTCAATGATGCTTTAACCTTCTGCTATTCCAACAAACAGATGCTTTTTTTTTGTCTTCATCTTGCTGATCAGAATCAAATATAGCCTCTGTCTCAATACTGTGACTGCCTCTTTGGCAATTCCTTTACTGATTAGTTGTCCCAAAATTAAAGTGCACTTAAATGATGTTGTTATAAATAAGATCAAAGTTCTACATAGAGACATAAGGTGTATATCCTCAGTTCCTAACAGAGTGTACAGAGGAGATACAAAAAGGTACTGACAATTATTATGTGCAAGGTGATAAAAACTAAGGATTTATCAGCAGATTGGAAACAAGCTAGCATAATGGTCATATTAACAAACAACATAACATTACAGGTACATTCAACTTTCAAATCATCAATCTCACCTTTAATTCATACAAATGATGGAATAAATTATCAGTAAACTTGAAGATAATTTATATAACAATAACCTAACTAATGACAGTCACTATGGATTCAAAATGGGAAAATAGGTACCCAATCTGCTCACCTTTCTTGTGGTAGTAAAAACCCAACAAGCATCTAGCAAGTCCTATTATACAGGGGCCTTGAATTCTGAAAGGTTTTGAAAAAGTTCCAGACAAAAGCTTATTAATTAAACTTGAATGTGTGGGGGCGTTTAAAATTAACCACAGGAATTAATGTGAAAATGACTGAAGAGTATGAAACAACAAAAAATTCTATTTACATTCAATAAATACTTCTCAAGATGTTGTATCAGAATGAGGTAAAGTGCGAAATGGGCTGCCTCCGGGCTTAATGTTGCAATTGCTACTAAATTGCATAAATTATCTGGATTCAAAAACTTAATGGAAAATTATAAAATTTGCAGATGATACCAAGCTAGGAGGAGCAATGGAATTGTAAGATGTAATTAGAGAGCTAGTGGTGTAGTGGTAATGTCACTGGATTAATCCCAGGCCAGGCTAAAGTTCTGGAGACATGGATTCAAATACTACCATCGCAGCTGGTGAAATCAGAATTCAATTAAAAATCCTGAACTAAAAGCTAGCCTGAAGTTGTTGATTGTCATAAAATCCCACTTTTCCTTTAGGGAAGGAAACCTGTCATCCTTACCCAGTTTGGCCTACCTGTGATTCCAGACCCAAGCAAAGTTGTAGACTCTGTGAAATGGCATCAGCAAGCCAATGACATCAAGGGGCAATGAGGAACAGACAAGAGATGCTGGCCCAGCCAGCAGTGTCCACATCTCAAATTATTAAGAAAAACAATTACAGAATTAGGTGAGATAACAAGGTGTAGAGCTGGATGAACACAGCAGGCCAAGCAGCATCAGAGGACCAGGAAAGCTGACGTTTCAGGTTGAGTTCGAGACCCGAAATATCAGCTTTCCTGCTCCTCTGATTCTGCTTGGCCTGCTGTGTTCATCCAGCTCTACACCTTGTTATCTCAGATTCTCCAGCATCGGCAGTTCCTACTACCTCTGTAACAGAATTAGGTGGATGAGTTGTGTAAGTGGGTGCAGCAATGCCAGATGCCATTTGATGCAGCCAAATCTACTGATCATAGGGAAACAGACAAGAACACTCTACAAAACATGCTGAGCTAAGAATATCCTTGAGGACTACTAGGAAAATACCTCGGAGTCTTTGTACACTTGGTGCTAAATATATTCTGTCAATAGGGATGTACAATCAATGAATCAAATAGGATGTTGACCTGCATTACCTAATTTTGGGCACATAATGTAATAATCAAAATTATTTTTGGTCACCAAGAAGTCAGAAACATTCAAGATTTGGTTCTCTACTTTCAAAAGGAAGCATTTGTGATGTGCTCTTATAAAAGGATAAAAAATTGCTTAAATATATAGAAAACATGTCTTCACATTAAATTCTGGAACACCAATTCAAAATAGTAAAATATACTTTTAGACTTGATATCAGGTTCTTTACGCAGAATGGTCAACATAGGGAAGAGACTTCCAGACAGAGTTTTCTGAAAAAGTATTGTTACAGCTGGAGGATATCTCTGCATGAATAACCTGGTTATCTGTTGAATTTTCAATCATTAGTCGTCTCAAAGCGTGGCTTACATCCTTCGTATCTTTCAGTGACGACCCTGCCACAACACCCAAACTGCAGTGGAATAAGAAATTTGCTTAAACTTGCCCAATAATACCCAGTTTTGCTTATCAATACAATGTAATTTGATCACAGAACTAAGATGGTTGTCAAAGAGTATTCCATTTGCACTCAGTTTTGAACTAGAGCAGTGATTATTTCCATTTTCTAAAAATAATTAAGGCTACAAGCAAGGTGAATACTTAAGAAATCTCATGCAATGCAATGATAAGACAGACAGTGTAATGAATACAGGCACATTTCAGATGCGCCTTGGCAATAACGAAAGAGTCATTATGAAATCTGCAAATAATATATCCCGGCAAACTGTCTTATAATGTGGCTTTGGAAAGCAGACTTTCTGATTCAACATTTATGTCTGTTTTATGATTTATTGGTGGCTGCTCTAAATAGTCTATATGTATTAAAAACATCATCAAAGAACAGGTGCAATACACCAAGTCAATATGTGACTTAACCAGGGCATGTGTCAATATACAATACACATAAAATCTCTCTGTGTAGGGTTCAGAAAGTCTTATGTGCAAGTAATTTTGTTTAATTGTACTGTAACGCAGAACCACTAGAATTTTTCCATTTGCTCTGAAAGAACCCATTCAAGAAAATCTGTGCTGTAGCCTGAACACTGGCATGTGTGCAATTTAGTAAGAACTTTAAAATGCAGTTGAAATTTCCATTCTTAACAGTGGGTCACAATTTCTATCTCCTCTCCCTTCTTCAGCCAGGCTGAGGTGAAACATGATCTATTCAGGATTGCTAGGAGTCAACTCTGACTTGCTTCAAAAGCATGATGTAGCAATGGGCCTCCTCTCTAAATCCACTCGGCATTAATTAGCAGCTTTACTAATTGCAGAAATGAACGGATTCATCTATCAAGAGTGCCTGTCCGGGCCTGAGGTGCAAAACGTGGCTCTGACACAGGAGTCACAGATCATTTGGTCTCTGATTGTGTGATTGCTTTGTAAAATAAAGTTGGCAGGGCATACATCTTCCTCTCCATCTTTAAGTTGTTAAGTATTTCCGAAAGTACACAGTACTATTTAAGTTCCATTATGTAAACCACTGTAGAGTAAAGGTGTTTGAGTGAAGCAATGGTTAGCAGACAGAGTATGCGTCTTGGACAATACTGCTGTCAGTTGGAGTGACATTTGTATCAGTGCACCAATTTTGCATTTTGTCTGTTAATTTGGATAGAATCCAGTCTAAGCCAAACTATTGAACTAGTGAACAATAATAACAATAGTTCTGATGAAGAGTCACTGGATTTGAAATGTTAACTCTTTCTTCCTGCAAATGCTGTAACTAGCATCCCTAGTTCTTTGTTTTATTTTGTGATAATATTAACAACAAATCTCCCTTCTCCCACCAGAATCTACACGTGCTATGTTCCATGTCCCTACGTGGTTACTACACAAATTCTTGCTAAATTAGAATGAGTTAAGGAGCTGCAACTTTGGTGGCATGATTTCCAATGGAGATGCAGGTTTGATTCACTTGTGCAAACCACCTCAGCACATTAACTCTTTGGGTTGCTTCAGCAGCAGTGAACCCACCAAAATGGCCTTCTAGTGTTATAATGAATTGGTCAATTTGCAAAACTAGTCCATTTGCAGAGGCAGATACTGTAATACTTTAAACACAATATTCTTTTTGATGAATTAGTGTGATATAAGTGGAGAACTTCAACAAACTTTGAAGGTTATCTTTTCAGTCAATCACTTGAGATGTGTTCTCGGAACCAAACAGGCTCTTGGGTATTTACAATCTGACGGCTAAATGAGCTAATTGTTTCCAAAAATAATCGCTGAAAAGCTCTGAAACAAACTGTAAACTATTTTGCTTGATCTTCAAAGTATCAAATTGCCTATTGCAGCAATGAAACCAACCCTATGGGGCTAAGGCTTAGCTATTGAAATACACCCAACTCCATTTCCTGTAGGATTTAAATGATCTTCGTTGCTATGAAACCAATTTTCAAATGATTTCAAACATTTCTTTCTCTAGTCCATCTATGCTCTAGTCTACTATGCTGTGCGGAAAAACTCTAAACTATGTGCTAATTAGTCCCAGATTGTGAAGCAGAACATTCCATTATCATCCCAAACTTGCCTCATATGCATGAGCACACACCTGTAGTTTGAAGAAAACACCACAGTGCTTTTGATAAAGTTTGACTTTGATAAGCATGCCATGATGTTTAACAGAAACACATGCATGTACAAACAAACTGGCACGCATGCACCCATGAAAATGAAATTAACAGGAAACAGGTGCCTATTGGCATGGTTTCCCTTCCCCCATCCAGATCATGACAAAAACATTCTCCATCTGTAGCATGGTAAAGCCTTTGATTTCTTTAAATTGAAATGCTACCCTTTTAAGATATAATGATGTAGTTGTTGTTTTCCTATTTCATTGGTTACATGTGTAATTCTCTATAATTATTGACAGAAGTGCCAGTGGTACACATTAATTTTCACTACACTTTCAATTCATAGATATTTGCATGTAATGTATTCCTGAATCTGCTATATTTAAGTGGCTGTTACTTTCTCGACAATGTGAAATGTGTAGATCATCATCTATACCCAAAAGAGTCAAGAATTGCCATTAAATGAAGCTCAGTTGATAAAAGAAAAGAGCACATTAAAGGCAATGAGTTACAATATTGTGAAATACTATACAAGTAACTCATACGCATGGTTTTATGTCTGTGATTCCTTACATAGAAACCTCCCAATCTTGAGTGAGAAATCATAATGCGGAGTAGAAATCGAGTGCTTACCAAAAGAAATAAAAATCACCTGCCTATTTTCACCTATCAGTTAAAGCTCCTTCAGCAGCAGGTAGGAAGAAGGTTGTCAGCCAGCCCCTTTGGCTGACACAGGGGGAAAGTAGCAGGAATATAAGCATGAAAATAGGCAATGAGGAAAGGGGTACAAATTCTTTTCATGTCAATTTATTTCCCCCGTGAAGACAGGTATTTTTGCTGAGAAGTTCCCTCTGACACAATGACGTCAATATTAGCCTCCCTCCCACCTCACAGCAGATGGGGAAAAAGCCATGACAGGGTGGGAAGTGGGGAATGAAAGAATGAAAGATGAGGAAGGAGACTGCGACACGCCACATGCAGAGGGCACCCATTTTTACAGCAAAGGGTATCAGGGTGCCTGGCTTTCTTGCTGTGCAGAGACGTAACTTTTAATTAACATATTTAAATCAGGGCTGCCACAGTACACTTGGGGTTTGCCCAGAGGAAATCCTTGACAGTGTGTCTAAAGGGAGATAGTTCCATTGTATTAAAGAAGAAATTCATTATAGAGTGCACCTTGCTAAAAAATCCTTGTGAGATGTGTCGAAGAGGAAATACCTATAAAGCACGCTAACAGGAAATTTTCGTGAGATGCATCTATAGAAATCTCTGTGAATTATGTTGAAAAGAAAATACCTCATATTGTTCATAAGGATAGCTTGTCAAACCTTCCATCTGGATGTTTGTTTGTAGTGCACTTGGAATACATTTATGGTATATGTCTGATTTTAGTAACAGGGGATACCTCCAACCAATATTATTAATTGCTGCAAAGTTAGGTTTTTATAGACCAGTCAAGAGCTGTTTATTTATTTTTAATGAAATCATCCTGATTTGTTTGATTGTATTGATAGCAAAAATCAATATATATATTGATTTGATAAGAAAACAATTACACCTGTCTGCTTTTAAAGAAATTAACCACACAGCACTTAATAAGGAAATGTGTGTCATGCAGAAGCCCTGTGGATGAATATTGAAGGAAGTCTTAGCACGGTTTTCTTTTGGACTTAAAGGTGTTTCAAGGACAATTCTTGTGGAAGATGTCAGATTATTTTTGAATTATTCCTGTTGGAATGCTGTTAATGTGTGTCGAGCAAATATTGAGAAAAGTTCCTCCAAATGTTCTATGAGATATGTCTGGCATGTCTGAAGATTTTGATAGAACATGAGTTGTTTTGACTTTCACATGAGGTAGAATTGTATTATGATTTTTAACACATTGCCAAGTGATTAGAAGTGAAAATATGGAGGGAGGAATAATGAGTGGTTAATTTCTTATTGACGACTCTACAATAGCATCTAAAGTTAAAAATGAACCCTTCCATGTCTAAGTGAATTGTTGAAAATCATATCAAGGGAAATCTTGTTAATCAGCCTGTTATTTAGGAATCCTCATTAAAGTTACTTAGGTAGGTTCTCAAACAATAATGTATGAAGACCATTGCAAAGATGACTCATCATGAAATCTGAGCAAATTTTGTTTGCAAAGACTGAGAGTCTTTAGTAAGCGCCCACTTGATAATGTCCATGAATGACTCGCCATCAGTTGCTGTTTGGTTATTGTCTTCAAAAGGGAAACAGATTTACAATGTTTTCTTTTCAACTCAATACCTTTTATTTTTTGCAATAAACATTACCAATCTCAGCAGGCTCATTGTATTAAATGAGGGAAAAAAAATCTGACCGATCCAAATGCACTGTAACTAGTGAAAGCAAGGATCCTCTCTGCTCCACACCAACACTGTATGTCTGCTTACATTCGGAATAAATGCTCCAAACATTACAGATAAGCCCTCCAACAAACCTCCATGTGAATTAAAGTAAAAAACAATGACTGTGGGATAAATGGGAGCAAATATTTTAATCTAGCCAAATTTCCCTGCGGTATTGTACTCTAGTCAAACTTTAAGGTCCTTTTCTATGTCATTTACTGCACATATTTTACCTGATAATTATTTTAGACTATTGTTGATTTTCAATGTTTCTGCTGGGAATTAAGGAAAGCATTTGTGAAGAATTCCACTTTTTACTTACAAAAAGTCCCATGGGTCCTGCTTAAAATCTAATGCCATCATACCAGTCTACTGTGACTCTGAAACATTAAAAAAAAGTCACATGTCATGTAATTGGCATGATAGTTATGCCTTCTGGGTTAAGCTTGTCAAGATTCTTCCATCCACATAGCTAGTAAACTAAGAGGAAAATCAATAAAATGGAAGAGATATTTGCAGCTGTTGTGTGTCAATAAACCTGTAATAACTCTTTAGGCTCTGCTGACGGGACATGATTCTAAAATGTCCCCAACATTAAACATGCTGATTTTTAAACTGGAGATAGGACTTCAGGGAATTTATTCTCACCAGAGAAAATCTTTGGATATGTTCAGACAATTCTGCATAATGTACTTCACATTAAGTTGTGTTTCTTAATCATGCAACCTTGTTAATCTACCAATTACAGTGAGGATTCTACACCTCCCTTCACATCAAAATTGTAATGTGCTGGTTGAATGTTACACAACTTTTGCTAATAGTAGGTGTCCTATATGAAAATTTGAAGGATGGTTTATTTAGTTACTGTACATTCTCTGCGTATTAAAGGTGATTAATGATGTTGACAAGTGGTCTAATACATTCTGAGCTTAGATCTTTTACACAAAATAAATTCAAATATTGTCAAATGTTTGCAAAAGTTTGGAATATTAATAAACCTAGACAATTTAGCAAATATTTTGGACATCTACATTTGGCAGCAAGCAAGTCTTTGTGTTTAAGCTTACTGAAAATAAGTATTTGATTATTTTTGCAATTTTACGTTCTAAGTGTTCTGTAAGAAAGATCTATCTTATCATACAACCAGTCATTACTACACTCATATCCAGCAAAGCCCATTCTGTCCAGCCCATCATCAAAATTCCAAAACATCGGTGAACACCATCAATATCACAGTCAACTATGCATTCAGTCTTTATGAAAGTTGACTCAGAATGTCAAGTAGACATGTTGAAACAACAATGGCCTCAAGTTTTTAATCATTTCATGACTCTTTGGTGAGACTTGTTAATGGCTGCATCTCAAAGAGCTAGTTTTCTGCCTAATTATTAATGTCTTAGTTTAAGACCCCAAAGACTGTGAGACTTCAGACACACCTACTAAGTACTCCTTTACTGATATATAATTAGGATTGTCCATCATGCTAGCAACACATCAATTCATCAATCAAATTGTTCATCAAACAGTGGAAAAACAATTTTTCACTTGGCTGTCCTTAGTTCACTGGAATTAAAAAAATGTTTGACACCATTATTACATCCTCTTGTAAAAGTATGTCATTTCAGGAGCATGCACGATGAGACAACTTATAGACATTAGCTGATAGGCTTGATAATCAATCAACAACTTATCAAAGTTGAAGGAGAAATCAGAAGTGTAATCATTATGGTTGTTATCAATAGCAACAGATTGAGCATGCCAAATATAGACCACCCCTCCTCTGCTCAAGGGTCAATTACTGGATGTCTCAATAAAATTGACTCTAACAGAAATCCATTTTCATGACTTCAGTGTGTATGTAGTGCACTGAATATGGCAGCTCATTGACTCATTGTTAAGTATGTTATTTTCATTATGTAGTGTACTGAATATGGCAGCTCATTGACTCCACATTGTTAAGTATGCTATTTTCACCATGCTTAAGGAACGTTTTCTTGCCTTTATAGAACTGTTAATTTGTTGGCCACTTGCAGATATACACCAGTCAATAACTGACTTATGGAAAATGAACAGAATCAAATACCAATGGTTAGCTTAGGTGCTGAATAAACAACTTGTTATTGCCTGTCCAATAACTAACATTCACCAAAATCAATTAAGATTACATGGTCTTGGAGATGATGTCCTAACTTTACAGTTTATTTGGTTTATACTTCAAATGATCTTTTTTATAGTTCTATTTTGTTTCTGATAAGTTTGAATTTTAATAATTATCTGTGCAACTTTGGCTAATTTAAATTGTCTATATTTTCAACTCTTTTATATAGAAATATAGGCAATTTAGATCTTCAACAGAACACTGTCTCTTTATGTAAAATATATTGTGTACATATAAATGTCAGTTCTCATTTTCTTACCTTGTACAGCTTAACTGCTGCTTCATGCCTATGGTTGGTACTATGAAGGCGCAACTTATCCACACTGTTAGTATAATAGTCACAGGCATTGCATTTCAGATGCACTGGAT
>JAHRHZ010000077.1:3764070-3829070 GCA_024137785.1 Ginglymostoma cirratum | reverse complement strand
ATGCAACACACTGTTTTTATGCTTTCACCATTTCCCTTACATTTCCTCGAATACTAATCGACTCCTTTGCAAAGTATAATCTTGGCAATATTTTCCTTGCGAATGCAGAAAGAAAACTAGAGGCAACAGTTTACATCTTTCACTAAATCTTTTCAAAAGATCTTCAGATTATAAAGTTAGCTGTGGGCTTTTTTTACTGTTAGCTTATTTTATCAGATAAGTCCAATAGCATGAGAGAAAAGTAAGCAAATTATTAAAATACCACAAAAAAGATTGAGCTCTTCTTTGCTTCTCATCTGACCAAGTAAATCAGCTTACTTCAAATCTTCCTTCTGTGAGAGCCCTCAGCAGGTATCTAACAAGCCCTGATTAAGCACCAATCAGGATTCTTCCTCACGCTTCACCTACTTCAATAGGCATAGAAACAGAAATTAATATTTAGTGCATCCAGTCCTACCATCCTTGGGGAAAATTAGACTCAGTCAAATTTTTTCGCTGCAAAACCTAATGAACACTATTTCAAATACAATTTTGATGTTGTCAGTCCTGGTGTATTGCCCATCTCTCAGCAACTACCTCAATCAACTTCTCTCCTATCTTTAACAAATCATATGAAAGCCACGATGATGAAAAGCCTTCAATCATTTCTCAAGGCAGGCACCACAGCTCATATATTCCCTTTAGTGGAAATACAAATGTAGTTTGTAAAGGCCATATCACTATTTCACAGCAGGGTGCAGTACAGGAGGAAAGTTAAAGCAGAAACTCTGCTATTCTTCAGTCTCATTGCTCACTGGGCTGCAACACTTATATTAATGACTTGCATAGATCCGGAGTGTCTCTAGTCCTTGCAGATCTCCCAGTTTACAGAATGATGGCACTATACACAACAGCAGGGTGGTCAGCCACTTCAGTTTCAATGCATAACAAAGGCTTTGAGCAAGGGGAGAGGCAGCTCACTATATATGTCTTGGGGCCTTTACACCTCAATTATCAAAATTAAGAAAATTGCCACGTGGCAGTGTCAATAAGACAACATAATTTCATACTGCATACCTGTGAATAAAAAAATACTCAAAATGCTGAAAACTTGGAGAGCTGAGATTCTTCAGTGTTGTATGCATAATACCTCAGAAAGCAGCAATTTAGGGGATTAATTTAAAACAACTTCTGACTAAATAAGGCTTGGGGGATGCTCTCTGCTATTAAGTATTGAAGAATAGCTGCTTAAATTTTTTGCTCTAATCAAATCTAATCTCTTCAGCTAAGTCAAAGAGGGAAACGATCAGTTTAAGAGACATCAGAAGATTTACACAGATTGAAAATGAATTAAAATTAGTTTTGCTGTCTGAGATGGGCTAAAATGACAGTCTAATTGCCTCTGAATTGAATATCATAAAGCTTAGCATGTAATTTTAATCATTGATGAGCTCCAGGTTAATTATGCTCATGACTTGCATGCAGCATAAAAAAAAGCATCTCTGAAATGAACATCAACACAAAGACCATGAAAAACTAATAATTTTCTAATTAGTTCACACAGGCACATTCACCTCTGCATTTAACACCAACAATATGTGCATCAGAAATTAAGGTACGGATTTTGTACTCCTAACAGTCATAAGAAGTGGCAACAGAACACATTAGACAGATTTAAATACCCTGTGTGCTATCGAGACTGCACAACTATAACAGGTCCAATTTTAATCCACATTCGGTAACTCAACTCAAACACAAAATGAGCTCTGCGGTGTATTCTCTTGTCATTTCCAGCGCAAAGCAGCCTTACTATACTTTTCATTTGTTCAGCAGACAGGACCAGACTTGACTATCTACTCTTGTTAGCACATAGTGTACATACACCAATATCCGCCAACACTGAATAATTTACATCGGAAATAAGCTAGAAACATGTAGTACTATGTAGAGGACTACTATTTCATTTCATCATCTGAAAAAGCAGACATTGATAAATGACATGTCTTCACTGCTTTGTAAGTGGTTCTACCTATAACTCCAGAAAGATGCAAAGTAGCATATATTAAAAGCATTATATAAGCAAACAGACAAAGCAATTCAATTAAGATAATTATAGAGTGGGGAAATCTACAATGATGAAGAAAGACAAAATGCAGCACATTTTGATTTGTAATGTTGCATTTCTCAACACTTCAAGCACTAAATTTCCCTGTGGGGAATATCTCCATCCTTCTGGGCAATACACAGTGAATCATTATAAACTGATAAATTATAAAATATGCTATATACATCTGAACACTGATCCTGATACCTGCGGTTTGGACATACATGGTTTCTGCAGACAAACCAAATCAAAGACCTCAGTTCTTCTTCAGACACTACCTAAAAAAGCTTTAACATCTAAAAGCTTTATAAGCATGCTTTGGTGTTTTGAAAACGTATTTCCCAATAATTTGATAAATATGTCTTATTTTCTGAATTATTTTATGTTGAGCTATGATCCTCAAACTAGGGAGCACACTTTGCTGTTAACACATATCTGTTCTGTTTATTGTTTTGCTCAAATTTGTAGAAGAAAATCAGCTTTTTTAAATACAAACAAGTGACTTTCATATATGATTGAATTGCTGACTCCTCTTTTCCTCCTTCAGCAAATACAGGTTGAATGGCTACAAGCAAAATAATCGATACTCCTACACTAAGATTAACTGACAAAAAGTGTACATGTTAAACAATAGGGCAATGCTTCTGCACTGAATGAATGTTCAGTTCCCATTGGAACAAAGAACTAGAATCACAAATGCCAATTATACCTCTGTTTTTTAATTGAGGTTGTCCCAGCCTTCTTCTCCGCTCCAGTGAGACAGTGTTTGAGAAGTGATTAAAAAGAACGTGATCTGATCAAGAGAAGAGAATAATGGCAGAGGAATGCTAGGTTTGCCACACTGTTAAATGCTGGGAAAAAAAACACCAATAGCGTTCTTGGTTCTTTTGTTTTTCCATCTGCTGTTTAGTTCCCTTATTCAACATCAATTCTTTATTTGCAGTGTTAGAGGCAGGTTAAAAGCTGTCCACATAAAACACCAGTTCAACCCATGCAAAGTTAGAACTTACATAACTTTCTTAAAAACAAATACAATTATTCCAGAATTATATCAAGTTTTCGAAAGGTCATCACTGACTCTGCTGTGGCCTTTTGTCCACGCCAAATCCTCTATCAATATGTCATACTGAGTTAGGCAAAGACAAAAGAGAGGATCAGTGCGAAAACTGCACATATATCTAATCCTGACAAAGGAATGAATAGACCTTCACAAGTGTAATTATACTTGTTTATTTGTTGCCACATACAAATGGCTGATGAAAAATCCATCAACGTAGGATTATTCAGACAGCAAGAGCCCTTTTACTGACTAAACTCACATTTAGATTAAGCACTATTTTATTCAAATCTAACAGAAAAAGTACAACGCAACAAACTTTTCCTTGAACCTTGACAGATTTTTGCTCATTGTACAAGATTATGAGACGCATTTGCAACCAAAGCTGTGCTATATTTCTTTTAGTTTATTTCTGACTCCATCAGTAGGAACTGTGGTATGTAGTAGCAGGGTGTGGTAGATGCTTTGACAGTCATGGATTGAGTAGAGTTAAACAGTTACTGCACTTGTCCTATTTAAGTCTTAAATGCAGGTGCCATATTTTTCACAAAAAGGCAGTAATTATGTGAGATTACTTCAGGTTTCCTAACTAAAGTAAGGTGACTTATGGCCAACAATTATTAACTAATCTTTAGCTGAGCAAATTTTCCTTTAGCTTTTCAGTCTATTGGCCACCTTTCAGAATATTTGAAATTGTTCAGTAGAAACTTAGCCACATCTTTGTTACTCTCTATATGTTGGTGATATAGTACTTATATAAACAAAAATTATGTTATAGCAAGCTCACTGCTTGTTGAGTTACTGATATATCAAAATGGAATTGTTAACTGTCTTAATTTTTCCTAATATAAGCTTAAAACCTATTTGCTTAGGGAACAAAAACCATGTTAAAATGACTCTTAGACATGAAAAAAACCCAATTTACGTAAAATTACAATAACTGAAAACAGTTTTTAGAAACTACACAACCCTTCACTTATAAGAAAGGAACAAATCAAAGTAAACCAATCTGCATAGCTAATGTCTTTGTGAGCTCTCCAATTTAAAACAGAAAAGCTGTAATTTTTTTTGCTGGCAATCTGGAAACACTCTGGAGTTAATTACAGCTGATTCGAAGTGAACCGCACAAACAAAGGCCAGTCTATGTCCAGACAATTATACTGCATTAACCAGCTTAGAGCTTCCTGCTGATGTTTCAGGGCTCTTCTATTACACCCTTCTACCTTCTCAGCATGATAGAAAGTGCTCCTGCAAGGATGAATTAATGAAGAGAACTGCAAAAGAATGTGTGACGACCTCTTTTGACTCGGCAAAAACTTTCCATCCAAGTCACTACAAAGACGGAGAAGGTAATTAAGTTTGAATAGAAGACTGAAACAAAATATACATTTGTCCTGTAAGAGGTGAAGAAATTAAATGAGAATCGGTTTGAAATTTCTAAAGATAAATAACCATAAATAAGTGGCTAAGCAAAGGAAATGTTTGTGTGCATTATGTTACCTGGCTAGCCAATGTTTGTCTTTATTTTTCACCCTGTTCATGAATCCTGACATAAGTTATCAAGCCAGATGTTTTTTAAGCACTGCTCAGACAACATGTGACATACACAACCTGAGTATGACAGATTCTCTGACTTTCATTCTCAGTGTAATTGTGGCCTTTTTTGTACATGGGAAGCAATATTAGATGGTTGACATTTTATTGTTTGTATCACATTATAAATAACATAAAAACAAATTAAGAACGATGTTTCTCCACAAAGGCAATTCTTTTTAAGAAAAAAATAAAAAAAGGTATTTATGATAATGGAATTTGTTGAATATTATTAACTTAGCCCTAAAGGAACAAAATCCTCCCACACCCATCTGTAAAGATAAGTTAAGCCTTAATGGAACAAACTATGCCATTACGTACCTCCTGGTCTATGACCTTTCTTACATCCTGACTAACATTCCATGTGTTTGTGAAGTTCAGTATCTGATAGGCCAATGCTGCCATAGCATCCATCCTTCATTCTTATTGCAAACAAAATCACTATTTAGTTGTTATAACATAGAGTGAACTGCATGACTTTAATAGTTCTGGCACTCATGTTAATATCAGCTGTTCCACTTACTGAAGCATCTACAACTAGGGTGTATAGGCTGAAGATAAGGGAACAGCCCTTTCAGATAGAGATGAGGAGAAGTTTCTTCAATCGGGGTTCTGAATCTTTAGAATTTCCTAGCCTAAAGAACTGTGGATGCTCAAACACTGAGTAGATTCAAGGCTGAGATTAATAGATTTTCAGAGTCTAAAGGAATCAAAGGACTGATGAAGGGTCTAGGCCTGAAACGTCAAGCTTTCCTGCTCCTATGATGCTGCTTGGCCTGCTGTGTCCATCCAGCTCCACACCTTGTTATCTCAAAGGATATTGGGATCAGTTGAGAAAATGGAGTTGAAGTCAATGATTAGCCATGATCTTATTAAATGGCAGACAGGCTGTATGGCCTACTGCTACCCTTATTTCTTATGGTCTTATCTCCAATATTTCCTCAATAAAGTTCCAATATGTGCATTCACCAATTTGGTAATCAGTCATTCTTTTTCAATCTGTAGTATGATATAATTGTGGAGTAAAGTTCCTCAATCTGCATCAAGATATACATTTTGAATATGTAGTAATGTAGTTAGTCTAATAATTTGAAAAACATATTTGATACATAAGTTTCTTGTTCCATTTTTTTTCCTTCTCTTTGTACTAGTGAACTCTGACAATATTGAACATTCTTGTTGATGATGCTCAGATCTTTTAACACTGTTGAATTGGACCATGATGCTTTGGATGAAGTATAAAATATGCAGTAAATTTGGTATTCGAGCAAGTTAAAGATCAGACATGTCGGAATTAATACCAAGGGTCCATATAAAAGTGAGCTATTACCAATGTAAGTCCAGTACACGTTTGGAACTACAGTACCATTGTTTTAATCAAAAGTGGTTATATATGAAACAAAATAATTTCATTGTGCCCCTATAAGCCTCATGTACATTAATCACCCTCCTTTTGTCTCATTCATGCAAAGCGGGATTAGATTTTAAATGATGACTGCTTAATCCCTTTGATTTCCCTGTGCTAAATAAATATTAATCTACAAGTCAATCACATCTTGTATTATAATGCAAAGTATATACAGTATGAAAGTACTCAGAAGTTATGTAAATTGCAGCTGATTTTATAAGCATCTGTTTGTTGGTAATATCATTTCATTTTTCTTTTTAAAAAGTTCCTGATCAGAATTATATGTAAAGTTAACAGTCCAGCTTCACACACACACAATCTCAGCTAAAATCACTGCTGCTTTTGCAAGTCAGGAACAAAGATCCTGTGAATTAATTTAAACTATGTATAAACAATTGCTATCAAAAACAGAAATTCTGGTAAAACTCAGCAGATCTGGCAACATCTCTGGGGAGAAAGCAGAGTTAACATTTCAAGTGCTTTTCTTCATCAGAACTGGTCTTTGTCCTCACCAATGTTCTAGACCTGCTGAGTTTCACCAGCAATTTCTGTTTTTGTGTCGGATCTCCAGCACCCACAGATCTTTGTTTTGTTATCAGCGCTATGTGTGTTTAAGGATCATTACTCAAAAATTTATGTCAACTCTTCATAAATGCATGGAGGTCATTTGGATGGCTTTGAAGAATACTGGTAAAAATAAGCGACAAAATCTGCGGTACTGCTGCTTCTAATTTCTGCGAAGTTTTCCAGTTGCTACAGATTTTGACACTTCACTCAGAGTTATTTATGTTCACAACAGAATCTGATATAATTACTAGGTCATTTCTGTGCTCTTACGGTGCTTCCCATTACCACCTAGTTCAAAAGTTGTTCTGCAGCAGATCCTGCTTCAAGGCTAGTTCGAGTGTAATTATCTTCATAAAATGTAATCACAGACCAGGTATCCCAGTGAGCATTCCAAAGCTATTAGCAATGTTTTAGCCTCAGATCTAGTTAAAAAAAAAGATAAGTATAACAAGAATGTTAGACCTGAACGGGTTTAATAACCAGAAAAGTCAGTCTATTATTGACGAGAGATTTCTGCCTGCAACAGTAGCTTTAGAGTAATCTTCTAAAAAGATATTCTCATCAGTCCTAAATTTAAAAAGGTCATGTGAAAATAAACACGAAAAAGAGATTTTTAAAAATATAATCACAACATTACTGATACTGCAAAATTATTTGTGTTTACAAATTGTATTTTCAGTTAGGTTTTAAGGCCAGTGAAGTCACAATGCATCAAAAAGTCTGCATATAATGTACGGTGTATATTGTGAAAAACTGAAACAATCAATATTAACACTGTTCAACAACGTATCAAAATCAAACTCCGAAAATAAATAAAACTACTTTTGCAAAAAAAAAAGTTTTGAATGCCTAAGATTACTCACTGTTTTCCATCTTTTCAAGGGATTTTCTGTCACTGATTTGCTCCCCATCCCTGGAAATGTGACCCCCGCTCCCTGCACTTCATGGGATATGATTTTTTTTCCCTCCCAGGTTATTATTTCTGCAGATCTTGCCGTTAAGCCTCACCAGATAGAACAGTGCAGTTGAACCCGACACTGCCTTCATCCAATCCAGACTCACGCCAATTCCGGGAGGGAGACTCAAATGTGGTTGGAAACGGGAACCCCTTGCTGATCTATCGAAATCAAGGCGTAAAGCTTTATTATGTAGCGCCTACTGCTGCATCAGAAGTTAACTCGGACCAAGATCTTCCTCTTTCACGCCCCAGCGAGTCTCTGGCTAACTTGGGGCTGGTCTGGCCTCTCCCTCTAACTTTGGGTGAGAGATTAGCAGAACCTACAGACTTTGCCGTAGTGACGGATGAAAACTCCACGTGTCATGTTCAAGGGCGATTTTGGTATCACCAATCGTTCTTCCATCTTTTGGCTGCCCTTAAAACAAACTTCCAATGGGGTATATTTTCCTCTGTTGTGCCCACTCCGAAGGATTTCGCCACGTTTAATACAATCAAAACTTTAAACAAAATCCACTATAAAAACAGCAAACCGGTTTGATAAAGATTTTCTATTAAAAAAAAGTATAACATAGTTGTTGGTCTGAGGAACAGAATATCCAACCGTAGTGAAATCTCCATACTGTAACATCACACTAACTGGAATCGTCTTGACTGGCCAGATGAAATACACAGTCATGGAAAAGGCGCTGCCTTACGGTGGGATATTGTAGAAATGGACGACATAATTATTAATTCAGCTCGCTACACTTCCTCTCTGACAGTTAGGAACAATAGCAAATTGCTGTAAAGTAGACCCGCATTGTATGCAAGGCGAACAGAATGGAACCACTTATAACTCGATCGCCACTCTCTATACTACCCCATAATAAAATGCTATTACTGATTTGATTAAAGTTATGTTTTATTGATATAAAGTGTCATAAGCCATTATTTTTAAGCCTTTTTTTCGTTTCTTTTACTGATAATTTGCTCAAGGGTAAGATTAGGAAGGTAATTCTATTTACAAAAGTAACACGTCAGTCAAGATAAACATAGTGACACAATTGACTAGCTCTTACTGATTATTTTAGCAGCAGTCTAGTTCTGCACCAAGTAATGTGAATGGAGTAAATTCTGCAGGTTTATTCAATGAGTGTCGGTTCTATTAGAGCCATTAACAAGTCGAGCTGTCAGACTATAATGAAGGTAAATGATTAGTTAGTACAGCAGTTGAAGACTTCTTCAATGTAATAAGAGTTAATTAAAGTTTACCACAAGACACTACCTAAAGGAAGATGTTGATTAGGTTTCAGGATTTAGTACGAAGAGACAATAGCTGGCAGTAATTAATAAAGCAATAATATAATGAAATGATATATTAATTGTGTTGCAAAGAAAGACTCAAAAGCTGCTGTTTTTATGATTGACTATTTCAGTAAAGATTTCAGATAGGAATCAAATGAGAGCCATGGGAAGCATTTTAGGACAGAGACATAATTTAATTGAAAGTATCAATAATTGTTATTATGCCTAAATAATTTTCACAAATTAGGAAACAAATATTATACAAGCCTGTTTGTACAAAGCTATACAAAACTAAGATGTCATCTTTCACTGAGACTTCTTCTGAAAGTCTAAAATAATTAAGGACTGGTGCTTTTTGAACTTGAATGTGAATGTTTCTGAAACTCTACCCAGTTAGACAATCACGGGGTAAAAAACAGGGAAAAGGGCCATTCAATGTGATCTTATTTTAATGCTAACATTTTAAAAATACATTTGTAAAGCTTTGATTATAAACTTGCACTCAAAACAGACAGAAAGCCAAGACATTTGCTACACTGAAGGGAAGGTCTATTTATTTTTACATTTTTACCAAAGTAAACAGTTTTGACTCAGTTTAATAAAACAGAATAACTCGCAACACTGTGACAAAATGTATATACCTATGACTTTGAAACATTTCATCGAATCTTTCACTCAGAACCTATTATTTCTGTTAACTGTGTGAGGTACTGAGTGTTGAACCATTTTAATGGACTAAGCAGGCACTGAAGCTATGGTGTCAACTGTTCTTTACGAATTACTTTTTTTTAAAGCAAACACAAAATCCAGGAGAAATTAAGTCTGATTTTCACTTCTACATTGGCACAGTTTATGCTCAACTGTCTTAAAATGTGTTTTCATATTTAATTTATTTGCACAATTAAGGTATCACTAAAGTCTCATCTTTGGATTTGTAACTCATTTTTATCAATTTTTACTATTCTGAAAATGCACAAGGTAAGTTTACAAACCCAGCATTCCCCAGAGTTCCATTTGCGCTGTGTCCCTAACACTACACCAAAATATCTCCAAAAGCCCTTTTGCCCCCTTTGGCACTCTCAGACTCATTGGATCTGACATTTTCACTTCATCCATGACAAATGATCTCATGACTGTGATCCGATTGCTCAAGATGACTACTTTATCCACAACTAAATCATTAGCTACCATGAGTACTTTTTCCTCATGTGGAAATAAATTCTATCCCATTAGATCTCATCCTGACATTTTCCAAAATGATTTTGATGTTGCTTTGTTTCTCTTTAAACCCTTCATCGGCTAATAATACTTGCACATACATGGACTAGCTGCTTAGTCTCTTGTTTCATAGATCAGACAGGATATGAGAAAGCTACTTAGTAAGTGCTTCTCAAGGGATTTCAGTAACTGTACTCAACCTCTGCCCCACTGAAAACACTGTGCCAGAGATATCTGTCTGTTGTGTCTCTGTCCCACACTTGGTTGGAGGGTCGAGGTGGGGTGATGGAAATTAGATGGAAATTATACCGTTCTTGTATTACTGTAACTTCTTTCTGTATACTGCACACACTGCTCAGACCAATATAACATTGATGTGACTGGTATCTGTTTACTTAACAAGTACTAATTAACTGGCAGAGAAAAACTACTTGCAAGGTAAAGACTGGAGACCCAGATATTCCTTCTAAATAAAACCCATTATACATTATTTATTTAAATGTTGATGTAAAAGTAAAAGAAATTTACATTTGGTCCTATTGATTCATTTTTGAATAAAGATCTTAACAGAATCTGCTGCAAGACAAACATTCAAAGATGCAGTCACCTTCCTCCTCTCTGAAGTGCTTTCTACATCTTGGGGCTCTGAAGGCAACTCTTCAGGTCATGTTCATACTGGCACCCTGCCCCCACTTATTGGGTCAAGGAGAAAGCAGACTAGCGTGTGATGCCTAGTTTGTGAATAAATTGGAGGTGTGCAGAGAAAGTGGTCTCTGTGATTTGCCTGTTGACAGGAGACACTTAAACAGACCTGTATGACCAACGACACGAAGCAGACCTTAAGGGCTCCAGCTTAGAAACTTGCCGCATTTCAGCAAAGGGGCATATATACCATGCTCTCATATTGCTTAGAAACCTACACGTCTGTACCAGTTAAGTGTGTGCCCATTTTATGATGACAGATAATTGCTGGCAGCTTTTCATACGAAGGGTGTACAAACTGAAAACCTGCAATTCACACTCACCTATCTAATGAAGATACCTCCATATGATATCTACAACTGTCACAAAGAACCAAACAGAAAATTTTATTCACTTTAAATCCCTTCCAAACTTTAAAGATTCAATCATCGACAGAGACACTCATGTAAAGACTTTTGCTACTTAAACAATTCTTTGTTAGTGCTTCCTTAAACCTATTTTGATAAACCCAAGCAATTTTAACATTCAGATATAAAAATTACGAAATGATTGTTCAATTGACATAATTAATAAAAAGGCCATCAATGCAAGGAAGCCACTAACAGATCAAGTATAGAATTTAAGAGGGATTTCTCTACATGCAGAGTAGTGAGAATGTGGAACTGGGAGTTAGTTCAAGCAAATAACACTGACAAATTTAGGAGGAGGATTGCTGTGCACATAATGGAGAAGTGGACAGAGGGATGGTGAAACAGTTGATTACATTGGAAGAAGCTTCTGCACCAAACAAATACCAGTAGAGATCAGTTGGGCCGAATAGACATTTTCTGCACTGCCACTCCTACACTGTTCTAAGGGTCATCTGGCTGTAACACTATAATCAAAACATTTCACACCACACTTTAAAAGCTGTAAATAAAGTATGTTTTACTGTAAGTCAACTTCAAGCTCTAATCTCAAACAAACTCTCAAAGCTCTCTTTGTGAAAGATGATCAGCTGAAAACATATGGACACATTTTATGAATTATATAATTCTTACGATGTGTTTTATATTATTTCTGATCTTACTTGAGTGAACCGTTATACCCAAAGTTATCTGAAAGATACACTATTTCCTTTCTCTGCTTTTGTAATCACCCACTGCTTTTACATTAAATAAATCTTAGATGTCAGTGTACACATAGTTAATCCCTAACATCTCCAACAAGGTGCAGATATTTCTGCAACTCAGGTGGAAATTTCTTACTAACAACATTGCATGGATGTGGCAGGCCTCACCTATCTCAAATTGTGAATTGTTTTTATGAACAAAATAATAAATTGGTGCTGAGTAAATGCTTGTATAAAGGGTTATCTGCATTAACAGGCATATAATGGAAATCATTTGAGGATGGCATTTCTAACCAGAAAGTATTGATATTTATTAAGAAATGTGGAGTAACTTGCATCTTATAAAAAGGTATGGATTAAATATTTGGAAAAAATCACTTGCTTCCTTTATTTCTTGAAATTCTTTTGTAGGCTTAGTCATGATACAAATTGAATCTTATGTGATAGAAGATGGCTCTGGCGTAGCTATTCATTTTCAACATTATAGCAAAGTGCTTGGAAATATGTGCATTTCAATTAAAGGAAAAGCATATCTAAAATAATCACTCTCAATTCCATGATAGGCTGATATGGTACAATGGTGTTACGCAGCCACAAGTTCCTTGCCAAGTACATCATTAAAGACACCAACAAATATTTTGTGTTTTGTGATGTTGTACATTTTTGTCCCTCTCTATATTACTGTGATGTTAAATCCAATTCAATCATATCTTTATTGTTGTTTTGAAAACCTATCCTGCTTTCTTCATTCAACAGTTTCATTGTCTGTTTTTATCGCCTGTTATATTGTAGTTAAATGTTGTGAAATGCTGCTGAATGAGTATTTCTATTAAAAACAAAAATGCATCAGATTTGTGCAGTTCCTTCTCAGAGAAAATATACTATAGTCTTGGATGGTTCTGCTCTCTGGATTACAATTTAATGGTTGGAATGCAGAAATCTCTCTACGTAGAAGCTGGCTATATATCAGTGTTAGTTATACATTTCAAGTTTTATCAAAGATAAATTCAACTCTTGCCAATGTAGTAAAAATGCATTGCACCACTCTACATGCCAGCAAAATGTAATTGAAGCAGAAATGAAAAACTTAGTGCATCCATTCACCCCTAATAGTATTAACCTGAGTAATTCCAAAGTGTGTGGGCTATATATTCACATTTTTAGATTTGATAAGGCTAATTTTAAAAAGAAAATATGACTAAAATATGCAAGCGATGTCTTGATTATTTTAAAATATCATGTGATTAAAAACAAAGCTTAACAATCTTGTCAAAGTGAATTGCTATGTGAATCAATCTCTGTATTTTTAACACAGTGGTTATACTCATACTGTGTAACTACATTTGTACAGTCTGTCCAATAGACTCACTGGATTATTTCAACATCATTACAATTATTATTTTTGTAATTTAGAGTCGTTTAGCTATTCCTCCACTGTACTATGAGAACACGGGAAAATTGTAACCAGCTACTAACCTGCCTGTCATTCAATTCTGCAGGGACTGGAAATGTGCCAATTACAGCACATGACAGTTTATTAAATGTGTTTAACACAATTATAAAATATGCCAATCTTTGGAGAAACAGAATATAACACATTTTTCTTGTTAAAATAGTCATATCCAAATTAAAGTACCAATATACAGTCACTGTGATTTCAGTTTATGGTATTGCAAGTGCCCTAAAGCTTTTACAGATTAAGTAATTTCACATTAAAAATTAACCTGACAAGACCTTTATTCAAATGACAAGTATGTGCATATAGAAGTTTTGTGAACTGCCAGCAAACAATAGGGGTCAACAGCTGACATTTTATGTCTACACTCGTCTGGGGCCTGAAACTGTTACTTATTACAACCTAAGTCCACGTGAAACCTTTTGAAAATATACTTTGAGTCAATAATATTTTAAACGAGTGGTTAAAATATCTCAGTTTATGTTCTGGAAAGTATACCTGCGGTATTTCACTTTCAGAATGATAACGAAGCAGAAATTCACATCATTTTGGCAAATATTGACAAACTAAAACCTACGTTCTTTAAATGATACCTCTGACAAAGTTTTAATTTCAGCAGTTAATAAACTAAAGTGAACTGGTGATATCACAGTGAATTCTATCTGTTTAACATTGTAATTGGCAATGTTATCTTTCCATAGAATATTGCATGTAACTTTTATTGGGGGAGAAATCTTCACCAAAGAAAATAATTGAACATCCTTGACACTGGTGGTCAATATTTGGTTTGTGACATGCCTAGCATGTTTTTGTAACTCTCCTGTATACAAACCTTTTTTAACAGCCCCAAGCTGCACTATTATCATACATATTACTTCACAAGAAGAAAGAATCCAAGGGAATTCCATAAAGCTGCTGAAATATGAGAGTATGCTTGTTTTCTCAAGTCTTGGACAAATACATCTTTAGAGTGAGCTGAGCATTTGAGGTGGGCGGGGGTGGAGGAAGAAGAGCCTGCATTTTCATCTTCCTTTCATCTTAGTCATTCAGTCAACCATTCAGTCTGCCATTCAACAGTACTTTTCATTATGCAAAAAAATGCTAATCCTTTTCCGATGCTTTCACACTTGTATAAACCTCCATTTCTCCAACTGAAAAGCAATTATATCAGTTTACGTTTCTGTCAAAAAAACAGGATTAATTCTGGAACAGCAGAATCTCTTTTTCTTCATATTCTTTTATCACAACCAAAAGAGATTATTAGTGAAGATATTTCCACAATGCAAAGTTACACTTGCTTTAAGGCTGTGATTTAATTGGTCAAAGAAAAACAGCTTTAGTTACTGCAGAAACCCTTTTCAGCAACAGAATTGACCTTTTCTTGCTAAGGTCTGAATAGAATGAACCTGAAACTGGTCTATTAATCAGAAACAAATTATGAAAGAATGCAGCTGGAATGTTTGACACTATGCTGTCTTAGGACACTCAGTAAAAGCTAAGTAACAGTGTTCTCTTCATGGGTAATGAAGAACCATGACAAATGAGACAGAGAAACTATTCGTTTGCATATGCAAATTCCTATACAAAGGAAACATGTACAAACAAGTGTCGTTGTAAGGTGGATTAGGCAAACAAGGCTTTCTTTTAAGACCCTCTGCAGCCCTGAACATTAGTCAGCACAATTAACCCAGTTACCATGGTAACTAATGAAATTTTACCATGGTATGATTTAAATTAGAAAGCTAGTTATGTGTTTCCTCTACCCAACTCAAAATTCATTATTTTTGCCAGAACAATAATGCAATTGTGTTTGGCTGATCTCTGCCAGCTCAACAAGCCTCTAAATTGACAATTTGCATATGTTAATATAATTAAGTGCTAATTACATGAAAGTTGTACATATTCACATGCACTTTCCCCCAGTGTTATTTAGCTTGAACACCATCCAAATTTTTAACCCTAAAAGAGATTCTAACCAGGAAAGAATAATTGTGTTACACAGCCCCGGGGCTCTAATGGAAGGGCCCTACACTTAATACGTTAAGCCTGCTACTACTTTCTTATCAGTCCACCCTCAAGAGTTGTTGGTATTGTGGGTATCTGAACTGTAGCAAGCTGCCAGGATTTCTGACTTCAAATCACGGCTTCACTTTTAGCAGCTGACGTTAACTCACACCAATTATTCACAGTACAATGATTCAACCAGTTACACTTCCACTTGTGGATTGTGCAATCCAAAATTATCTTCCCCTTAAATCATTGAAAATGCATAAACAATAATATAAAATATATGCCTAAAGTTGTTTTATTGGTTTTATCCGAAGACAGGAATTAAACATGTTTGTTGATGAACGTGAAATATTCTGATCCTTTACACTGAATCCGAATTTAAAAAAATCAAAGTCACATATTCACAATAGCAACACATGTCAAATAAATATAACTTTTCAAAGCAAAAGAGAAAAGGATTTTTTGGCAAAAGGCCAGCTTGCATGGATTAAGGAGTCTTTGTCCTTTCTCATATGCATTTCTTCTTGCAAACTAAATTGACCGAGTCTGCTCCACATTTTTAGGAAGGAACATTTTATACTGAATGGAAAAAATGTTCTGCAGTGTAAGATAATTGGTGCAGCTGCATTTGAACTTCATCCAGATGGTTCACAATCATAAAATAACCTTGCTTTTTTACTATTTTCCCACATTCAGATATAAATACCTGGCTGCATGCTCCCTTTCATTGAATGCCTCATATACAGAAAGAGAGAGAGAGGGAAGGGGGGGTGGGAAACAGAGAAAGACACACACTTGAAATTGACACTGATTCCTGATTTGAGCTCTAAACATTCAGCAATGGCAGTGGGAATAAGATTACTTCAGTGAACCAGTCACTATTTTCCACCACTGGTGTACACTCACCACCTGAACTCCAACGAAAAAAGCTTCTTCTTCAGGGTTACTGTACACACACACACACACACACACACACGTACAGGCATATACACACGTACAGGCATATACACACGCATGCAGAAAGACTACTTGCGTTAATCATTGAGACAAGGTGAAATTAAGAGTTTCTTTAGTTCAGGATCTGAGATGTTTGCAATTTTTAATTTTGCTTTTCCATTTTGTCATTTTATATATTTGTTACATTTAACATTCGACACTGCTAAATAATGTCAAGGTATTTGCACAATTTTAATTACAACAGCCTAACATATTTGTTTAAAACTACATTGATCACAGAGTTACATCATAACCTATGTTCTGACTTTACAGAACTTTTCCTTTGTACTTCTGTTGGCAAATTTGTTCATTAAAGCTTCCAACAGCAATTTGCTGACTGGTCGAATGTGCTGAATTTGTTTTTTTTAATTGGACTACATTGTCACCTTACATGACAGTAACCTGGCTGTGTTGCCAGCCTATCAATAAACCATCATCAAATCTTCATTTGGTGCTAGAAATATGAAGACCCAACGTCACTAAACATGTTCATGCTATTAATAGATCTGATACAAACAATGGCAACTAGCAAATATACTGCTTAGTTAGCACTTAATTAGTTTGGTGGCGTCATTTACACGTCAGCGGCATATTCCTAATGATACCTCACTCAAACATAAAAACGGATTTTCAGTGAAAAATCAGAATGAAAATATTGTGAGTCTGTGAATACATCAGTTCAGAGAAAACAAAGTCTTAAGTGCCAATCAATGAAGTGTTGGTGTTGAAATTTGTTTGGGTCAAGGTAGTTAACTTTCAAAAGTTTTAATCTTACTATTGCCAACGTAGTTTTCTACACTATTTCCCACTCTCCAGGATTTTTTCATCACATTATTTGAGTAGTTAGCAAACAATTTATTTTCTAACATTAAAATGAAAGCATAAGTTTTGATTAAGAATATAATTGATATATGAATAGCATTTTAGGTAACAACTATCCATGTGAATCTGGATTTCTCAGGCCTTTTACTTAACACACAGACAAAAACATAACTGAGCATGTGCTGATACAGACTTCCAGGTTCCTGGTACACCTACAATGTTTCAAGCTTTGGAAAAGATAGAGAGGAATAAAAGGCCACAAAAAAATTCTACAGTGAAGGATTTTAAATCACTAAGCCTCTTCTAATAGACTTGAGACTTATTGAGGTAGAAACCATAAAAAATGAAGAAGGGAAATTTAATCCCTGAAATATTGATTTGCACATTAATATCATATAGGGTGAGGGCAATTTGGCTTCATGGAAATGACACATTGTCGACCCTCAGTGAAGTCAGAACCAATCTTACAGCTGAACATGTCTGAATCTCAAGAGTTATTAAGGGCTTTCCTTCTTGCCTTTATGAGTTTTTCTCTGCCTACCAATTCCATGTTAAATGTATTATCTTTAAGAAATAATTGTAAAACCTCAGGGGTTTTTCCAGTTAATGGAAGGGAGGCTAAACCACATCAGATCCTGAAATGCAACATTAAACCCTTGCAATCAACAAAGCCACCTCAGTTCTGCTTCCATCCAGTGCAGGCTATAATATTGTTATTGTGGATAATCTAATTTCACTGTGTAAGTTTTAGCTTATGGTTAAAGTGCCAAGAGAATATTACAGAATATATGAACTGATTCACCCAGTCCCTCTTATTTGATTAGCCATTTTGCAGCATAAGGTTTTTTTTAAAGAGTATCAATACAAAATTAAAGGAAATTATTGCATAAAACTGACGTTTCTTGCACCATTTTGTAAAACGCTTAACTGCACAATCTGAGCGGATAAGGTTCTAATTTAATTGTGGATGAAACATGGCAAACGTCAATGAGAGTACTGCATGTTAATAATCTATACAAATCTCATTCTTAATCATGCCAAAATGAACAGCGATTAATAAGTTAACCTATTGTATTTACAACTATTGCTACAGCCTCAAATATTTTATTAGGGTCATTGGCTAAACAATACCAGGACAAAAACAAAAGGTTATTGTATCAACCAAACTGTCTCTTTTGGCGTGTAAAACGAACGTTCAATATTGAGTATTTAGTGCCGTTCGATTGCGGAAAAATAATGTGCTGTTAACCCAGAGGAAAAGGCGGAAAACAAAACAAAAACGACTGGCACAAGATAGCGCTGTCGCTATATGCGTCCCTGTCTTCACATACATAATCCATATGTACGTGGCTCCATATAGATATGTATTTACAGCCACTGTAAAACTCATTGGATGAGTATTTTAGAAATACAAAAAAAAATTGTTTTGCAGGTCAACTTGCCCGTTTAAGTCGCACTGTGGGTATTCTGTTTCTTTCATAGACCGTAGATTGTAAAACTGAAAGCATATTTCTGATGGTGACTGTTTCAGCCGCTAAAGACCTTTCGCAACAAAAAAATTAAAGCAATATCTCCGGGTGCTTGGAAATGAATAGTTTTCACGCGACCTTTCCAGCCCTATGTTATTTCTGTTCCTAACTGTTATTAAACCTGGGTTTCGTGCGGGATATTTTGCCAGTTGTGCCCACAGTTGCTGCTGGAGTGATGAAAGGGGAGAGAGTGCATTACATACCCAGCCTTTGCTCTGAGTTTAAACGATCGATCCCCGTGTCACTGTCGTGTCCCAATCGCAGAAGTCAGCCCAGAACGAAAAGGCAGGGCTTTTTACACAAGCTTCAATAATAATCAAAAAAATATACAGAACACCGCGGAATTGAGGAAAGGCCAGTTGCAGAGCGGATTTCGCTGCCTGGATCTCCGGAAAGATACTTAAGAGACATACAGGGATGAATCGGAATGGACAATGTGTGATACAAAATTGGGGGAACGAAGACTTTTCGCTCGGCTTTTGACAGCAGGGGCAGTTTCTGATTGTGGAAGCAGACAGACAGACTCACACACACACACACACACATACAGAGACTGATCCAGGGACTACGGAAGCGTGTCTGCTTTCAAGTTCATCACCGTCACCATGAAGTCTGATCACTCTTGAGAGCATCGCCCTACCATAAACTCTCAACCTGCTGCTGCTCCTGCCTTCCTGTCCGGGATAAGCTTTGGGCTTCAAGCCGGCCAGGCTCTGTATGTGTGTGTGTGTGTGTCTGTCTGTCTGTCTGTGTGTGTGAGACCAGCTGGCCCGTGCACCGCCAGGTAACCAAACCACAACAGCAACAAAAGGAGATCGAGAGCTGTTTCACAATTGGGAGTCGATCTTCTCGAAAAAAAACCCAAAAAATTAAAAGAAACGAGAATCATATCTTACTAAAGGTGAGGGGCGTACTAAAGGTCTTTGTTACATTTTTTTTTAAAAAAAACTTTTGCTACAAATCTTCCGCTCTCTTTTTTATTAAAATGCTAACTCCACGCTTATGATTGTAACTGCTTCTGCTGGAAAGGCGACCGGCGGAAAGTGAACCGTTCAGCGCTGAAAGGATAACGAAGTGCGGGGTTCGAGCAGCGTCGCTAGCTTTTCTCTCTTTCTCTCTCTGTCTCTCTCTCTCTCTCTGACCAGAAACTCCTTCATCCGAGACACCCCCCCCCCAAAAAAAAAGAATGAACAAGTTGCGTCTGGAAGTAGTTTTGACTGGAAGGCGAGGCGATCTGATAGTCAGATCTGTCTCTGATGTGTATCTACATGTCCGAGGAAAAGTCACACGATTCTACTTGTATAAACACCAGGTACGCAAACAGAGAGAGAGAAAATAAAACAATCCTCATTCAATCGCGTTTAGAGTCATTTTTTTTTTAAAAATCAAAAATGTTTTGGCGAGAAAGTCTGCACACAGTGCAAATCGCTAACACAGCCCGTTGTATTTCCAAGATAACACTAGCATACCGGTTAGAAAAGTGCAACTTACTATTTTCCCTCGTAGCCGCTTCTTCTTTTTTTGTGTGTGTGTTATAAGGACATTAATTACTGTCACATCCACTGGCCCCCCGATTGCTTGGAAAAAAAAAGCACAAGGATCCCAGGCCAAGAGACAATGGGGAGGTGAAGCGGTTCTGGGGGCCCCGGCTGTATGAGCTCTCTTGCCGGCGTGCGACCGCAAACGGAAAAGGGAAACTGGAAATGAAAATCCGATATATCTTTATTCTGCTAATTATTTTGCCCTGTAAAAAATGGCTGATTAAGTTGAGTGCGCATGTGTCTTCATTACCGATGCACGACGGGAAGGTGTAATTAGCGAGGTGATCAACATTCAAAAGATTGGACTTGACGCTTTGAAGTTGGGAACCACGGTGGCCGCTAATGGAGAAGGTCCCAGACCTGACCCAGTGCAGCTCCTGATAGGTACCCAAGCCAGTCAGAGAGAGAGAGGGATACACACACACACACACAGATACCCAGACAGAGAAACACACACGTACAGAGATATACACCACAGCTCCCGTATCACACACAAAGACACACAGACACAAGGGTTTTGAACAATCCGCCTCTGATTTAACACTACCCACACAGACACAAACTCCACTGTCGCACCGAAAGCGATTAATTCGCTCACACACATACACACACATTCCCACAAACTCAGCGGATTCACCAGAACGAAATAGAGAGAGAGAGAAAGAGTCACATCATATACAAAGGTCTACGTCCGCACACTGACTCCAAACAGTGGGGTCAGTTTTTTTTTGTTGAAGTCCGTGTCCCTCCGTGTAAACCGCTGTGTAAATGCAATCAGAAGCATTCTGGAAGTTGGGCGAAAAGTCATCAACTCGCGAAAAAAAAGAAAGAAAAGCGAACCACTTCGCTTGAAAATGTTGACGGATATTTCAACAACAAAAAGGGGAAACTAATGATTTTTCGAGGGGGGGGTGTTGTCAATAATTGGCGCCGCCGATCTTATATAATACCGTTCGCTGTGTGTGCATTTTTTTTATAATCAGGCAATTCAAATAAAAACAAACACGGCAAATAAACACAAAAGCCGAATAAGGTTAAAAAAATCAAAATGCCAGCTTTGTCGTTTCCTCACTAATCGCTTCTTTTCAATGAAACACTACCTATATTGATTGCGCTGATATCTGATCTACTGATGTGACTTTGCAACACTAATCTATATGACAATTTCCCTTTATTTTAATGTTTGTGTCTATATGCCTGACTCTACTTAAACTGAAATAACGCGTGACTGTCGCGGGGGCTCATTTTCTCTCAGTTAGTTCTTAACAGTTAAAGCCTACCTTTTATTTTTTGCTCTCCTCTGTCCCTCACCCTTAATAGTCGCTATCGAATAAGACACTAAGGATGTTAATCGTTATGAGGGAATCAGGAGATCACCACTTATCTGGGGAAAATCGAAGGCACTTTATTCAGAGCTGGGTTAGAGGATATGATAAGGCTGGGTGAGATAAAGTGGAAGTGTGATGGCACATGTTTCTCCTGTCCATTCTCTCGCCCTCTAATCCTCCCTCTTTCTGTTCCATGTTGTTGTATGCTGAGAGGTCTCTATCGGGGTCTCCCTGTACGGTGGCCGCTAGTAGACCTCAATTCGCCTTCTTGATCTCTCCCCTTGTCTATCACGTCGCCTCTCTCTGTGGGACTCTGCTCGCTCTATACCAACACATCAGCACCGCTTGAATGTTAGGGACCCGTGTTCCAGACTTCTCGATAACCCTCACTCCCACCACCACCCTCCCCCTGGGGGCTATTTGCCAAAGGCGCTGTGTTAACTCTTTCTCCTCTCCCCCCCGCTCCCCCCAAACAAAACTCAGTATCTGGTTCGAAAGCCGATAACAATCCATTGCTGATCACCAGTGGCCAACATACAAAATCACATTTTCATACACACTGGATAAAACTAAGAATTTTCTACTGATACAAAATGGTTTTCCATTTTCAACGATAAATATATCTATTGATCGGTTTGAACTTCCAACAACAAACTTGTCTCGTCCTCCAGGTACGGTTCAATCTGCTGGACTTTGTCGATCAGATAAATACAAACATGCCACACAAGAACAAAACTTTCGCAATACTAAACACTTTGCTGAGCGCAATAATGGCTGTTCTTCAGTAAATGTTTTACTTTCTAAATCCATTTAAATCTCAATCATTTTCACTGACTAAAAACGCACTTCTTAAATTTCACAGCATTATCGCTCACCGTCCTCGATTGAATCCTCCAATTCCGTTTGAAAAGAAGCATGCTTTTTAACAGTTTTTTTTAAAACCAAAAAAAGTGTTTTACAGTACTTTTAGGATTCCATTTAGATACAAATTTTCACACGTTAAAAAGTAGTTCGTGCATTACCTGTGTCTCATCTCCAGCTCTATCAATCCTTTATTCTACAGATCTTTGTAATTTGATTTTAGGGATTTATTTTGTACACAATGTGGTAGATCTTTTTTTCTCTCTCTGTTGAAGGGAAATGTATACGATGAACACGCCTGGCGCCCTCTGGGGCTTAAAAGGTCATCACTTTGACAGCAGGCTGACCATCATCTCCTCCCGGGTTCGGCCCATTGTTTATAAACACAGAAATATATCCACCATTTCCTATCGCTTAACAACAGAAATTTCACTTTCTTTCCGGGATATATCATGCCGTCCGATACCAGACGCAAACCACAAATTGTTCAACTTTTGTTCAGAACACAGACAAGAGCAGACAATTTTTGAGGAAAATAAGCATTTTGTTTTACCTCAGGAATGTTATCGATCACTTCTTTCTTGAACACACTCATTTAAACGTTTGCCAAAATAAAACCCCACGGATTTAAAAGGGATGTCATCCCGAAAGTATCCAGCGCAGCAGGCCCAGTGGAAAAATGTGATAAATAAATTCGAGTCTGAGCGCTGCCTCTCTCAATGCGGACATATCTGACTTTAATTTAATATTCCGCAATCATATTTTATAACGCAAATAATTCACGCCTATATTTCCAGCGCTTTTGCTTGGAACTCAAGGATTGCACTGAGCAGAGTGTAATTCACATCAAATCTAAATGAGTACATGGATCATCCTACATTTATTATCACTTTACACGTCTGTTTACCGCTGTAAAACCCTTTTAAGCATTTTAAACACCTCGCAAGCCAAGCTTTACATTTTCTGAGATCTCGAAAGAAAACAAATTAAATTCTCACACGACCAAATCGTTAAATAATTTATAATCGAGTAATATAGACTAGATGTACCCTATGTAAAACACTACCGTTATCCCATTGATCTGCTCTTGAATCGATTCGATAAACGGAAATCTATCAAAACGCTTAAACGTGACATATCATTTACAATCAAACATTTCCTCCCACAACGAAAAAAGGGTTATTTCATGTGAAAAAGAAACATATTCTACTTGACTTGGTCTATTGATCATGGGAGTATAATTAACTTGTATTTATTATAAACTTCACAATTTCAGCTTATATTTCCGACTTTGTTTTCAACAAATCCTACCTATTTGAATATTTCAAATCCCATTTTCAAGCATCTAATTTTGCAATTCTGTCACCTTGAATCCTTTGCAAATTAAACAAAATTAAATGACCAATTTCGCAATCTATGCGAAAACAATGCACTTTCGTTTGTGTCCTTTTTTTGCAATATGACCCACAACTGAATAGCAATTTGTTTTAAATATCGCACAGTTTAATTGGTGCAATGGCTTTTTTTTAAAAAAAACGACTACCACGACATGTTAGCACCTTGGATTCTATAGGGCTATAAACGCTCATTAAATATCTTTGAACAATGTTCTGTGATGAAATGGAGACACACCACAGATTTATATTTGCTGTTCAGGATCAGACTAATCCTTGCTTTCCCCACGTCTATGTTAGATCCACAACACTATTGTTTCAGATCTCCATTTTTTTCTTTCAAAAAAAATCCACTAAATGGCGACTATCAAATTCTGACAATGTAAATTCGAACTGTTGCTGTACAATCGTTATTTTTATTTGTTAAAGAAAATCGATGAAATTGCCTCTAAAGTACTTAGTGAGGCGTGTTTGTACCGACTAGGGGAGAATACTAAATACAGTGGTTGGTCGATGAAAATTGAGTGGTTAGGAAATGTTTAAGTACACGCTCCTTAACGCTTGACTTGGTGACTGAAATTCTGCCGCTCTGATCTTTCTCACTCTCCCCTCTTCCTTTTCCTTACTCTTTTGTGTGCGCTCGTGTTTTTAACCAGCTGCTTCGGTTTTCGACCACCTCTTCCCTCCCTTCAGCGTGAAACACTTTTCTGATCTCTTTCATTTTTTTTTCCTTTTCACGGACTTTCATCATTCCCAGTGGCTTTCCTTGCGCCTTTTGATGTTTCCGCGCTTCGTTTTTTTAAAAAAAAATCTGTCACGCTCCCATCTCCTCGGTTAGCCCATAATTAGACCCTAACGCAACATTCCGTTCCATTACCACTCACTCGTTTTTGTCCCCCCTTCTCTCTGGCTTGGAGTAATTTTATTTATGTTCACTTTACCTCTAAATACTTATTTTTTAAAAATTTTCACTTTATTTCCCCCATAATGTTTTCAGCCTCCTCTCTGCTTGTCTTTCGTGGATCTGTCACCTCCCTTTCACGTTTCCTCCAACTTTCTGTTCTCTTTTCTTTTTCTTTATCACCACTGTCCCACTTGCATTCTTGTCATTTGTTTCCTCTTTTCATTTCCCATCCTTGTCCATTCTCTTTCCTTCCATCCAGAATCTTTGGTTCACTCCCCTCTTTCCTGATACTAAGACCCCACTGTCTCTCATGCACTGCTGTTTCCAGACGCTGCCCCTTTGTAAATTCATCTTTCCCCTTCTGTTATGCCACTTCCTCCACAATTTTGTCTTTTGTTGAGTCTTCCCTTTTTCTTTAATGTTCACATATTTTCATAGACTTTTTTTCTGTTTTCTCACTTCCTTTCTTAGTACAGCCTTCAGATTTTCTCTAATTAATAATTTAAATATTCCTTTCTTACCTTCTGCATTTTTTCAAATAGTCTCTAACTAAATGATTATAGCACACACTCCCAGACATTTTCACATTTTCTGCTGTTTCTCTTTCCTTCCATTTCCAAATTTTGTTTCTCCCCATCTATTTTCTCACCTTATATATCCATCTGTCTGATACTTGTGGTTTTTCCTAGTATTTATCATTATTCCAGTTTGCACTCCACTTATCATCTTTTCATTCAGCTTCTCATTTGCTTCAAGCTGAAATATTCCCTCAGTCGCTTATGGCTTATTTCCTCAATGTCGATCTGTATTCAGTCTCTCTTGCTATATTTTCACCTAAATGCAAACTTACATTTTTCTTGTTCACTGCCTTTTCTCTCTTTCTCCATTTTAAAATAACATTTTTAGCATTAATTTACATTTTCCCTGCATTGCATATTTTCCTTTCCCTGCATTTTTCAGCCTTCTCTGCACCTCCTCCAATAACTTCCTGCACTTGCCTTACTTTGTCTCTCTCCTAGAACACTCTCCAACCCTATATTATTCTCACTTGCCCCCACGCAAACTGACTGGAAGCTCATGGAGTTACTATTTTTTAACCATGCCATTTCATCTTTGAGGCAAACCCTCACTGACTGATGCAGCACACAGGCCAACAGCTGATGCCAAGACAGCCATCAAACAAAATTCCAAGCAGTGAGCAAAGTGCCAATCTGCACAGTGAGAGCCAGCCATAGGTTGCTATTGCACAGCACACATGTAAACCCAAGTCAAGGTGTTATTTTGTATTTAAGAAAAATAAAAAGAATATACAACTGCATATTTCATTTAAACTTAGTTTTTCATACATAAAATATTACGTTTTAGTAAATCATAATTTTTCTACAATCTATCTTGAAGTTGTTTTGCATAAACCAAATATTTTTAAAGCCAGTGACTTTATACCCCAAAAGTAATTTCAAAAGACAAAAAAATGCTGCTATAATGCTGTCTATTTTTAAGATGTAGACCTCATGAATCACTGCAGTTGTGTTATAAAGTTGCTCCCTCAATGTGTTGTTGGATTATTGGAGAACATTCAAAAAGATTTACCAGGATTTTGCCAGGGGTGGAGGGTTTGAGATACAAAAGTAGACTGGAAATATTGGGATTTTTTTTAAACTGGAGTGTAGGAGGATATTGAGGTTTATAAAATCATGAGAAGTAAAGATAATGCAAATAATAAAAGTATTTCCTTAGTGGGGGAAGAGTTCAAAACTAGGGGGCATTTTTAAGGTGAGAGGAGAAAGATTTATAAAGCGCATGAAGGGCAATTTTTTTACACAGAGAATAGTTCATGTGAACAGCCGGAGGAAGTGGTGGATGCAGGTAAAGATACAACATTTAGAAGGCATTTGGATAAATTCATGAGTAGGAAAGGTTTGGAGGGATATGGGCTAAGTGCAGGCAGGTGGTATTAGTTTAGTTTGGGAACATGATTGGCTTGGACTGAGGGATCTGTTTCCATGTTATACGACTCTATGACACTATATAGTCCCAGGATTTTGACTTATCCACAATGAAGAGTCACAATATTTGTTCATGTGTGACTGCAGAGGAACTTGGAGCAAACAGTTTCATGCATCTGTTGTCTTTGTTCTTCCAGGTGGTTGAAGGTCATTTGTTCAGAACTACTGTAAAAGCATTGGTGTGGGTTGGAGTAGATTCTTTAGAATATGCACATTATTGCCAAGGAGAGGATGTGCCACACATTTAGACTAGTGGGTGAGACAAAATATAGCAATTACTCTGTCCTGAATAGTGTTGAGCTATTTGAGTAGTTTATGCTACACTGATCCAAGCATTGAGTTTAATCCACCAGAAATGAACTTATGTCTTGTAGATGGGGCATTAGGAAATAAATGACTATTAACAGCATCCTCAGCCTCTGACCTGCTCCAAAAGCATTTATTCAGCTGCTTTAGCTGAATTACTGGTCAATGGTTATCACTAGAATGCTGACACCGATGATCATTCTACCACTGATTGTCAGGGGTATGTACTTAGCTCTTCCTTGTTTGATATGATTATTTTGTCGCCTTTCATAGATGTTACTTGCCACTTATGAGCCCAAATGTGGATGTGTACTATTATTCAAGATACTATTATTCAAGCCAAAAAAGCCTTCTAAATTTTAACAAAAATGAAAAATAAATTTAATTCTACATCCAATTTCTGCAACCTCAAAAGTCATTAATCATACACAAAAATTAAATGAAATATTACGATCTGGTGTTTTGAACATTTATAGTAGCACATGGAAACAAAATAAATAGCAAGATAAACTTTCTTTAAAAATACAAGTAACATGACAAACAACTTCCAATTATAAAATTATCTAGATCAGTATATTAGATATTTTGCAGAGAGAAAGCAGAATTAATTTTTCAGTTCCAGTGACCCTTCTTCAGAACTGCAATGGACTGACTCGCTCACTTTTGGCCAGTTCTGAAGAAGGGTCACTGGACCTAAAATATTAACTCTGATTTCTCTCCACAGATGCTGCCAGCATTTCTCAGTTTTGATGTGGGCAATTGGGTGTTTGACAATAATAGTCTATTTGAGAGGTGTTATCAGGTTTGATTGAGGGGGTAGTTGGGTAGATGGATGGATAGTTGGGTCTGGTTGGGGTGGGTAGTCAGGCGGCAGTCTGGGGGTACTCATCTGGTTTGGTCAGGTTGTTGGGTTGGTTGTTGGGTTGGTGCATAGTCAGCATTTTCCAGCAATTTCTGTTTTCATTTCTGATTTTCAGCGTCTGAAATTCTTCATTTTATTCAATACAATATTTGGCCTAGATCATCTGAGCTGTGACAATAATCATCGGATTGCCACAGTGGTTGTAAATTCCCCTGAACTTGACTATGTTCCATAATCCTTCCAGGACCTGCTGAACACAGCTTTCCCAGAAATGTGCACCACAGCGTCACTTAGGAAATTCCAATGGATTACAGTGTCTGGGGAAGACACGTCCCTCACTCTTTATGGAGCTCATGACCCTATGACAATTGAAAAGTCCAGACTTTCAACGCAGGCAAAGCGATATCAGTGAATGAATGTCAGTAAATGGATCTTAGTGAATGGGTGATTGGATGAGTGAATCAGTTGAAGGGTGGGTGAGGTGGACAAGAGGGTAGAGTGAATAAGGTTGGTCAGGTGGATGAGCTAAATGGGTTAGACAAGCAGGAGGCTGAAAGAACACAGCAAGCCAGAAGAAAAGAGAAGTCGACTTTTCGGGTATTATCCTTCTTCAGTCCTGAAGAAAGATAATACCCGGAACATTGACTGCTCTTTTCCTACAGATGCTGCCTGGCTTGCTGTGTTCTTCCGGCTTCCTGTTTGTCTACCTTGGATTCCAGTGTCTGCAGTATTTTTGTCTCGAGCTAAATGGGTTAGTGGGTAGGATGCGTGAGATAGGAATGGTATGTAGGTTGATGAAGTGAGTTAGTGGGTATCTGGAAGGGCTGGGGTCTAGTCACCTTAAAGGCATGGTAAAGTTTTGTGGAGGTGCGTTTGGGTGATAGGATGGCGAGGTAGCTCTAATTGATGTTAGTACATTGTTCAAGGACTCAGTTTTGATGTGGGCAATTGGGTGTCTGAAAAGAATATTCTGTTTGAGAGGTGTTGTCAGGTTTGACTGAGGGGTTAGTTGGGTGGTTGGACTGTTAGTTGGGTCAGGTTGGGGTGGGTAGTCAGGTGGCAGTTACTTTGGTCTGGGGGTACTAGTTGGTTTTGGTCCGGTTGTTGGGGTGGTTATTGGGTTGGTGCGTAGTCAGGTCATGTTGGGTCAGGCACCTAGGTGGTTGGGGGAGGGGAGGTTAAGATGGTGTCAGAGGATACCATGTTTGCAGGATAGTTAGGTGGTTGAGAGGCTAGTTGGATTAGGGTGGAATCGGATTGTTGGGGAATACTTAGGGAGTCAGGGGTAATTGTTTCAGGTTGGAGGGGTGGCTTGGTCACGTGGACAGTCTGGGAGTGAGGGCGCATGGCTATGTAGGAGTGGGGTGGGGTATATAGTCAGGAATGGAAGGCCACCCAGGAATAGGAATATGCTTTTTGTGTCTAGCATTTCCTAGTTATTCAAATAAGCACTGTACTGTCGAGCTGTCTAAAGTCTATGACTCAGGGTACTTCATAGGGAACATTTAGGAGACAGTGATCATTGTGTCATAAGATTCAGGATGATGGTGGAGAATGACATGCAACAGTACATAGTAAGAAAACTCGATTGATAGAGAGCAGACTTCAATGGGCAAAGTAGGGGAGACGATGGCCTAGTGGTATTATTGCTGGACTGTTAATCCAGAGATCCAGAAAACATTCTGCAGATCCACGGTCGAATCCCACCACGGCAGATAGTGGAATCTAAATTCAATAAAATATGTGGAATTAAGAATCTAATGATGACTGTGAATCAATTGTCAGGAAAAACTCACCTGGTTCACTAATGTCCTCTAGGGAAGGAAAGTGCCATCCTTGTCTGGCCTACATGTAACTCCAGGCCCACAGCAATGTGGTTGACTCTGAACTGCCCTCTGGGCAATTAGGGATGAGCAATAAATGCTGCCTAGCCATCAATGCCCTCACCCTGTGAATGAATTTTAAAAAAGAACAAAGCTGAGCAAGATTGACTGGAATGAGAGGTTGGCAGGAGGACCAGTAACTGAACAGAGCTACCATCAAAGAGGAGATGTTTCAGGTACAATCATAGTATATTTCCTCAAATGGGAAAGATAGAAAAAACAAATCCAAACCTCCAAGGACGAAAGAGGAGTTAGAAATTAAGTTAAAGAAGAAAAAGCATGCTTATGACAAGTATTAGGCAAAAAAATGAAATTGAGAACCAACAAGTATATTGGAGTTTCAAGAAGAGTTGAAAAAGCAAAGAAGAGAAATTCTGAGCAAAGACTGTGAGCCAACATGGAGACATATCCCAAAGTCTTTTAGCGTCATATAAACAGTAAAATGGTGCTGAAAGGAGGGAGATAATTAAGGACCAAAATTGGGGATTTGCACCTGGAGGCAGGGATTATGGCTGAGATGTTAAATGAATACTTTGCATCTGTCTTTACCAAAGAGAGAGAGAGAGAGAGAGATGCTACCCAAGCCATGGTGATAGAGGATGGGATTCAGTCAATAGAAATTCAAAATTGGTAGGGCGGACTTGTTAGATAGACTATTGGTACTTAAAGTTGATTGGAACCTGATAAGATGTATCCAAGAATTTTGAAGGAAATGAGAGTGGAAATTGGAGTGGCTCTAGCCATTATCTTTCGTAGCGTCATACAGCACTGAAACAGACCCTTCGGTCCAGTTCGTTCATGCTGGCCAAGTTTTCCAAACTAAACTAGTCCCACTTGCCTGCTTTTGACCCATATTCTTCTAAATCGTTCCCAATCATGTAACTGTCCCAATGTCTTTTAAATGGTGAAACTGTACCTGCCTCTACCACTTCCTTTGGCAGCTTTCTCCATGTATGCACCACTCTCTGTGTGAAAAAAGTTGCCCCGCAGTCCCCTTTTAAATCTCTCCCCTTTCACCTTAAAACTATGCCCCCTAGCTTAAAATTTCCCTACTCTCTAGAAAAGACATTTGTTATCCACCTTATCTTTGGCTCTCATGGTTTATAAACATTTATAAGGTCACCCCTTAATCTTCTACGCTCTAGAAAAAAAAATCCCAGCCTATCCAGAAACTCCTTATACCTCAAATGATGTAGTCCCGGTAACATCCTTGCCAATCCTTTCTTCAGCCTTTCCAATTTAATAATATCCTTCCTATACCACAGCAGCCAGAATGGTACAGTCTTCCTTTGACTGAAGGGGGTTTTAGAGGACTGGGGAATTGCAAACATATGGCCTTCTTCAAGAAAGGTTGTAAGGCAAGCAGTTACAGACCAGTACCTTCATGAAGCTTCTAGAAATAATTATTTGGAGAGAATTAGTAGTTACATGGATAAAGGTGTGTTGATTAGGAAGAATCAGCATGGAGTTCTAAAGGGGAAATCATGTATAACTAACTTGCTGGAGATTTTTGAAGAGATAACAGAAAGGTTCAATAAGGGTAATGGTGTTAATGTGATATACATTGAATTTAAGACGTTGTTTGATACAGTGCCACAGAATTGACTTGTGAGCAAAGTTATAGGTTGTGGAATAACTGGATCAGTAGCAACACGCTATAAAATTGGCTGAGTGATATGACAGGTAGTGAGCAACAAGTAAAGCATACAGTATTCTTGACATTATTAAGAGGGGCGTAGAGTACCAGAGCAAGGAGGTGATGTTGAACATGTATAATACCTCAGGTGGAGTACTGTGTGCAGAAGTGGGTACCACATTATATGAAAAATGTGAATGTGTTGGAGAGAGTGCAGAAGTGCTTTACAAGAATAGTTCCAGGGACAAGGAATGTCAGTTATGAGGACACTGTTGTCCCTGGAGAGAAGGCTAAGAGGAGATCTGGTAGAAGCTTTCAAAATCATGAGCAGGATGTATAGAATATATAGGGAGAAACTGGCCCTGCTTGTAAAAGGAACAAAGATAAGATGATATAGATTTAAAATAATGTGCAAATAAAACAAGGGTGAAGTGAGGAATAAACATTTTCACTCAATGAATCAAGTCATAGAGTCAGAATTGTACAGCATAGAAACAGGCCCTTTGGCTTGCCATGTCTATGTCAACCAATAAACACCAAACACCAAACTTCACTCATACCACTTACCTGCACTTGATGCATAGACTGCTATGCCCTCGCATTTTAAGTATTCATCCAGATGCTTCTCAAATGTTGTGAGAATATTTGCCTCCACTACCTTCTCAGAGACCATGTTCCATATTTCTACTGCGCTCTTGGTGAAAGAAAAGTTTTCTCTGATCTTCTCTGAGCCACTTTCCTCACCTTAAACATAAACCCACTGATCTTAGGCACGTCTGCCATGGGAAGAAATTCTCACAATCTACTCTGCCTGTGCCTCTCATAATTTTATTTACCTCAATCAGATTCCTTCTCAGCCTCCTCTGCTCCAAGGAAAACACACTCAGCCTGTCCAGTCTCTCTTTATAACCAAGACTGTTCAGCTCAGCAACATCCTGGTGAATCTCCTCTTCACCCTCTCCAGTGCAATCACATCCTTCTGAAAATGTGGTGATCAGAACAAAACACAGTATTCCATCTGTGCCCTAGCCAATAAAGTTGTAACAAGTTGTTCTTGCTTTTATATTCCATGCCTGGCTAAGGTAGGCAAGCATTCTTATATGCCTTCTTCACCATCCTGTCTACATGGACTGATACCTACAGGGATCTATGGACTTATAAACTCTTTGCTCCTCATTACTCTCCAGGGACCAACCATTCACTGTGTCAATACTTCCCTTAGTAGTCCTCCCAAAATGAATCTCTTCACGCTTATCATGATTAAATTCCATCTGCCATTGTTCTGTCCAATTTACCAGCTGATCAATATCAGACGGTAGCCTGAGACCATCTCCTCATTTTCAACAATTTTCACCACCAATTTTTATGTCATCTGCAAACTTACTAATTATACCTTCTACATTCACGCCCAAGTGGTTAATGTACATAACAAACAGCACAGGTCCCTGCATGTATCGCTGTGGTACAGCGCAGGTCACAGGCTTCCAATCACAAAAACAACCTTCTATTACCGCTCTTTGTCTCCTATTTGTAAGGCAATGTTAGATCCAGTTTACCAACTTGCCTTGAATCCCATGGACTGTTACCTTTGAGCCAGTCTTCCAAGTGGGACCCTGTCAAAACCTTGCTGTAGTTCATTTAAACTACATCATTAAACTGCACTATCCTCGTTAATATATTGAGTCACCTTTTCCAAAAACCCAATTAAATTAGCTAGACAGGATCTCTCTTGAATAAATCTGTGCTATCATTGATCAATGCCTGCCTTTCCCAAATATTAATTCAGTCCCTCAGAATTTTTTCCAATAATTTCCCTACCACTGACATCAGACAAACTAGTCTGTAACTACCTGGCCTATCCCTGCTGCCTTCTTGAACAAAGAAACCACATTAGATATCTCCAAATCATCTGGCACTTCATCCGTGGTCAACAAATTATTAAGTATATCTTCCAGGGCCCCAGCAATCTCCTCCTTTGCATCCCATAGCTGCCTGGGATACAGTTCATCAGATCCTGGGTATTTATGTACCTTTATACATGCTAAAACATCTAACACCGCCTTCTTATTAATTTTAATGCTTTCAAGAGACTCACTATTCCAGCTGAAATCTCCAGCTACAATGTCAATCTCCTCTGTGAAGACAGATGAGAAATATTTATTTAAGATTCCACCCACGTCCACTGGCTCCTCACACAGGTTGCCCTTTTGGTCTCTAAAAGGTCCCACTCTTTCTCTGGTAATCCTCTCACTCTTAATATATTTGTGAAATGCCTTGGGGTTTTCCTTGATCCTATCTGCCAAAGATATTTCATGGCTCCTCTTTGCCCTCCTGATTTCTTTTTTAAGCAACCCCCTACACTCTTGATACTTTTGAAAGGCCTCCCCTATTTTTAATACGTTATACCTGACATAAGCTTCCTTCTTGTTCTTTACAAAGCTCTCAATATCCCTTGAAATCCAGGGTTTCCTGCCCTCGCTCTTTATTCTTAGAGGAACACACTGGCTCTGAATTTTCACAATACTATTTTGGAAAGACTCTCATTTTCCAAATGTAAACTTGGCTGCAAGCTGCTCCCAGTCTATGTTTGCCAGGTCCAGTCTAATGATGTTGAGCAAAAACAAAGTTGCTGGAAAAGCTCAGCAGGTCTGGCAGCATCTGTAAAGGTAAAAACAGAGTTAATATTTTGGGTCCGGTGACCCTCCCTCAGAACAACTAATGATGTTGAAAATGGCCTTTCCCCAATTTAGACACTAAGCTCCTGTACTACCCTTATGCCTTTCCATAATGACTTTGAAACTTGTAGAGTTAAGGTCAGTACCACCAAAATACTCACCTATTGAAACTTCGACTATTTGACCAGCCTCATTCCCCAGGATTAGTTCTAGCACTCTCCCATCTCTAGTTAGACTATCTACATACTGGCACAAAAAGCTCTCCTGGATGCACTTTAAAAATTCCACCCCATCTAATCCTTTCACGCTAAGGTAATCCCACTTAATGTCAGAAAACCCCCTAAAACTATAATTCTGTTTCTCTCACACCCTTCTGTGATTTGTTTATGTATCTACTCCTCTATCTCATCTCTGACTGTTGGGAGGCCTGTAGTGTAATCCAAGCAAGGCAACCCCCCTTTTTTTATTTCTAAACTCTACGCAGATGGCCTCATTTGAAGACCCATCCTAGGACATCCTCTCTCATTGCTGCAGTGATGGTTTTCTTTATCAATAATGCATTGCGCCCAGCTCTCTTACTTTCATCCATATCATGATTGAAACTCCTTTACCCAGGAATGTTGAGCTGGCAGTCCAGAGAATGCAATTTAGCTGTCTGGTAGTCACCATAGATACTGAAAGTGTGCCTGATCTCCCACATACTGCAGGAAGATCATTCTACCGAGCTGAGTTCTCTTGCCCTGTGCCTTTCCCTTCCCATGTCATCTTTGCCTACTGGACTGTCTGAACACAGTCGACACCTGACTGGACCTTGCTCCCAACATTACATCTACTTTGTGTCCGGTCCCCCTTCACATCAGTTTAAAACCTCCTCAACAGCATGAGCAAACCTCCCAGCAAGGATACTGGACCCATTCTGGTTCAGGTACAACTGTCCAGGACCCACCTACCACAGAAGCTGTCCCAATAGTCAAAAAAATCTAAAACCCTCCTTCCTACACCGTCCATTTAGCTACACATTCATCTGACCTATCTTCCTATTCCTTTACCTAGTAGCACGTGGAACTGGAAGTAATCTGGAAATTACAACCTTCGCAATCTTCCACTTTTATCCACTACCTAACTCTAAGTTTCTGTTGCAGGACTTAATTTCTCCTTTTTACCTATGTTGTTGGTATTCATATATACCGTGACTGCTGGCTGTTCACCCCCACTGCTTCAGAATGCCCAGCGGCCAATCTGAAACATCCCTGACCCTGGCACCAGGGAGGTAACATACCATTCAAGAGTGTCATTTACGGCCACAGAACTGCCTGTCAGTTCCCCTTACAATTGAGTCCTCTATCACTAAAGCTGACCCAGGCTTTTTCCTCACTTGCTGTGGTATTGCAAACTTGGCTGCTGCTGCTTTCCCCTGAGAGGCAACTCCCCCAACAGTGTCCAGTGTGGTCTATCTGCTTGAGAATGGGATAGCCACAGGGGACTCCTACACTGCCTGGCCATAACATTACTGGCCACCCAATGCTTTTCTGCCTGTGTAATCCTTATTTGTGGCGCACCCAGCTCACTAAATATGCTATCCACAATGCCCTCAGCCTCATGGATGCTCCACAGTGAGCCCTGTTGCGGGCCCAGCCACTCCATGCAGCATACTAGGAGTTACAGCTGAACACACTTCCTGCGTCGGTCATCACCAGTGTCCCGATTTCCCATTTACTGCAGGAGGAGCAACCCATAGGGCTGAGTTCTTCAGCCATTTTGGACCTTATCAACCACAGACAATAAAAGGAGGAATCAATTACTCAACTTTAGCCACTACTCACCAAATCAGATTTCTCATGATTTCTCTCTTTCTCTCTCTATTCCAACAAACTACAAACCACAAAAATAAGGGCTTTATACTCTGTTTCTCTCCTGGTGTTACTCACAGTCTCAAAAGCTGGTTCCGAATCCTCTTGCCCTATGTCACTTTTTGAACCATGATGTCACCTCAGGAGCTCTGCTTCTGTTTTCTTTGAAGATTCCCCCTACCCTTCTCTTGTCCTGATGCTGTTCCGACTTGGCCCTGCTCTTCAGGATTTTATCTCCAGTCAGGCATGGAATGCACTGACTGGAAGTATGGAGGAGGCACTTCCAGTTGAGGCATTCAAGAGGTCATTGGATGTTTATTTGGATAAAAATAACTTGCAGGAGATTGGCACTAGGTAATGATGCTCATGAGCCAGTACAGGCACAATAGGCCGACTAGCCTCCTGCACTATAACAATTCTATGATTGTGTGTGATTCTGTGACATTAACAGGGGGTGCCAAGGTGCCAACAGCACAACTACCCATTGGAAGTTTAGACTTCCCGGGCAATTTGTCTGCATGTTCACAGATCAGGACTTCCACATGGTCCCAAAGCATATCTTTGGTCCTGCATCTGGTCTCTGATAATCAAGAATCTGGAAGATTTGTTCTTGTAGCTGCCATCTACATTGTGGTTAACTCGGAATTTAAGCATGGGCGATTTCATTGGATGTTGTTGTTGAACGTGATCTCAATTTGCGTGGTATTTGCAAATATACTTTAACCTTTTAATGTTTATTTGCAAAATGTTTAATAAAAAAGCAGAATGTATGAACATTTTAGCTGCCATTAAACCAGCATGATACCTTATCAGTTTTGAGGAAAATAGTAAGTTAATTTCATTTTCACAATATGAGATGTTTAGTGCCACTCCCAATTTATTTTACTTGTAACCCGCATCAAAAATACAATGTTCAAACTTTTTTTTACTGATTGGATAGGTTCAGAAATGTGAAAGATATTTTCACTGTTTCCTCACAGGATATGTGATACAGAACTAAATTCAATATGTTTAGTTAAATAAAGACATAAAGCTATTAAAAAACATAAAAACTGTTTCACCATCTGTTTCATAACTGTGATATACAAAGTGATAGATTGTATCTGGATAGCATATGTGTCATTCTAGTCCACATATAGATGCAAGACAAGAAGATAAATAGCTCACATCCAATTTTGCCTGATAAATGGTGGTATGGCATTTACTGGTAAATATAATTTCAGTGGAAAATTAAAATTAAAGTCCATGAAGTGCAAAATAAGAACTCCACGATGCAGCATTATTTTTGAGCATTCTATGATGTGGAGGTGCCAGTGTTGGACTGGGGTGGACAAAGTCACAAATCACACAACGCCAGATTATAGTCCAACAGGTTTGTTTGGAAACACAAGCTTTTGGAGTCTCACTCCTTCTTCAGGTGTTAATGAGGGAGGCAGTATCAGACACAGAATTTATAAGCAAAAGATCAAAGGGTCACATCACTGATGAGGATGTACTAAACAAACCTAAGATGCTGTTAAATCTTTCATCAGTTAGAAGGTTTTAATTGACTAATATGTATATGTAAATCCCCAAATTCCTCTCAAGTCACTGTCCTGAGAGAAATAAAGGTTTTATCAGTGTAAACAAGAGGTGACATTTTAGGCCAGACAATGCATGTTAGGTGTGAGACCATGTTTAGAATCTGTTTGTGTTTTGATTTGGAATCAGACTGGTTTTATTTCTAAAGTAGGAATTTATAAAATGTCACATTAACTGACTGTCTATAAATTGTGTGCTTTTTGGACAAAATAAAATGTATCTACAAATACAAATTGAACTTCAAAGATTCATGTGTGTGTGTGTGCGTGTGTGTGTGTATGCGTGTGTGCGTGTCGCGGAGAGAGAGAGAGAGAGAAAGTGTGTGTGTGAGTGAGAGAGAGAGTGTGTGTGTGGGAGAGAGTGTGCGTGTGTCGGGGTGAGAGAGAGAAAGAAAAAATGTGTGTATGTGTGTGTGAGAGAGAGTGTGCGTGTGTCAGGGGAGAGAGAGAGAGAAAATGTGTGAGAGAGAGAGAGTATGCGTGTGGGAGAGAGTGTGTGTGTGTATGTGTGTGTGTGTCGGGGGGAAGAGAGAGAGTGTGTGCGTGTGTGTGTGAGAGAGAGAGAGAAAAAGAGTGTGCGTGTGGGAGAGAGTGTGTGTCATCCTTTGATCTTTTACTTGTAAATTCTGTGTCTGATACCACCTCTCTCACTAACACCTGTAGAAGGAGTGAGGCTCAGAAAATTTGTGTTTTCAAATAAGCCTGTTGGACTATAACCTGGTGTCATGTGATTTCTGACCTTTAAGCATTCTAGGCATTGTTGCAATATAACCAACCAGGAGATCCATTTCCAGATTTAAGATGAACATTGCAAAATTTAAGAAATACATCCCTATGAACAGTCTTCGAGCTAATAGCTATAAGATCTGCAGAACAGTGAACATACATTATTTTGCAGTTAGGGGAAATTGTCCTTCACTCATGGTGGTAGATTGCAGTGGGACAGGTGTAGAACTGAGTCCCGCTCAGAAGAAGGATGAGATGACAAGCATATAAGGGTTAGGGGTAAAATGTACTGAGGAGGTGTCAGGGAATATCTTTACAGAAAGACTGATTACTAAACTAGGTAGCAGGGATTCTTTGGGAGCTACACTGCTCAAATCACTCAAACAGTGTTGAACAGCACCGTTAATACTTTTCAACTCTCATATGAATCTATATTCTTGACAGTGAGAGAACTCCCTCTCACTATCAAAACAAATAGAGGGTCAAAGCTTAGCGAAAACACGTGAAGAAAAAAGGAGTCAAATGGATCCATACAAAATAACAAACTGGCTAGAATGACAAGTGGAGCTGATTAATTTTTTTCTGGAAATGTCCTTTTTATTCATTTCAATTAATTCATTTGTGGAATCTGTGCATCGCTGACAAGGCCAGCATTTAGTGTCCTTCCCTAAGTGACCCTGAGAAGGTGGCAGTGAACCTCACCGTGGTCCCTGTTACGCAACATTTGACTCAGCAACAATAAAGGAAGAAAGATACATTACAACATCAGGTTAATTGAGTCCGTAGTTACTTATCTATTTCCTATCAATTGCTTGGTTGATACCAGTCATACATATTCTCAGTATTGGACTACAGAAATATAGAGACTGGAAAAGACCATTTAAAATGTATGAACCTTTTCTGCGCTCAAGTAGATCATGCAATCTACAACTTAACCCCATTTAATTGTCTTTAATGCTTAATCGTAATACTTTTAACTAAGCTCAGACTTTTGGGACATGAAGTTTCAAAGTTTCATCGCCCTTTGTGTGAAAGAAATGTGCTTTTGGGTTTTCTTCCAAGTGGCCTGTCTCTAATTTCAAATTAAGCCTCCTTTTTCTGGATTCTATAATGCAAGGAAATAATTAACCCATCTATTTTACCAAATAGTTCCAATACATCAGCTCCAGATCTTCTAAAATTAAGAAGAAACAAATCCAGTTCATGCAACCTGTCTAATTATTTAAGCCTTTCTGTTTTCTTCTGGTGAATCTGTGCTCGATCCTCTCCAATGCTAAGATTCATTTTCTGAGATTCATTCACCAAATGTACACATGGCACCAGATGAGATCTCCAAGCCTCTATAACTAAAGCAGAACGTTTTTTTTGTATTCCAGCTCCATTGAGATCAAGGCCGACATTCAATTTAGCTTCATGATCGTTTCTGTATGACTTCACTAGCTTTCAGTAATTTGTGGATACGGACAGGCAAAAACTCTTCATTCCCCCATAATTTTTAACCTCTCACCATTAAGAAGGCATGTTGATCTGCAAGTCCTGTATCCACAATGTCCTTCTGAGTGATGGGTTTTGGCAGACACAGTGAAAGGCGATTTTGTGAGTTACTTCAAAGCATTTTGTAAATTATAAATATCGTGACCATGGTGTGCTGATGATGAGGGGAGTGACTGTTGGTGGTGGTCGATGGTGTGCCAATCAAGCAGTGCGTTCTGTCCTGGGTGGTATCAAGCTTCTTGAGTGTTGCTGGAGCCAAACTCATCCAGGCAAATTCTTGTTGCTTTGGATAATTTAAAAAATGTTTTATCAAAACTATTCCAGGAGATGTCAATGTCTCTGGAAAGGCCAGCGTTGGTTGTCCAGCACTAACCAGGTGATGGTGTGTCACTTTATCTGCAGTGCTTTTGTGAAAAGAATTGCAGGATTTTGACCCAGAAACAATGAAGGAATGGGAATACAATTCCATGTTGGAATGATTTGTGGCTTGGAGGAGAACTTGGAGGTGGCGGGGTTTCCATGCATTCGCATTCCCTGTTCTTCTAGGTATTAGAAGTTGTGAGTTTGGAAGGTGTTGTTGAAGAAGCCTTGACTTCAACTGCTGCAGTGTACCTTATAATGGTACACATTGCTGCCACTGTGTGTCAGTGAAGGAAGCAATGAATACTTAAGTCATGGATGGGATGTCAGTTAAGTGGGTTGCTTTTCCCTGGATTGTGTTGACTTTTTTATACATTTTTGGAGTGACACTTATCCAGCCAAGTGGAAAATATTCTATCATTTTCCTGAAATATTCTTTGTAGAGAGTTAATAAGCTTTAAGGAGACAAGAGGTGAGTTACAAACCATAGAATTCTCAGCCTTTGTCCTGCACTGGTAGCCACAGCATTTAACTGGGTGGTCTATTTGAGTTTCTAGTCAATGGATGTTGATAGACCTTCAGTGATGGTAATGTCAATAAACATTAACTTATATTAGATTCTCAGGTATTGAAGATGGTCATTGTTTGACACTTCTGTGAATGTTAGTTGCCACTTTATCAGTGCAGGTCTGAACATTGTCCAGGTCTTGAAGCATATGGACAAATGTCTTCACTACCTGACAAGTCACAAATAGTCTTGATCACAGTGCAATCATCAGTGAACTTCCCTATTTATGATCTTCTGGTAGAAGAAAGGACATTAATGAAGCAGTTGAAGATGATTTAGCCTTGGACATTGCTCTGAGGAACTCCTGCAGTGATATCCTGACACTGAGATGATTGCTCTAAAACTACATCCACACTCAGCTTTCTTTTTTCTAGGTATGGCTCCAACCAGTGGAAAGTTTTCTCCCTGATCCTCATGAACATAAGGCTTTGTTTAGACTCTTTTCATGCCAAATTCAGTCAAATGCCTCCTTGTTGCTAAGGATAGTAACTCTTACCTTACCTCTTGAATTCAAGTCTTTTGTTTAGACAAGTTTGTAGCATGTTCAGGATCTGCGTGGAACTTGCAAACCTTAAAATGAGCAATGGTGAAAAGTTATTGTCAATTATGTGTCACTTGTTAGCACTGTTGATGACATCATCCATCACTTTGCTGATGATCAAGCACACACCGACTTGTCTGTAATTGATTAGACTGGATTTATCCTTTTTTTGTGAAAGAAAATATCTGGGCAATTGTCCACATTGTTTTGTATCTGGACTGGAACAGTTTGGATAAAAGGGATGGCTAGCTCTGAAAAACACAGCCAGTATGTTGTCAGGTTCCACAGCCTTTGAAGAAACCAGTCACTTCAGCCATTTATCAATCATATGGAGTGAATTGAACTGCTGAAGACTGGGACCTGTGAAGAGCATCTCACGAAGACGCTCAGATGGACTATCCACTTGGCACTTTTGATTGAAGATGGTTGGAAATGCATCAACCTATTTTTTGCACTGATGTGCAGGATGCTCCTGCATTAAGGATGGGGACATTTGTGGAATCTTCTTCTGCGGTGAGTAATTTGATTGCCAATCATCATTGATGACTGCATGTGGAAAGACTACAGAAGTTAGATCTGATCCATTGGTCATGGTATGGCTAAGCTTTGCCTATCACATGTTGCTTCCACTGTTTTGCATGCACTTTGTTCTGTGCGGTGGATTTAAGAGATTGGAACCTTAATTTTAAGGTCTGGCTGCTGTTGTTTCTGGCATATTCTTCTGCAATCCTGACTGAACCAGCGTTGATCCCATGGTAATGGGAAGTTGGGGGATACACCAGGCCATGAGATTATAGATCGTGGTTAATAGAATCCTGCTGCTGCTAATGCCTCATGGATGTCCAGTTTTCAGCTTCCAGATCTGTTCTGAATCAACCCCATTTAATGTGGTGGCAGTTTCACATGATGGAGAGTTTCCTCGATGTTAAGTCAGAACTCAATGTTTACAAGGACTGTGCGATGGATACTTTGACAAATAGTCTCATGGACAGATCCATCTGCAACATGTAGTTGGTTGACAACAAGGTCAAGTGAGGCTTTCCCTTTTCTTTCTAGTCCTCTTGCAAGTCCAGTCTATCAGTTATGTCCTTTAGTACTGAGCCAAGTTGGTCAGTAGTGGTATTATTAGTGATGGGTCCTGATGTTCCTGTGCATTCTGTGCCCTACTTATTCTCAGCGCTTCCTCCAAGTGCTTTTCATGACAGACAAATACTGATACATCAGCTAAAGGGAGGGCTGTAAGTGATAATAAGCAGGAGTTTCGTTGCCCATATCGGATGCCACTTATGGAGTCCAGAGACAATGTTGAGGATTCCCAAGGCAACTCCCTCCTGACTGTACACCACTGTACTGCAGTCTCTGCCAGGAGTGTCCTGCCGGTAAGACAAGATATAACCAGGATATCTGCAAAACTGTAAGGTTTCATTCCATGAGCGTGGCCACATCAGACCGTTGGTGAATATACTTTTGGGACAGCTCTCCCAATTTTGCCACAAGCCCTCATTAGTTAGAAAGGAGAATTCTACAGGATCAACTTAGGCATAGGTGCCATTGTTAGTTATGGTGTCAAGGCAAATTGTTCTTGATCCATTAAACATTATTCCCTATTTATCTTGTGGCTGTTTGGTACAACTGAGTGGCTTGCTAGAATATTTCAGAGGGCAGTTGAAAGTCATACAGCTGGTGCAGTTTTGTGGAGGTGATATGAGTCTTGATGCTGACTGAAGAGCCAGTGAGATAGCCACATTGTCTCTTATATGGAAGGTCCACCACATCTTGTGTTACTTGAACACTTGCCAGGCCAGCAACAGCCTTCTCAGGGATCACAACCCAGAAGAGTGAGATCTGGCCAGCCAAGAGCTGCTGGCTCAGCAGGGATTTTCTGGACTCAGAAATGTTGGGGAGGCAGTGCTGCTGCTAGTATTCCATCCACCCAAGGCCTGGAATTGAGGAGGGACACAGGCACAGGTGAGAAACAACAGGAAAGGGGTTAGAGGGTGAGAGGTTGTAGGAAAGGATGGGGTCAGCAGCAGGGACAACAGATGGATTTTAGTCTCCACCTTCTTCCTGATTGTGGGTCTCTTGGTTAGGTACTCCAGGATTAGCTGGCCAAGCTCCTTATCCAATGAGCCATCACCCCCTGCCATTGCTGGACCAACAGCAGGATGGCGTCATTAATTGGCTGTTCAAGGGCCTCAGTTGGTGGCAGTGGGAGCAGTGGACAGGGCTATCCACAGGCCTTTCCACCCACAGACTAAATTGATGTGAAAGCAGAAAAGAGGCAGGGCCCCCATTACTCTCCCATCCGACCATTAGACCCCTACCTCCATGATATGAAATGCTCCACTCTGCTTGGAGTCACTTGCAGGCCAGACCAGTTAAGGATAGCAGGGTTATTTCATAAAATCCATCAGTGAAACTCATGTTTGTACAACAATCAAACAATTATTGCTGAAATGAGCAGCTTTTAATTCAACTATCAACACCCTGAGGGTTGCAATTGACCAGAAAATGAACTGGACAAATGATACAAATGCTGTAGCCACAACAACAGGTCATACACTCGGTATTCTGCTGTAAAGAACTCATCTCTTGACTTTCCAATGCCTGTTCACAAGGCACAATCAGGAGTGGGATGGAATACTCTCTACTTATTTGACCCGGTGCATCTTCAACAACAACCAGGAAGCTCAACAGTAACCAAGGCAAAACAACTTGTTTGCTTGACAACCCAACCGCCACTTTCAACATTCACACCCTTCGCCATGGATGTACAGTTTCCACATTATGTACCACCTACAAGATGCACTGAAGTGACTTAGAAAGGCTCCTTTGAGATCACCTTCCAAACCTGCAACCTCTACAACCTAGAAGAATCAAGGCAGTAGCTGTGTGGGACCGCCATAACTGCAAGTTTCCTTCCAACTCATACACCATCCTGACTTGGATCTACAGTTTTGTTCCTTCACAGTCATTGTTGTCAAGATCCTAGGACTGAGTTCCTAATTGCAGTGGAGTACTCCTTACCAAAAAGACTGCAATGGTTCAAGAAGACTTTAGTGTAGTAGGTTGAGGGGTGAACTTATCGAGGTTTATAAAATCATGAGGGGCACAGACAAAGTGAATGGCAAAAGTCTATTTCCAAGGGTATGGGAGTTCAAAACTAGAGAGTATATTTCTAAGGCGAAAGGAGAAAGATTCAAAAGGGATCTGAGAGGCAACTTTTTCATACAGAGAGTGGTTTGTAGGTGGTATGAACTGCCAAAGGAAGTTATAGATGCAAGTACAGTTACAACATTTTCAAAGACATTTGGACAGGTACATGAATAGGAAATGTTTAGACGGGTGTGGGCCAAACGCGGACAAATGGGACTAGTTTAGTTTGGGAAACTTGGTTGGTATGGACGAGTTGGACCGAAGAGTCTGTTTCCATGTCAAATGACTGTATGACTAAAGCTGCCCACCATTACCTTCTCCAGGGCAATGCTTAAATCCAATGAATGAATTTTTAAAAAATTAACCATTGAAATTCTACCAAGTGCTATGGTGGAATCTGAACATTAGCCTGGGCCTCTGGATTCTCTTTCAACACTATTATCAGTACACCATGATCCATGGCGAGCCACTTACTGACAAATGTTCAATTTTGACTCATTAACCTTGACATTTATTACTAGTCTAGTACCTGGAGTGGGTGGGTTGTCTTATTGAGAAAAGATTGGACAAACTAGGCTTGTATCACTGGAGTTTGAAAAAGTAAAAGATCCTGAGGAGTCTTCAACAGTGTTGCACATGGATTCATTCGTGGAAGAATCTAGAACTGGGGGTCACTAATTAAAAATAAGGATTGCCCATTTCAGCCAGACATGAGGAATTTTTTTTTTCTCCTAGAGGATCAAGAGTCGCTGACATTCTTCTCAAAAAGAAGTGGAAGCAGAGTCCTTGAATATTTTTAAGGCAGAGGTAGATGGGATTTTGGAGAAGCAAGGGAATGAAGGTTATGGACAAAGCAGGAATGTAATATAATCATGTCAGCCCTTATCTTAATGAGTGGCAGAACATCGTTTTGTTCCTAATCAACCATACTCATCCTTTATGTCACCTTTTTATTATTTCTGTGCTCATAAAAGACTTTATGTCAGCTGCCAGTCTTTTTTCACAATCCCTGTTTGCTTCTATTATCTGCTTTGTCACCTCACTTCTGAACCAGATTCTCTTGATTAGGTACTCCAGGTACTCAGCTTGGTTCTCAATTGTATTTTTTTACCTGATAATGTCCTGTAATTTCTCTGCTGATTTGTTCCTCTACAACTTTCCAACTCGGGGTTCTGTAGGTTACATTGTGCAATATAATTGCACTCTTCCTATTCATTAACTCTAGCTAAATTGATTCTGACCTTGAACTCTCTGGACCTCCTCTTCCTCCTGCATTGCAATGTTGTTGTTAACCAATATCACCATCTCGCCTCCCATTCTTCCTTTCCCGTCTATTCTGAAGACTGTGTAACAGGAATATTTAACACCCATCCCTGCATCTACCCGTGCTCCCAACTCATGAGACTCCTATTGCTACTGATCCTTGTTTCTTCTTTCTCCCCTTCATACAGCTCATGGTACCACAAACTTGACAAACTAGATACTCCAAAACAGCAGTTTCTTACCAACCAATGAGAGTGTTAAAGGTAAGAAAAGCTTGTGTGGGTGGCGCATGGGCGTTCTAACAATAATCAGATGGTCAGATGGAGAATAAAGGAAAGAGTAACGGGAGCTTGTTAGAAAGACATCGCAATAATCTTGAGGAATTTTAATCTACACATAAATTGGACTAGACAGATGGGCAATGATAACCTAAATGCAAACTTCATGGAATGTTTTCATAGTATTTTGGAACAGTACATTTTGGAATCAACCAAACAGCAGGCTATACTAGATTTGGTATTATGTCAAAAGAGAGGATTCATGAATGATCTCATAGTAATGGTGCCTCTAGGCAGCAGTGACCATAATATGATTGTTTGAGAGAGCAGTAGGTCTGAGACTATTTTTAAAAATTAAGTAAGGGTAACCAGGAGACCATGAAACCAGAGGTGGATAAAACAAATTGGCAAATTAAACTAAATGATAGGTCGTGATATTTAAGGGATACTTTAAAATACAGAATAGACACATTAAAAAAAAGCAAATTTCCAAGAGATAAACTTACCAACAGTAGTTAACCAAAAAGGCTAAAGATAGTATCAAATTTAAAGAAAAAGTCTATAATTGTGCAAAAACAGATGATTGGACAGAATACAAAAACCAACAAAGAATGACTAAGAAAAAGAAAAAAAGAGTATGAGAGAAAGCTAGTCAGAATGTAATACCGTATTGTAAGAGTTTATACAAATACTTAAAAAAAACCAATGTTAGCACTGGTGCTATAGAAAGTGAGTCTGGAGAATTGATAATTGACAATTGAATTGAAAGGTGTTCTACATCAGTCTTCAAGCAGCTACAAATCATGAAGTGGAAGAGAGGGAGGAAATCAAGAAAATTCCAAACACCAGAGAAGTTATACTGAGTGAATTATTGGAGCTGCAGGCCGACAAGTATCTAGGACCTGACGGATTTCATCCTAGGGTTTTGTAAAAATTGGCAAGTGAGATAGTTGATGAATTTATTTTGATATTCCAAAACTCCTTACTTTCAAGGGAAGTCCAGTTAGATTGGAAGACAATAAAATTAACTCCATTATTTGTCCAGAACAGAGCAAGCTGCTTTATTGGCACCACATCCACAAATGTTCACTCCCTCCACCCACTAATGGTTAGTAGCAGTAGCGTGTACAAGATGCACTGAAGATATTCAGCAAGACTCCTTCAGCAGAACCTTCCAAAACCACAGCCACTACCATCTAGAAGGACAAATGCATCAGATACACGTGAATGCTGTCAACTCCAAGTTAGCCTCTAAGCCAACTCAGAATCCAGACGTAGAAACATATTGCCTTTCCATCAGTGTCACCAAGTAAAAATCCTGGAATTCCCTTTGTAACAGCATTTTAGGTCAACCTACACCAATTGGATTGCAGCAGTTCAAGAAGACAGTTCATCACTGCCTTTTTGAGAGTAACTGGTGATGGGTAATAAATGCTGGCACAGCCAGTGATGCCCACATCCCATGAATTAATGAGAGAAAACACTGACAGCAAGAAACTACAGGCCAGCTATCTTAACACTGTTGTAATGAAAATGTTAGACATTATTATTAAAGAAATTATTACAGGATACTTAAATCAGGTCAAGGAAATCAGACAGAGTCAAATGGTTTTATAAAAGGCAAATTATATTTCACCAATCTGTTGGAGTTCTTTAAGTAAGTAACACGTACTGTGGATAAAGGTAAGCTAGTGGATGTACTGTATTCAGAAGATAGTGATAAAGTGTCACTTCAAACGCCATTGAAGAACACAAAAAAGGTCAAAGTGTCAGCGTTAACATATTGGCAAGGATCAAAAACTGGCTGGTTAAAAGGAAGCAGAGAGAAAGCATAAATAGGTCTTTGACTGGTTGGAAGGGTGTAACAAGTGGTGCCACAGGGAGCAGTGCTGGGACCTCAACTGCTCATGATTTGTATATATGACTTGGATGAAGGGATGATAGAAAAGTTTGCAGATGACAGAGAGGTCAGTAGGAAAGTAAGCTATGAAGAGGCTTGTATCTGCTGGAGGTTAGGAAAGCAAGAGGCAACATATAAACATCTGAGGGTCTTGACAGAATAGATGTGGAGAAGATGTTTCCTCTTGTGAAAGAATTTAGAACTGGGGCCATTGTTTAAAAATAATGGCTTATTCATTTATACAGAGATGGGATGAAATGGTTTCTTTCTCACACAGGTTCCTGCGTCTTTTAAACTCTGTTCCTCAAAAGGTGGTGAAAGCAGAGTCTTAAAATACTTTTAAGGCAGAAGTGGATAGATCCTGGTAAGCAAGAGATGGAAGCTTATCAGGGCTTGGTGCGAATGTGCAGTTGAAATTGCAATCAGATCAGCCATGATTTTCTAAGTGATGGAGCAGGCTAGAGGGCTGAATGGCTTCCTCCTGCTCTTTGCTCATCCGGCCTTTTTCAAAGAGGATTAGTGGATTGGTCTTAATCTTCTAGCAAAAATTCAAACTTAACCACAACATTGAATAAAAGATTATATTGCCATTTATCTCAGTTGTGCAATCTCATTGTGTGAAAATTGGCTGTCATATTTCCCTACATTACCACAGTGATTGCTCTTCAAAATACTTGATAGGTTATAAAACTCCCATAATTGTCCTGAGATTGTGAATGGTGTTATTCAAACATAGGTTCTTTTTCAATAGAAATTGGAAACTAACAATTTTGAGGGAAGAAAAAGCTTGAAAGAATGTTAGAAAACTAACAAATTCAGAGATGACAATGAGATAAATCAAATGGGAAAAATGCAAAGAGAGGAGAAAAATTATATTTCCACAATAGTTACTATTTCTATGTAACTACTGCTGCCTTGCTTGGCATAATCCTCTGCATGCATGATTGAGGTGGTTAAGTTAATCAAAGAAGTTGATCGGGTAGTTTGACAGAAAACATATCTACTGGCAGAAGGAACAAGATCAAGAGAGAGACCTTAAAATTAGCATTGGGCTATTTCAGGGTGTTGTCATGAAGCACTTCTGACATGAACCTTGGGGCAGCACAGTGGTTCAGTGGTTAGCACTGCTACCTGGCAGCACCAAGGACCCGGATTGGATTCCACCCTTGGGCGACTGTCTGTGTGGAGTTTGCACATTCTCCCTGTGTCTGCATGGGTTTCCTTTTGGTGCTCTGGTTTTCTCCCACAGTCCAAAGATATACAGGTTAGGTGGATTGGCCATGCTAAATTGCCTGTAGTGTCCAGGGGTGCGTAAATTTGGTGGATTAGCCATGGGAAATGCAGGGTTATAAGGAAAAGGGTAGGGGAATGGGCCTGGGTTGGCTGCTGTTCGGAGGGGCAGTGTGGACTTGTTGGGCCTGTTTCCGCACTGCAGGGGTTCTATGATTTGCTTCTTCACACAAAGGCTAGGGGAAATCTGGACCTCTCCACCAACAATCAAGTAAGACTTGACAGATTGAAAGTGTCAAAACTGAGATTAATAGTTTTTTATTTGTCAAGGGTTATGGAAACATTGCAGATAAATTGAGTTGCAATACAGATCAACCACGATCTAACTGAATGGTAGATCAGGATAGGCCGAATAGCTATCTTCTGATCATATGGTGGTGCAACTTTTTCTCTGCCTATAGTTAGAATTTAAATGTTCAGGAAGGCAGATGGTAGCATCAGCAACGTCCAAACATTTAAGTTAATTTTAAATATGCTTCAGGGTCTTTTAAAATCTGGTTTAACACCACACAGGACCTGGACTTACTATGTTGCCTAAACAACTGTTGCCTGCCCTGGGGACTTGCACATTACCTTTTTCCTGAGAATTGTTTGGCCTAGTCTTTGATTTGTCATAGAACTTTAGTATTACTGTTACAAAATGTCAGATTTGGCAGCTACCTCAAACTGCATAAGCAGACAACAAAAGAATTAAAGGAAAAGACAGGAATTCAACAGAAAGAGTTGATGAGAAGCAGATAAACAGTTATAGAGAGATAAAGACAATTAAAAATAATGGGTGCTGCTAAATATAATCTTTCAGATATAATCCTATTTTAAATATCAACTAATAGCAAAATATGAGTATACAATTTTTACTCTAAAATAATTCTATTAAGTAACATTTAGCTGATGCAGGAAATTGCGTCACTAAAGTATTATTAATGGATCTTGTTCATCAATGTGAAAGATCCCATAACTACAGAGTGATAGAAAAAAGCATCATATCATAGAAACACAGTATGCTGCTCAATCTACGACCACTCAGTAATCAAGTTTAAAACATTTCTGGAATTTGATACATACAGCTAGCTGCCTAATAGATAAGTCAGTATTTGTAACTTCAAATGGACTTTACTTAATTATTCTGTCGGAAACTGTGAATGTAATGACAATCATGGAACAAAACTTAATGTAAATTTACTAATGAAGTAGCTCATAAATGTACTTAACAATGATATAACATATCTTGACAGCCTTAGCTACCTGTTGTGTATTATACAATAAATGTGCAGTAAAGACACTGCTATCATTTATGCCTTGGTATGGTATCATAAGGTGAGTGACACATAAGCTTTGCCATGATAGTTGTCAGCACAAAATCCCAGAACCACAGCCAATTCAAACCATTGTTATCAAACTTATATTGTAATGACATGTACAAAGATAGCCTGAGGTAATTTCAAAGCAGAAACTGTGTGGTTTAAGTTCTAATTGTAAGTCATTGGAGATTTGCCCCAGTACTTTGTGAGAAAATCTGCTGATACAATTGCTATCTTGTAACCAGACCTTGCCATCTAAGTATTCATTGAAGGCTCTACAATACAAATAGTTTAACTTCTGGTAAATAAAAAAAAAATACTGAGGTAAGAGTCATGTAATCTTATATCCATTCAGTTTCCACATCATTTACTTTCTTTTTCTTCATATTTAGATGGTAACACAAATGGTAACAGCAAGAATACCTGATGAGATTCCTGCCAGAAGATCATTTATAGACATTCAGGATTGAATTTTACCAGAAATTGGCTAAATGTCGAGTTTCATGGAGGCTTCTCTCTCCGTGAACCTCATAATGATTTCTCCTGCTATTCTGAAAGTTGGCTCATTACTTGTGCACCAGCTTTCAATGGTGTCTATCTTCCCTCTTGCCACCACTGGGACCGCCTGGGATTTCTGGCATGGGTATCATTTTTAAAGACCAGATATGCATCTGATAAAGTGCTCCGAGCCAGGAGCTGCCCTTCACAATGCATGGAGTGAAAGGGGAACCAAAAAGAAACTCTTCTCACGGCACACTGATGGCACTTATTTGCAAATAACGGTCTGCACTCATAAATACATTCCTAATTAAGAACCAAGCTACACAAGCTAGCTGTCCTTAACATTGCTTTATCCCACAACCTTGTCTACAGAGTGCTAGCTTTTCCCCAATGCCCGATGCTATGGACTAGATCAAACCCTCTCAAAATATTCAGAAGATAATCTAGACCTTAGCCTTTTCTTATTTTTGAAGGTAAGTGCATTGTATTCCAGATGCAATTTGATTGGTCAAACTACCAGATTTGAGGCAAAACACACTTTATTTGTACACTATAATTAAAATACAACAAAAGAAAGAAGAAATTGGAATAAGTTAACTACTGGAAAACTTAATAGAATAATAGATTGATCAACTACTAAACAGTAACTGTTTGAATGCAGTAACATCCCATAAACACACCCTCGGGAAAAGGCAAATTCAGTAAAACAAATTGTCTCACATATACCTCCAGTCCAGAAGGAAAAACATGAATAGAAAACTCTGAGACAGAGTAGCTGGGAGAGATGTACTACAGCTTCCAAACCCAACTTCAAGACCCAGTAACTGCTACTGAAAAGTAAAACTAAAAATCTTGGTTCTGTAGGAGCTTGACTCCACCCATTCAGGCTGCCTCTACTGTTCCAACTTTAAAAAACAAATAGCCTCACAAGCCGTTTACATTATTGGGTCCAAATAGAGAGCTTGTCACGTCTGTCTTAAAACATCTCTTCAATAAAAAAAAGGACAAAATATACCTCTCCAAACCATAATGTTGTCACATCAATGTAGCCTAACATTTTCACATTGTTCAATGTGGAACCATCACATACTGGAAAGTCTTCAAATGGTTTCAAATATTCACTTTTATTGAACAACAGCAAAATAAAACAAAAACAAACAAATTAGCTGCATTTGCTTCTGTGAACAGAAAGACAACTGCTTTCTTTTTGTGTAGCAAAAAATTTAGAGTCACCATGTGATCACTGCATTCAGCTCATATCTATTGGAAGCAGGTATTGATTCTCTGGGATATTGCACAGGATGTTGCCTCTATAATATTGAATGTGGTAATTCTTCTGCTCATCTTGCTCCTTGGAAGACAACTGCTGCTCTCCCAGCTCTTCAGAGTCCATCATACCCCTTTTCTATCTGCTCCAGTTGTGCAGAGCACAGCATGGTTGGTTGGAGGATCAAAAATTTATTTCTCAATCCAGTTTCTGCCAATCTCATCCTATTTTCCTAACTGACTCACCAATGCCCATGTCTTTCGGGGGGTGAGGGTGAGAAGATTTTGCCCACTTTTTTTGTAGCAGTGCAGCCATGAAAACAAATGTTTTAGTTGGTTTTCACTTCATTTTTACTGATTTGCAAATATGAGTCAGAGGTGCTCCAGGGTTGATACTGAAAGATGTCCTCATTGAAGGATTAATGACTGTCTTAATCCTGTGGTATTGAAATTGTATTCAGGCACTTCAGAATGGAACATGTTGTATTGAGAAAATTTTAATTCTAATGCACTTCCTGGTAATTTTCAATTTGAAGTGATTTGCCCCCAGGTTGTATGCCTGACATGGAATGTCTATTGTAAATATTAAGTGTATTACAAACTATATAGAGGCACCTAAGAGTGGAACATGCTGTATGGAGACAAGTTGAATTTTATTGCACTTTCTGTAATTTTCAAGTTCAAATGTTTGCAATTTACTTATACAAATTTTATGGATGAAGTATATTTTTAGAAAAAGGGAACTGTGGGGTGCCAGAAAACAACAGTTAATTCACATTATGAAACACAAAGCAAAAGCTCAGTCCTGTGAAGTATTATAGGTTTAACGGGTAAGTAAAATTAGGGGCCTACCTTTTCCATACGTTTTATCTGTAATTTTCGGTACATTTTATGGCTAAAAGAAGAAATAGGGTCAGTGAGGCTTCTTGAAAAAGTCTTCCTCTAAAAATGTTCTGAGCATGTTGTTAGCACCTGGCTCAGTAGAATGTGCACTGCATGCAAATCATATTCAAAACTATTATGAATGTTTGGCACTGAATTTCCACCTCTTACTGCTCTGGCTTACCTCTCAGAATGAATGCCAATATTAAATAAGTGGTTAGGTACCCATGATAGGTGGAAGTAGATTTAAAGGTCAATTTCTGAATATCCTGTATTGTTTCTCACGGCTGCAGAATAATTATTTCTACTGTCCTTCACTCATTATAATGAAACTAGTGATCCCAGCATTACTTCAAGTTATTATGAGCCTTCATTTTTCTTTTAACCATTCACAACAAGAGTCAATGGGACTCATCTTGACTTTGTACAGTAGTGAGACAACAGTGAATTCGCAGATAACAAGCATGGGGCTGGATGAACACAGCAGGTCAAGCAGCATCATAGGAGCAGGAAAACTTGACGTTTCGCAGCTCTTTTTACTTCTGCTCCATTGTATCAATTTAAGTAATTGAAAAGCGAAATTGGGAGAGATGTAAAATGGTTTAGTGATATCATTTTTTGTGTTTTACTGTAAAGTCAAAATCTAACTCAACCCTTAGGGACTCCAATTTACCTTTGTCGTGATGCTAAAAGGAGATGTTAAAAGGTGCTAAAGGAGAGAGGATAAGGTGAGAGTAAGCAACATAAGTAGCTGTTGGAATCTGAATTCAATTAAGTAAGGGTTGGTCTCAGCAATGGTGATCATGCACCCATTGTTGTAAAAACCCACCTGATTCACCAATGCCCTTTTGGGAAAGAAAACCTCCATCCTTACCTAATTTGGCCTACATGTGACTCCAGATCCACAGTAATGTTCACTTTTAACTGCTCCCTGCTGCAGCCAACAAGCCACTTGGTTCAATGGCAATTAGAGGTGGGAAAGCAATGTTGGTTTTGTCAGTAACACCCATATCCCAAGAAAAAATAAAAAGGAGGGTGACCAAGTTGGTAAGAAACCAGAAATGTGTTTAGCTACCACATAGTGACACATACCCATGCCTCACAGATCAACAGTGTTGTGAGCTAATGAGGAATGATGGCAGAGGTTTCTCCCTGGGCCTTGTGCACATTGCATTGTTAGGATGACTCAAAGTTGCCGTGCAATCAATATCTAGTGGCAGAGATAAAAGGTACTGCAGATGCTGGAGAATCCGAGATAACAAGCATGGGGCTGGATGAACACAGCAGGTCAAGCAGCATCATAGGAGCAGGAAAACTTGACGTTTCGGGCCTAGTGGCAATCTCCTTTCAAGCTGTGCTGGTGACATGTTCAAAAACAAAGCAAGGGATGGATGCCTTGCTTGCAGCCGCATCCCATATTCAAAGAGAGTAGTCACATTTCATAGAATATCAAGAATTCCCCAAGTGCTGTATGCCAATATGATGATGTCATAACGGTAGAAAGAACTACAATGTTTAAAAGACATTTGGATAAGTACAAGAAAAGGAAAGTTTTGGAGCGATATGGGCGGAGCAGGCAGGTGGGACTAATTTAGTTTGAGATTATGTTCAGCAAGGGCTAGTAAGACCGAAGGGTCTATTTTCATGCTATATGACTCTATGACTCGATAACACATCTGGATCTCAAGCAAGAAAAGTCACCATCTTAGTGTCCCCAGAGTCTTAGCATCAATATCTATCATACCAATGTAACTTGTATCTAATCGCTGTCATGTAATAAACTACATCGTGTTTAACACAAGTGCCTCTTCTCATTAGACTACCTATTGGTTTTTCTCTGCCAAACTAAGACTATAAGAAATATGAAGAGGAGTAAGCCATTCAACCTCTTGAGCCTGCTCCATCTTCAATAGGTTCATAGTTGATACAACACTGCTCATGTCCATTTTCCTGCCCTTTCCTCAAAACTCTTGGTTCCCTATTGATCAGGAATCTATCTATCTCCCCCTTAAACATATAAAAGGACTCTTCCCTCAAAGCTGTCTGTGGCAAGGAATTTCAAAGACTCTGACACCTCTGAGAGAGAAATTTCTCCTCATCTCAGTCTTAAATTGGTGCCCCTTCATTCTGATACTATGCCCTCTGGTGCTAGACTCTCCCATGAGGAGAACCATATTCTCAGTATTTACCCTTGTAGACATACCAGACAAATTACTAAAGCAATTCCTAACTTAAATGGCAGTTGGTGGCACGTTGTGGAGACCAAGAGTCAAGTTAGTTCATCCAACATGATGAGCAGTGTTGAGGATTAATCATATAACATGGAGCCAGTGCTGGGTATTACTTTGTTTTACAAGAGCCATCTGTATACGATAGATTAATATCCAGGGAGCTGCCATTGTTATTTTGTTTTAAGACAGTACACCTAATTACCACTATTTATGAGTGGGAATTAACTGTCTGTAAGGGTGATTGAAGATAATGGACACCCTCTGTAAAAGTGGCTGATGATTCTGCCTAGCTTCCCAAAAATGTTCATTAAATTCTCATCTGATTTGCCTCCTGAGGGGGGCAGATGAGGCTGGAAGATTTCCTGGCTTGCTTCACCCACCTTGGAAGAAATAGTGGGATCTTCGTTCTGGGGATGCAGTAAGGCTTGCAACCCTTAGATATTAATCAAATCTGGTCACATGGGTGCTGCGTGCCATCCAGGTAGTTTAAAAGGTCTGCCTTATTCTCTGTTACTTTGTTTCCAATTGTTTCCTTAACTAGTCCTCAGTCTTCACACTCCGTCAGCTCCTGTCCGATCCTATTGCCCATAAATATAAACCCAAACCAACCTGTGCCCTCTGCCCACTCTAATGGCTGTTCAAAATCTACACTTCAACACAAAGCCCTCCAACACATCCCTAAAGGCTTCTCAAGTTAGCCATGCTAATCCATGCCCCACATATAGACCCTATACCAACTTAGTGACCAATCATACTATATAATAACGTTGATGCATATCTATGTCATCTTTCAGATCCTATGCTAATCTGGTGCCAATTCACGATGTGTCCCACCCTGACCCTTTGCCTTTAAGCCCTCTATTCCAATTCACCCAGTATGACTGTGTCCAAAGCTCAGGAGCCATGTGAGGTTAAATAAAGTTCCAAACATGGATTAAACAATTCAAAAACACTCTAATGAAAGCCTATTCAATGGATTTAAGTTATACCAAAGTGAGCAATTCCTCAAAAATACGAACGTTTGTATTCATGAACCCATATCAAACAGTAATTATTGCCGGTGCAGACTTGATGTGCCAAAGGGCTTTTCCTGTGCTGTATGGCTGTATGACTCTGTAGCAAAGACAGCTAGTTCTTCAATAACTTTTTTTTTAAGCTGTCAATCAAATTGTGGACTTTCAGCACGCATCCCCCCACCCACTGCGCTAATAGTTGTGCAATGCAGTCAAGCATTATTGATGCAGTAACGGTAACACTGATCATTATGCCAACAAACAGTAATGTTTTCTCAACAAGGCTAAAGAAAGATAAACCAAAATAACAAAAACTACTACTGTGATACAATGGCAGTGCCCCAAGCTTCTAGGTTTAGGAGATCCAGGTTCATATCCCACCTTAGGATGTGAGGATCATCATGGTATATGGTAACATATCAAATTGAGCTGATATTTAAAAATAACAGCAATCAATAACAGTAAAGTCCATTTTACTTTCACCTTTTAAAGCTGGTCATTTAATTGACTTAACAATTTGACAGATCTATAGACTGACTTGTGTCATGGGCCAGACCAGACCCCCTCAAATTATTTTAAGAAGGTGACCCAAACCCTAACATTTTCTTATTTTAAAAACAAATGTAAAATGTCTGTTCCCAATGCAATGCAACTGGTTAATTTATTTGACATTAAGCAAAACACCATTTATTTAACCACTGTAGTTAAAATACAACCAAAGAAAGAGGAATTTAGAATAACTTAACTCTAGTGGAAAACTTAACAGAATAATAGATGGAATAACTATTACTAATTAAGTGTTCCAATATAGTAACATCCCATAAACACACCCCTTGGCAAAAAGGAAATGTGAGACACAGATTCTCACATGCAATTCTCGAGGAGGAAAAAACATCAGAAGAAAATTCAGAGAGAGTAGCAGCCACGAGACATTCACTGAAGCCTCCAACTGTTTTGAGACCCTGATGGCTTCTGCTTAAAGCTAAACTTAAAAACTCAGAAATCCTGATCCATTCAGGCTGTTAAAAGAAAACCAACGCCTCCCAAGCTGTTTACTGTCGTAGTTCTGGTAGACTGATTGGCGCTTCTGTCTTACAACCTCTTTTCAAGAAAAGCGAGGACAAAATAACTTCTTAAGATCACAGCATCATTACACTTGCCTTTTGTAAGCCTTTATGACATCTTGAAAAGTTCATATTTTCCACAATGCAGAGTAAGTCCCCTATCCTGGAAAAATAGTTTGGGCCTGAACTCAGCTCGAATTGCCTTGATGAATTTCAGTCTCCCACATGTAGACGTCATGTTTCACCCCAGATCCTCCACATTCCGGTGAATATGGTTCCTGTGCGTTGTGGGTATGAGACTTTTAGATCACGGGTCAATCTGCCATTTTGGATATGCTGCAAAATCTGAGCCTGCAAATCCAGCGAAAATCCAAGCCCATGATATCTTGATAATTCTGAAGTTTATTAAGCAGAGCATATTAAGCAGGGCAGCATGGTGGCTCAGTTAGCACTGCTGCCTCACAGCACCAGCAACCTGGGTTGGATTCCACCCTCGGGCGACTGCCTGTGTGGAGTTTTCAAATTCTCCCTATGTCTGCATGGGTTTCCTCCCACAGTCCAAAGATGTGCAGGTTAGGTGGATTGCCCATAGTGTTCAGGGATGTGTAGATTAGGTGGGTTACAGGGGAATGGGTCTGGGTGGGATGGCCTGAGGTTCGGTGTGGTCTTGTTGGGCCAAAGGGCCTGTTTCCACGCTGTAGGGATTCTATGAGTTTGAACACACACTTCAGATATAAAAATGGATCTGGGGGATGGCTGAGATTGGCTAGATTGTCAAGTCAAGATCTCTAAAATCATTGCAACTTACTGCGTTCTACACAATTTTACCAATCAGAAAAGGTTTTTTTTTTAATGTCACAGAAGAGAAAGAGAGGGCTATATGAAGGCAGCAAAATGAGGCAGTGGCTGAAACTACTTCAAGAAGACATTACAAAATTTCTGCATCTAGAAGGCATTAGTGCAGAGATCATACAGTCTGGAAAGAAGCCATTTAGCCCATCAAGTCTGCCACCACCTTCCAAACAGCATCCCACCCAGACTCAGCCCTCCAACTTTATTCCCGTAACCCTACATTTACCATGGCTAATCCACATAATTTGCACATCACAGAAAATTTAGCTTGGCTAATCCAACTAACCTGCACATCTTTGGACTGTAGGAGGAAACTGGAGCACCCAGTGGAAACCAACACATAAAGAATGTGCAAACACCACACAGACAGTCACCCAAGTCTGTGAATCGAACCTAGGTCCCTGGTGCTGTGTGGCAGCACTGCTGACCACTGAGCTACCATGCCACCCAGAGAGCTATTAGAATACACCTTCATCTAAGAATACCTGTACCTGTACCAATTATAAACTATCTTTGCCATGTTGGTGTTAATCCTGAAAATATAACACAATCAGCTCACCTGATTTTCATGTAACAATGAACTGTAAAATCAAGTCAACTGAAAGATGGGTATCCAGCCAGAACCAACACTATCAAAGAGTTAAAAACCAAAAGAACTGTGGATGCTGTAAATCAGGAACAAAAACAAAGTTGCTGGAAAAGCTCTGCAGGTCTGGCAGCATCTGTGAAGGACAAAACAGAGTTAACATTTCGGGTCTGGTGACCCTTACACAGAACTGATGACTGACGTTTTCCCAGCCACCATCAGTTCTGAGGACGGGTCACTGGACTCAAAACGTTAACTCTGTTTTCTCCTTCACAGATGCTGCCAGACCTGCTGAGCTTTTCCAGCAACTTTGTTTTTGTTCCACGATCAAACAGTTACCAGCCAAATTCCTAAGGCCTAAATCAGAAGTTCAGTATAAAAGTGTCAGAAAATTGTACAGCCCAAAGGCTGCCCATTGATAGCAGTAACTGGTAGGATTTGTCAAACAAGAATGCAGCAACTGGGAGAGTGGGAAATTTGAAGAGATCTGAAAAGGTTTCCTACGCCCTTTGGTCCAACGACAATAATGTTGAAAAATATTAAAAATGTACCTTTTTGTTTATTTTTATCTAGCTAAAGTCCTCTTGGTCTGCAGTGTTTGAATGATGGAAGACTGCCTCTTCTTATCATTCAAGCTCCTAGCTAAAATTGCAGTTGGATCCCAATAACATTTTTCAAATGACATATGAAAGAAACAACCCAGCTTGCTTTGGGCAGCTGCCCTTAGTCCCTTAAAATGTGAAAAATAAGCTCCTAGCAGCTGCAGGGCAGGTAAACCTGAACAATTTTAACTGTGATTTACACAGCAATTTTGTTGCGATCTGAAATGCACTACCTGAAAGGGTTGTGGATCACATGCAATAATGACTTTTACAAAATGAACTGAAGAATTTAAAGAGGTAAAAATTACTTTGTGGTGGTCACACTGAGTAAGCTTGTGACTCAGGTAATAATGGGCCTTAGGGTCTCATTTAAATTATGGCCTTGAATGGTGGACATTCACTGGATATCCCTAAGTAATTCTTAGTGAAGAAACTGAGCTATTGGGCTCCTGACAGCAGCTCTATGATAAGTCTTTGAGGAAGATTGAAAGGCAACTCATAGGGATTCATCAGGTGAGGGGCCATTTGGGATGCATGTTACCAAGCAAAGGAAATCATCTAGAATGGTGAGATGAAGGAAGGAACTGGGAAGGAGGAATTGATCAGGATATTTACAGTTATTGGGAGGATGTAGTGATTGAGGAGTTGGTTGCTGTGAATTGTCTGGGGCCAGAGCTGAGGCTGGCAGTAATACTTCGCATGTGGAGTCAGGAGGGGCAATTTTGTCACTCCCAACCTTACCTTCAGTTGAATATTTTAAATAAACACTCCTCAGTTGTGGTCTTTAAGGACTGCTGGATAAAGGAGGAGCTATGACTCTTTTTTACAAAGCTGCACCTCTGCATACACTTCCTGCTCATTATATTCAAAGCTAAGGTGGTAATTTAGGGCTCACTAAACATGCACTGAATGGTCATGTTGGACCCAATGTGTTGTGAAAGCTGATTTTAGTTCTGCAGGAATTCAGAGACATGAAGAGACATATCATGGCTTGGGATGGTGTAAATATACAAAGGGACCTAGGTAACCTTGTTGATAAGTCACTGAAAACTAATATGCAGGCGAAGCAAGATATTAGGAAAGCTAATGGAGTGTTAGCTTTTCTTGCAAGAGGATTTGATTACCAAGCAGTGAAGACCAGCTTCAAATGTATCAGAGCTTGGTTAGACCATACTTGGATTAATGTGAGCAGTGTTAGTCTCCCTACTTCAGGAAAGATATTGTTACCATAGAGGGAGTCCAACAATGGTTCACCAGACCTGGGATGATGAACTATACTATGAAGAGAGAGATTAGGCAATCTGTGTCTGTATGGTCTAAAGTTTTGAAGAATGACAGGTGATCTGATTAAAACTTACAAAATGTTAATAGGGGCAGACAGGGTAAATAGGGGTAAGATGTTTCCCCTAGTTGTGGTGCCTAGACCCAGAACCATAATTTAAAAAGAGGAGTGTGCCACTTGGATCCGAGATGAGAAAAATGTTTTTACTTTAGAGTGTTGTGAACCTTTGGTATTCTCTACCACAGTTAGCTGTGGAAGCTTAGTTTTTGACTATGTTTAAGATAGAGATTGATAGATTTCTGATGACCAGTGGTGTACGGGGAAATGGAGATGGTGTGGGTAGAGTACATTGAAGTGTTTGATCAGCAATAATCATTTTGAATGGCAGGGCAAGCTGGATAATCAAAATAGCCTACTCCTGTTCCTATGTTCCAAAGTTTCTAAAGGTTGCCCTTGCTGACAGTTCTCCTCCTATCTCCCTATTTCCATTCCTTTTCTCATGTAACTAGCCAAGTACTCCAGGAATTCTTCCTCATGAGAAATGAAAACTCTAAGGTGTGCTTTTCAGAAGCTGCATCAATTTTTTGCTCATGACTGTGGGCCTCTTTCTCTTCTAAGAAACAAAACACACAACAGGGCTACTCTCTGATTGCAATCTTATAAAATGTAAGTTAGGTGAAAGAAGGTGAAGGAAATAAATTCATATGCAACTGGTTAATCCTACAGGGGATCTTGTGACGCAGTGATAGCATCCCTCCCTCTGATCCAGGAGGCCCAGGTTCAAGTCCCGCCTGTTCCAGAGGTGCAAAATAACATCTCTGAATGGATTAGAAAATACAGGTTAGCCTTTTACCACTTCTCTTGATTGTAGTAGAAGTTTAATGCCATTTCTTTCAGACATTCCATCAAATATCTTCATGATTGGAGAAGTAAAGTGAGTTGAGAATGTTTCTTTACTCTGGTTAACCTTGTGAGGTTATTGAACATCTTCCAGCACGGAGTACCTGTGCAAAGTTTGATGAAGGAGGCTTTCATAAGTCAAGACATCTTCCTCCATTGGGTGTACAACTTGCCCTCACTTGGCATCCTTCCCAACTGTTGAATATCTGCTATCACCTTTGCCTGATTTTGGACGGAAAGCCCCTGCAGAGAAATTTATATTTGGGTGTTCTAAACCACCAACAAGTATGATTCATTTTCTGTCTGCAATTCAATTCCTGAGATAAATTCTGAACTTTACAACGCTACTGCAATTTAAATACTTTATTAGCATCTTGGATGTCTTCTTCCCCTCCTGCCACTGAAGGTTGAGCTTTAAAGAAATGCCACAAATAACACAAGCATAAAGCTCAATAATAAAATTGACCATTCCCCAAGAAAATACAACCACATCACAGTGGCAGCTGGAAGCACAATTTCAATACATTCCCAGCCATGAAGAAAAACCCAACCCAGTGTCAGCTGACATTAATAAGTTGCTCATGCTTCCATTTTTCGATTTATGATATCATCAAAGTGGCTCAATTGAATTATTGCCCTGTAGCTTAACGCTAGTCATGTATTAAAAGTATAATTTAATGTACTCAATATATTTGTAATTCAACATCAAAATTCCTGATGATTCCATAAATATCTTTTTGAAGTATTTTGGAATTTTTTGAGGGAGGATATTTATTTATCAAAGATATAAATACATAAATGTCACAAAAGAGAACCGTGAATACAAAATACATTTCAGGAGCAAATTATAAAGGCCTTAAATTATAAATAAAAGAACATTTTAATATTGTCCTCAATCCTTGACTGTGTTTTCCCACATTAGCTTGGAGTTTTATACATCGAAGGTTGCCATAAAGATACAAAATATACCCTGTAGCACTTTAATTCATGCATCTATTTAAAAAAATTGAACTAACATATAGAAACTTTTCACTCAAGAAGGTCCAATGTTAAGCTGAAAATCCTGTTAACATTAACATGGAAAGTCATCAAGGGTATGAATTGCTTTTTATGTGTAAAACTTGACTAAATATACAACTGCAACCTCAAAGACTTTCTCTGACAACTAGAACCTTAATTTACCATTGGTAACATTTATGGCATCGGCATCTAGAAATTCTTTTCAAAGATATTTGAGGGATTTGGGTAACATTCAGAAGATTGAATTTATCTCCCATCCCTAGGTGCCCTGAGAAAGTAGCAGCATTTTCATCCTGTTTAGCTCAAGCAGTTGCAGGCTTTTGATGGAAGAGTAATAGTCTGAAGCATGTACAATATACAACAGATTGGGGCTCTCATCGCTTGCCCTGGGGTGCAAAAATTAAATACTTTGCTGCCAGTCACTTAGCATATTCGCAATATACTTGGTATAAATGGAGACTGTTATTCTTCCCAACCCCTTAACCAATCTAAGTGTATACATTGGTATGTGATTTGAACACATGACTAAATGCTCTCACATGCAAATGCTTCGGATCTGGAAAACACATTTGTACAAATTGGCACATGTTCAGGTCAGGCACATTCGTCTTTTTTTTAAAGTTTCACAAATAAAAATTGAAACAATGATGGAAAAGGTGATACTTGATAAATGATTATTAAAATAATTCTTTTCATATCATGGGATCATCTGTGACTTTTCAGAAATAAGAGTCAGGTCAGAAACCTTGCAGTGCTTTGCTGTTACATTTTAGTGATCACTCCTATCCTGATGATATTGAATGGGAACAGTCAAATAAGGAAGCCTGGGAGTATGGACACCATAACGATGGTTGGGAATATCCCCTATGTATCGCCTGCCATCATTGGCACAGGTGTTAAATTATTTGAACCAAAGGAGTGCCAAGCAGCACCTGTGGTAACTCCATCCAGTGCAAAGACTAAACTGGCTAAATCAGAGAACATGACTTCCACTCTGATTTGGGCCCTATCATTGATTATTACACACTTACTACTGAAAAGTAAGCAGACATTATTGCAAGGGTTACACCAATTAAAGCAGAGAATGTGGAGCTCTGGCAAAAATTGGCAGGAATGCAGGACTTCCACACAAAGCACCCATCAAACACTCTTGTATTGGTATGGGCCAAGTGCCCGAGGTATGTTTGGTATGAGTTGACACGTGAATATGAGTCTGGAGAATGGACTAAGAAAGAGAGATACATTGGTTGAGGGCTTGAGCACTTAAAAATATTGTTGAAGCTAACCTAGAGCCAGTGGAGAGTAAACAGGGAGTTAAAAATGTTACAGGCAGGTATGGGGTCCAGCCACAAAAAGGTATTAAAATTGAGTTTACCAGTAAGTAATAATTGGTCTAGTATTATCCATAAGCCATTGAGATGCAAGGTCAGATACCGATAAAGGTGGTGGCTCCTGGAGCAGCTTTAGATCTGGCTTACTACAATAGTGACAAGTGAGGACATGTGCTAAGGATTGTTGGGCAGTAAGAGAAAGACTAACACCTAGCCCAGGTATTTGGCATAACTATGGCAAACCCAGGCAGTAAGTGGCACTGTTGGAACAAGGGTGGAGGGAAGGCAACAGAAAGGTTCTAGATGAGACAACAGTGACTCCTGAACAAGTCTGACAGATGCTACAGGATCTGCTGGACTCGAAGCAGGTAGGAGCAATGGTCAGGAGGATTGTGACCTAAGAATGTTTACCAGAGCATCATTAAGAGTCCATGATGCTGAATGCTGATAAACACATATTGATAACACACGTAGACTAGCCAATAATGAAACAAAGAATACAAATAGTCAGAATAGTGGGAAATGCCTGTATGGCTTAGTGAAATGTTAGCATGAGAAATAGGTGGGGCAATCATCCCTGCTGAAATATGGGTTAGGAAGAAAGTAGAAAGGATCATCTTAGGGATGAACCTCCTAAAAATCTATCTGAGATGGAATTAAGATTGAATTCTGTGATTAGATTGGATTGGGGGTGGCAATCAGCCCCAAGAATGGAAAGGTAACCTGAGAAAGGCCATCATATCAAACTAAGGTTGAATAAGCGCAGCCCAGCAACAAATATCACTAGAGGACTGGGATGTACATGGGAACTGGTGAACAATAATGAGAAAAGATAATGAGAAACTGGGAAAGGTATAATGGGCTGCAACAAACTCTTTACACAGAGAATGGTGGGTGCATGGAATACGCTGCCAGCAGTGGTAGTGGAGTCAGATACATTAGGGACATTCAAGAGACTCTTGGATAGGCACAT
>JAHRHZ010000077.1:3625880-3764060 GCA_024137785.1 Ginglymostoma cirratum | reverse complement strand
GAGTCAGATACATTAGGGACATTCAAGAGACTCTTGGATAGGCACATCGATGATAGTAAAAGGCAAGGTATGCAGGGTAGTTTGATCTTAGAATAAGATAATAGGTTGGCACAACATCATGGGTTGAAGGGCCTGTACTGTGTTGTACTGTTCTATGTTCAATGTTTTATGTTCTATATAGACCGGTTAGCCTGACATCAGTGTGAGGAAAGTGCCACAGAATTCATTGTAAAAGATTTAATAGCAGAACACTGAGAAAACAGTGACAGGATCAGACAGAGTCAGCTTGTATTTATGAAAGAGACATCATACTTGTCAAATCTACTGGAATTCTTTGAAGATGTAACTAGTAGAGTTGATGAGGGGAGCTAATGGATATGGTTTACTTGGACTTTCAGAAGACTTTCAAAAAGGTCCCACATAAGAGTTTAGCATTTTAAATTTAAAACACAGATTTGGGGGAGTATACTGACATGGATAAAGAACTAAGTGACAGACAGGAGATAAGTAGTCAATTTCCAAGTAGAATAAAGTGACTGCTAGGATATTTAGGGGAACACTGCCTGGACCCCACTATTCATAGTATTCATCATATGTAATAATGAATCAGATGAAGAAATTTAATGTAATTTCTCTAAATGTGCAGGATGACACAAAGCTGATGGGTGGGTGAGCTATGAGGAGGATGCAGAGATGCTTTGGTGTGATGTGGACAAGTTGAACAAGTCTTTTTTTTATTCATTCACAGGATGAGGATGTCACTGAATAGGCAACATATATTGCCCATCCTTAATTGCCCAGAGGGTAATTAAGAGTCAACCACATTGGAGCGGGTCTGGAGTCACATGTAGGCCAGACCAGGTAAGGATGGCGGCTTCCGTCCCTAAAGGACATGAGTGAACCAGATGGGTTTTCCCCAACAATTGACAATGGATTCGTGGTCATCATTAGACTCTTAATTCCAGATATTTATTGAATTCAAATTCCATCATCTGAGATTCGAACCCAGGTCCACAGAACATTTTCTGCATCTCTAGATTAATAGTCCAGCGATAATACCACTAGGCTATCGCCTCCGCAATGACAGGACAAGTTGCAGATGAAAAACCAAAAGAACTGTGGATTCTGGAATCAGAAACAAAAACCAAAACAGAAATTGCTGGAAAAGCTCAGCAGGTCTGGCTGCATCTGTGGAGAGAAATCAGAGCTAACGTTTCAGGTCCAGTGACCTTTCTTAATAATTGATGGTAGCTAGGAAAGGGTGATATTTATGCAGAAGACGGTGTGGGAGGAGTGGGAAGAGTAAATGATAGGTGGAGAAAGAGCCAAAAGAGAGAGAAAAACTGTTGGACAGACAAAAGAGTGGATAAAGGTCATTCTGGGGGAATGAATAACTGCTAATGGGGTCTATTACGAGATGACAATGGGCTGTTGTGGCAACAGCCCATTTGTTGACAAGGCTTGGTGTGTGGGGGTTGGGATAAGGACATGGCCTCAAGCCTTGATATTAAGTCCAGAAGACTGCAGAATTTCCAAGTGGAAAATGGCAGCTAATGCCCCTTTGGATGTAGTTGCTGATGAGATGGTAAGTAAGGACCAGGGGGACCCTATCATTGTTGGAGAGAAGTGAAGAGATGTGGGCCAAGGTACAGGAGATGGGTTGGACCCAGCTGAGGACCCTACAAACTATGCTGCTGGGGAATCCCCTGTTGAGGAAGAGGGTGGATATTTCAGAGGCCCCCTTGTCAAAATTGGCATCATCAGAACAGGTGTGATGGAGATGGAGGAACTGGGAGAATGGAATAGTGTGTTTTCAGGAAGCAGGGTGCGAGAATGTACAGTCGAAGTAGTTAAGGGGGTGGGTGAGGTTTTAGTGGACGGCTGCCTTCCCACCAGCCTCCACATCCTGGGATCATTACCTGCCATTTCCACCTTCTTGGGGCCAAGTTCTTACCCAAACCCACACATTCCAGGCCTTGTTACCACATGCACTGCTACCATCCACAACCCATTGTCGGGTACTAGTAGTCCCCATTAGCAGCTATTCATTCTCCCAGACTGACTGTTATCCACTCCTTGACCATCAACTGTTCTTCCCCCTCTTTGGGCTCCATTTCACCTATTGTTTACTCTCCCTACTCCTCCACCCCATCTTCTGCATAAATATCAACCTTTTCTTAACCACCATCAGTTCTGAAAAAGGGTCACTGGACTCAAAACGTTAACTCTGATTTCTCTCCACATGTTACCAGACCAGCTGAGTTTTTTCAGCAATCTCTGGTTTTGTTTTCTCCATTGCAGATGAATGTGCTTAAATGTGGTGTCATTCACTTTAATAGAGAAACAGGAAGGTTTGTAAAGTTTAAAATTACAAAGCCTCTAGATCTAATTAAAAAAGCTGATTTCATTTTGCTTAAATAGCAGGATAAGGGATCAATAAAATGGGATGGGGCGCACCCCGACTGCTTTCTGGCTCTAGAGTTTTAAACTGCAGTAAGCCAGTCCTAACATAGCAAGGTTTTGTGGAAATGCTCAAATTCATAAAGCTCTGTGAGAGGCTGAACTGTGAGGAGAATGCAGGGTTGCTTCATTGTGACTCAGACAAGTTGACAGAATAGGCAAATGCATACCAAACGAAGTAATAATGTTGCTAATGTGAGGCTATTCACTTTGGTAGCAAAAATGGGAAGGCAGATTATTATCTGAATGGTGATAGACAGGAAGAGGGGGAGAGGTAAGAAGGTCTGGGTACCCTTGTACGCCAGATGCTGAAATTAAGCATGCAGTTGCAGCAGACAATGAAGAAGGCAAATGGTATGTTGGTCTTAATAGTGAAAGCATTTGAGTACAGGAGTAGGGATGTCTTACAGCAATTACCTTGTTGAGACCACACCTGAAGAATTGTGTGAAGTTTTGGTCTCCTAACCCAAGGAAGGATATTCTTACTATGGAGAGAATGTAACTAAGGGTTTGCCAGACTGATTCCTGGGATGACAGGACTGACAGATGAGGAGAGACTGGATTATTTAGGACTATATTCTTTGGAATTTAGAAGAATGAGGGGGATCTCATAGAAACCTATAGAATTCTGAAAGGATTAGATAGGATAAATGTAGGAAGAAGGTTTCCATTGATCAGGGAATCCAGGACCAGGGGTCACAGTTTGAGGATACAGGGTAAGCTATTTAGGACTGGGATGAGGAGAAAATTCTTCACCCTGAGTATGGTGAGCCTGTGGACTTCACTGTCACATAAAGCAATTGAGGCCAAAATATTGAATGTTTTCTGGAAAGAGTTAGATATAGTTCTTTGGGTTAAAGGGATCAAGGGATACAGGGAAACACAGGAAGAAGGTACTGAGTTGGATGATGGCCCAGTCTTACTTCTGTTTTTTTTAAGTTACTGGAATAGTGTTAGAACATGAGCAGCCCATAATTTGGACAGTGGGAGAATTAATATGCCCCTCAGGAGGTGCAGGGTCGCCTCCATCAACCAAAAGGACAATCTTCGATGGTGTAGCTCTAATACAGGTGAACCTGTCTGGTTCAAGTGTTCTACATTATCCTAGCTATAGTTCACTGGGCTATGGTGAGAATACTAGAGGGAATAAGGAGGAGGGAACTTCCTGATTTGGTATGTTGGTGGACCTGCTCTGGGTCTTAGCAGGAATAAAGGAATCTGTCCCTGTTGCAAGATTTAACGCAGAGAGGACTAAGATTAATTTTAAAAAAGACCTAGTCAGGGAGAGCTCAAGTTTCCTACCTGGGGTACAAGATCTTACAAAGACTGAGGGAAATGACGGAGAGCCAGAAACAGGCCACTTGATGTATTTCTCAACTCACTGATGTAAGGGTCATACAGGAGATATTGGGGCGAATGCTTCTGCTCATGCTAAACTGGAAGAACTCAATCATCATGAAGAGGCAATCCAGTGGGAAGGAAGCCATATAATGGAACATAAAAAAAGCTTGGTGGTTTGGTGTCAGTGCACCATGCCAAGTATCCTTTTTACTGTAATTTCCTTGCTTTCCTCATTATTTTCACTTAGCCAGAAAGTTCCACCTAAATTTTGAATGAAATAACCACAGCACTCAATATCTTCAAAGAAGAATTCTATTGTACAACTCTGTCCTGGCATTGTACTTAATACAGGCTTCTGTTATTAGAATAAATAAAGAAACAGACTTACCTCAGTTGCACTAATTGCACTGTCTTGATCTTACAAGCAATAATTTTGACACACAGTTGCAAGGTGTTCAGCACAATTTATGGTTCATCAGGTACTGAAGCAGCCTTTGTCTACATATAGCAAGACCTGGACAATATTCGGGCTTGGACTGATAAAGGAGAAATACCATTCATGTCACACAACTGCCAACCACTGATCCATGCAAACAGGAGAGAATCTAACTATCGCTCCTTGACATTCAATGGCATTATCCTATTATCAACATTCTGGAGGTTACCCTGGACCAGAAACTGAACTGGAACAGCCATATATGAACTATGACTATAAAGGCAAATCAGGGGTTTTGAATCCTGTGATAAGTATCTTGCTTCCTCATTTCTCAATGCCCTGTTCACCATCTGCAAGGCACAAATCAAGAGTATGATGAAACACTTGCCTACAAGGGTGTAGCTCCAACAATACTCAACAAACTCAATAAACCATTCAGGTCAAAGCAGCTGTTTGATTGGTATGCCATCTAATACTTTTAACATTCATTACTTCCACTACTGATGCACAGTGACTGCAATGTGGATCATTTACAAGTTGTGCTGCAGCAACTCATTAAGGCTCCTTTAACAGCACCATCCAAACCTGCATTCTCTATCACCAAGAAGGACAAGGGCAGCAGATATGAGGGAATAGCACTTGTAATTTCATCTCTAAGTCACACACCATTCTGACTTGGAACAGTATCACCGTCATTTACTGTCACTGGGTCAATGTCCTGGAACCTCCTTTCTAACAACAATGTTGGTATATCTACACCAGATGGACAGCTGTAGTTCAACAACGCATTTCCTACCATCTTCTCAAAAGCAATGAGGGATGGGTAATAAATGCTGGCCTAGACAATGACATCCACCCCTGTGGATGAATAAATGATTTAAAAAATGCTTACTTCCACCAACATGTGAAGGTTCACGGTCAGATTCAGGAGAAAGTACCTGCTGAAATGCACAACACAATGGAGGAGGGTCAAAGTGGGGTGCAAATAGATGAGCTATAGCTAGTTAAATAGAAACATAAGGCTAGACATTCTTTGTTCCAGGAGCAATCTACAAAGACAGGGGAGAGTGGTAGTGACTACATTAGTAATCCTGAGGGCCAAACTCTGGGGCCATAGATTTAAAGTCACCATGGCAGCTGGTGGAATTTAGGTTCAATTAATAAAATGGAATCGAAAGTTAGCCTGAGTAATGGTAGCCATCTTTGATCACTATGTCCATCTAGTTCACTAATGTTTTTCAGGAAAGGAAATCTGCTCTTTATCCAGTTAGGTTTCTGTGTGACTCACAGGAATATGGTTGACTTTTAACTGCCCATTTGCAATAGCCTTACAAGCCTATTAATTCAAGAGCAAATTCTGGCCTTGCCAGTGATGCCCACATCTCATAAAAGGATCAAAGAAGAAGTTATGAATATGTATAAATATTTCATGCAAATTTTGAAAATGTGCAGACTACCTTGTGGAGTAAGTCCGCAGAACTGCAGTTCTGATATGATTGGAACATTGTGTGCCATTTATAATGGGCAGAGCATTAACCCCAGGGAAACCAACAAGGATAGCTTTTATGCTAGTTCTGTCACAAATGTCACAAATGCAACCATTCAGATCTTGAACCTCATTTTACAAAACATTCTCAGTTCCGCATTAGGTAGGTTAGATTAAAAGAACTTCGAAGGCAAACTTCAAACCTGACGAATCATGGCAAATGATTTGCTTTGGCACAGATCTCTGGACATCCAAACAGGGACACCCAGCACTCAGATAAAATCAAAGAAACATGGAAGAGTCTACTGTATCTCAGCGCACCCATCTAAGACTGTCTCAAAATATTTAGGATGTGCCAAGTAACAGGCAGGACTAGACAGCTTGGGTCAAATTTAAAGTTTTATTCGTAGAGGTCTACAGTGCGGGAAAAAGGCCTTCTGCCCATTGAGTCTGCACAGGTCAAGGACAAACACTTAGCTCATCTAAGTTCTGGAAAAAGGCCACATCATAATTCACACAAGCAGGTGTATAAACAAAGCTTTCTCATGAGGTTCCCATGGACGAACTGCAAGCTATCACTAATTCTGCATCTTAGACTAAAAATCAGAAGAAGCAGCAGATTAGATAGCCAAAGTCATAGAAAACAGCATCTGTCACCATACAGAATGGTGGTGTGATCAATAAAAAGTGAGCTGTTACAGTGGGTATATGTCAGGAATATTGTGCAGAGGGCAAAGGTGTACTTTTTGTTACTTTCACTACTTGTAGCGGAAACCTGAGGCAATAAGTATGTAATGCTTTTGTTCACTGCTTAATACAGGTTAGTGTGCATTAGAAGTAACAAGTAACTAACAATAAACTTCAATAAGTAATACAATGATCTGAACTGTAACATCGTAGCAGGGTGTACATCTAGACTGCAGCTTGTGAAAATTTGTAGACAGTGAGATTCTACCGAGTGAATACATCTGCAGTCTAGTCCTTGTCTCAAATCTCTGGCTAAGAGTCATTGAGATGAGTTGGACACACTCAGAAACATACGCAAGGAGGTTCAGTAACTGGGCAGCTTGCTTCACATTTCAGTCTCAGCACATAGAGAGCTATAGATTCTAAAGGGGATAGTGTATAAAGATAGGAAACTCAGGTGAGATAATGAACAAACAGCCACAGAAAGGGACAGTGTCTAACTGATAGTGCCTGTGAGGATAAGGATAAACATAAAAGTTACAAGAACAGTCAAAAAATGGAGCACCGCATCTTGGAGGTGCCTGCTCTAGGTGAAAGTAGGAGGATCAGCAATAGAAGCCTAATTTGGTAGGTAACAGGGCATTCAGTAATTAAGGGATAAATGGAACTCTCTTTAAATTACGTTGAGATTCCAACATCCTTTGTTGCCTTTTGTTGTGAAGAAGGGTTGCTGGACCAAATATGAACTCTGATTTCTCTCCACAGATACTGCTAAACCTGCTGAGTTTTTCCCAGTAATTTCTGTTTTGGTTTTTGTTTCTGATATCCAGCATCTGCAGTTCTTTTGGTTTTGTTTTGCATTGTTGTCCACCTGATACCAGGGTGAACTGGCTTGAAAGAATATTGGAGAAGGAGGGGAAGGAGCCAGTCATTGTGATCCATATTGGAACCAACAAGACAGGAAGCATTGACAAGAGATTATATTTAGACTGGGCCAAATCTTCCAAAGAGTGTCAATCACTGTTTGATTTCCACTCCACTCCTTTTATCTGGCTCTGGAATTCCACATTTTTGGCACAGATTTCTAGACCAGGCATCTTGAGAAATGCAGAGCTTATCTGTTCTGGGGTTGTATTGCATTGTCGTGCAAGATCATCCTCCAAGGCCAATGCATGTCCTCCTTTTAATAGCATTAATTGATGTATTCTGACATTTAAAGGTATCTAGAGACAGCAAGAACTGCATTTGCTGGAGTCAGAGATAACACAGTGTGGAGCTGGAGGAACACAGCAAACCAGAGAGAATCAGGAGAGCAGGAAAGCTGACATTTCAGGTTGGGACCCTTCTTCAGAAATGGGGAGGGGATAGGGAGCTCCGAAATAAATACAGAAAGGAGGGGTGGGGCTGGGGAAGGTAGGTGGGATGGTGATAGGTGAGTACAGGTAGGCAGTGGTGGAGATTGGCCAGTGAGGTGGGAGGTGCGGATAGATGGGAGAGAAGATGGACAGGTAGTGTCAGGTCAAGGAGGCGGTGATGAGAGGGACAGTAGGTCATGGGATGAGGCGGGGGTGGGGAGATTTTAAAACTGGTGAAATCCATGTTCAGGCCATTAGGCTGTAGGCTCCCGAGGTGGAGGTGCTGCTCCTCCAGTTTCCAGATGGTGTCATTGTGACACTGGAGGAGGCCCAGGATGGACATGTCACCCAGGGAGTGGGAGGGGGAGTTAAAATGGTTTGCGACTGGAATGTGTTGTTGTTTGTCGCATACAGAACATAGGTGCTCTACAGAGCAGTCTCCAAGACTCCATTTGGTCTCACCAATGTAGAGGAGGCCACATTGGGAGCAGCGGATGCAGTAGACCAAGTTGACTGATGCGCGGGTGAACCCCTGTCTAATGTGGAAGGTTTGTTTTGTGCCTTGAATGGAGGTGAGGGGGGAGATGTAGGGGCAGGTATCTAAGTCATTTTGAGAAAGTACTGAGGGAAGCTAAGTGTGTAAGTGGATAAGGGTTAGGGTGGCAGGTCGGTGAAGGGGAGATTGGAAGATCGTGGAAGGTTTAGGATGGCAAGTGGGATGGATGACAGGGAAGGTGACAGATGGCTGAGGGGGTAAGTTGGGTGTGGAAGGAGTCAGATTGGTGGAGTTGACAAAGATCTTGGCAAAAGGAGGAAGGGCAGGCTGGAGTGGTCAGAACCTAGACATGGGAGTTTTGGTAGTGGGGTGGGATTCAGTAGTGAGTTGGGAAGGTGTCAGTTTTCTTCTTAGCTAGGAATTAAAGCAGGTTTGAATCCCTTTAATTTTTCCAGGATAACCATTCAATAAATCGTAACCCTGTGAGTTCTTCAACTTTATCTCAGAGTTAATACTTTAATCAGAGGATTCCAGACACAGAATAATTTATCCCTCAGGAGTCTTCCTGTGGCATTCCCAGATAGCCAGTGCAATACAACTTTCAATGGGTCCCATAGCCCAACTACACATTTCGAATCGGAAGATCTAGACTAAAGTAAGTGGACCAAGGGAGTAAATTAAACGACAGGAGCAGAGCCATTAAAATCTCTGGATTAATACCTGAGTCTCATGCAAATAAGATTGTGGAGGTGAACACGTGACTGTCAGAGTAGTTTGGGAAACAGGGATCCGAATTGACAGTACATTGGCACATTTGCAGGACTAAGAAGGGACTGTACTGTTGGGTCTGGAAATGGGATGGGACCACGGTCCCAGGGAGAAGATAAGACGAGCAGCCATAAGTGGAAGATTTTATGCTTCTGGTGGGGTGAGGAAGGTCGAAAATAGTGAGTGCCTGCTCCCACTCCCATCATTTCAGCAGTGAATCAAGTGTCAGCTTCCAATAAGTAATTGTCCAGCTAGAAAGCTGGTTAATTAGCATTGGGATGGCATATTTAATAGGAACAGAATTAGACTACAAACTGGAAGTTAGTTATGGCCAACAACATAAAAGCATACTGATATCAGGTTGGCTCACTTTCACTCCATGTTGAGTGATTTCATTCTGGCGAAATGATGTCAGATTGCCTACCCAACATTCATCATACCATATTTTAATAAGGCACGGGTGCACAATTTAGAGGTCATAGAGGTGATAGAAATATGCAGCACTGAAACAGGCCCTTCAGCCCAACTCATCCATACTGACCAGAAGTGAACTCGTCCCATTTGCCTGTATTTAGCCAATAGCCCTCTGAATTTTTCCAACCATGTACCTGCCCAAAGGTCTTTTAAATGTTGCAATTACACCTGCCCTTCCTCTGGCAGTTTCACTCCATTTACGCATCACCCTCTGGGTGAAAATGTTGCTGCTCAGGTCCCTTTTAAATTTACTCCTCTCACCTTAAACCTGTGCCCTCTAGTTTTGGACTCCTTTTCCCCAGGGAAAAGATCTTGGCTATTCACCTTATCTATGCCCCCCACGATTTTATAAACCTGTATAAGGTCACCCCTCAGCCTCCTAGACTCCAGGGGAAAAAAGTCCCAGCTTATCCAGCCTCTCCTTATAACTCAAACCTTCCAGTCGCATTAACGTTGTTTCAAATCTGTTTCACACTCTTTCCAGTTTAATAACATCCTTCCTACAGCAGGGCAACCAGAACTGGACGCAATATTCCAAACATGATCTTACCAATGTTTTGTACAGCTGCAACATGATGTCCCAACTCCTGTAAACTGATCGATGAAGACAAGTGTGCCAAATGCCTTCTTCATCACCCTGTCTACATATAATGCCAGTTTCATGGAACTATTTACCTGCACCTCTAGGTCTCTCTGTTGTAGATGTAAAATGCAGCCTATAGACTTTAAACTAGCGAGGGGATAGTAGGGCTCAGCTGGAGAAGATAGGATAAATAACAACTCAAAATGAAAGGGAAGAAAATAGAGCAATCGTCAGACATTGTGCTTTAGGTGCCAGGGTGAGGGGAAAGCTAAGTAATTTAACCAGGACAAAGAAATACAAATTACATGAGTGAAACATTGGAGCCGAAAATCAGATTAAAATGCATGGCGCAAACAAACAGTCTTCCTGCAAATGCATGAGTATGAGGAAGAAATGCAGCAAATTGTGGGTGCAAAAGTATATTGTAGGGCATGACATGGTTAGCTATTACAGAAATGTGGCTGCAAAGTGATCAGATTTTGAAACTCAATATACCAGGCTTTGCAATCTACATGAAAATAGGGAAAAGGATAACGTTGGAGAAATAAACATAATACTTAAAGATTAAATCACTAACGAGGGAGACTACAATTAAATGTAATTAGGCAGATGTGACTTTAAGAACAATTTTAAGAAATAGAAAAGAATTTAAGACGATAGTAGAAGTTGTGCATAGTCCCAATGGCATTAACTGTGAAGTCATTGCTGTTGAGCACGCTCAAAAGGCCAAATGTAAAGATTATACAAGCCCATGGCAAGGCAGGGTGATATATCCTTATGTCTTTATGTTCTTCATGGGGTATTTTAAGGGCCTTAGCAAGATAGTGTACTTCTTGAATGATACCCAGTTTATTTCTGCAACAATATGTGCCCTAGAAGCAAAAAAGGAGCAGTTTACAGAGGAAATTAGAGATAGTACCCGATCCAAGGAGGAAGCATACAGATTAGCCAAGAAAAGTAATGCGTCTGAGGATTGTGAACAGTTGAGAGTTCAGCAAAGAAGGACCAAGGGCTTGATTAAGAAGGGGAAAATCCAGTATGAAATTAAGCTTGCAGGGAACACAAAGACAGACACTAAGAGTTTCTATAGGAATGTGAAAAGAAAGAGCTTGGTGAAGACAAATGTAGGTCCCTTACAGACAGAAACAGGGAAATGTATAATAAGGGACCAAGAAATGGCTGAACAACTGAATAGATACTTTGGTTCTGTCTTTACAAAATTGGACACAAATCAGATACTGGGAATGTCGGAGAATGCAAGATTTAGTGAGAAGAATTGAGGGAGATCAATATTAATAGTGAAATCATGCTGGGAAAATTGATGGGATTGAAGGTGGATAAATCCCCAGGGCCCGGTACATCCCAGGGTACTTAAGGAAGTGGCTCCATAAATAATGGATGCGTTGGTCGTCATCTTCCAGGATTCTTTTGCTCTGGAACAGTCCCTACAGATCGGAGGGTGGCTAATGTCATTCCAATATTCAAAAAGGGAGGTAGAGAGAAAACAGGGAATTATAGACCAGTTAGCCTAACATTAGTAATAGGGAAAATTCTCAAATCCATATTCAAGGACTTTATTGCGGAGCATTTAGAAAGCAGTGACAGGATGAGACAGAGTAATCATGGATTCATGAAGGGGAAATCATGCTTGACAAATCTGTTGGAATTCTATGAAGATACAACTAGTAGAGTTGACAAGAGGGAGCCAGTCAATGCAATGTATTTGGAATCTCAGAAAAGTGTTTGACAAATTCCCACATAACAGATTATTGTGCAAGATTAAAACGCATGGGATTGGGGCAAGTGTATTGAGATGGATAGAAGACTGGTTGGCAGAGAGGAAACAAAGAGTAGCAATTAATGGGTCCTTTTCAAATTGGCAGGCAATAACTAGGAGGGTGCCACAGGGATCAGTGCTGGGACCTCAGCTATTCACAATATATATTTAACGATTTGGATGAGGGAGCAAAACGTAACATCTTAAAGTTTGCAGATGATACCAAGTTGGGTGGGAGGGTGAACTGCGAAAAGGATACAGAGATCCTTCAGCATGATCTGGACAGGTTGGGTGAGTCGGTAAATCAATGGCAGATGCAGTATAATTTGGATAAATGCGAGGTTATTCACTTTAGATGCAAAAACAACAAGGCAGATTGCTACCTGAATTACTGTAAATTGGGAGAGAGGAGTGTGTAATGGAACCTGAGTGATCTTGTGCACCAGTCACTGAAGGTAAGCATGCAGGTGCAGCAGATGGTAAAGAAGGCAAATGGTATGTTGGCCTTCATTGTGAGAGGTTTTGAGTACAGGAGTAGGGATGTGTTGTTGCAGTTATACAGGGCCTTGGTGAGGCCACACCTAGAATATTATGAGCAGTTTTTGTCTCCTTTTCTGAGGAAGGATGCTCTCACTCTCAAGGGAATTCAGCGAAGGTTTACCAGGCTGATTCCGGGGATGACGGATCTGATGTGTGAGGACAGATTGACGAGGTTAGGATTGTTTTTGCTGGAGTTCAGATGAGTGAGGGGGATTTCATAGAATTCTATGAATTTCATATAAAATTTTCATATAAAATTCTAACGGGACTAGATAGGTTAGATGCAGGGAGGATGTTCCCGATGGTGGATGTGTCCAGAACCAGGGGTCACCAGGATTCAGGGCAGACCATTTAGGATGGAGATGAGGAGACATTTCTTCACTCAAAGAATGGTGAGTCTATGGAATTCAATACCACAGGAAGCAGTTGATGCCAAAACATTGAGTGTATTCAAGAGGCTGCTAGATATAGCATTTGGGGTGAAAGGTTATGGGGGGAAAGCAGGATTAGGCCATTGAGTTGGACGATCAGCCATGATTGTGATGAATGGCAGAGCAGTCTCGAAGGGCCGAATGGCCTCCTCCTGCACCTTTCTTCTGTGTATGTTTCTACACAGGCCATATTAGATTTAGTAATGAGTGATGAGTCAGATTTAGTTAACAGCCTATTGGTGTGAGAACATTTATCCAGAGAGGTTGTAATATTGATCTCAAGTCAAGAGTGTAGAATTTGGAAAATTCCCAGCTCTGCCAACCCAACTCTGGGCAAGGTGCCCCAGAAAAGTGCACTTTTGTTCCAGGCAGTTGTTAATGGGGAAGAAAAATCAGAAATCTTGGAAAACTCAGTAGGTCTGGCAGCATCTGTGGAGAGGAATCAGAGTTACTGGTTCCAGTCCCGCGACCTTTTGTCAGAAGGATTCTGAACATACAAAACATTAACTCTACTTCTCTGTCCACAGATGTATCCAGACCTGCTGAGTTTCTTCATCATTTCTGTTTCTGTTGCATTATTTCTTGTGATATAAAACCAGTTGTATCTATTTTGAATGGAACATTTTGCTATAGGAAATCCAGATGATTTCTCTCAATGAAACTCTGTATTTTTGAGTTCAATTTGGTCCACTCTCACTCCTGCCACCCTCCAGTGGCCTGCTTGGATGAAGGGGGAACATTTAAGCATAAAGAGGTATAGGATGGAGGCCCCACAGCCTTCCTGCCTCTGACTACTGATGCCTGAGGCAAGGAGGCTTATGGATGATATTCAAGCCCAACTTTCTGTCAAGTCAATTTGTGGGAAACCCAAAGGCATTTCGGTGGTGTGATACATGACCTAGTGAAACTCAGCCCAATTCCCCTTCTTCCAACAACCCTCTCACAGGCAGTCCATGACCCCTTCCCTAAAAACCTTAACCCATTCTCATTCACCTAAGGTCCGCAAGGCCCCTGAGCGATGCTAAGCCACTGGTAGAGGCATCAATGGTAGTTGTCCATAAGACATAAGACCATAAGACATAGGAGTGGAAGTAAGGCCATTTGGCCCATCGAGTCCAGTCCGCCATTTAATCATGGCTGATGGGCATTTCAACTCCACTTACCCGCACTCTCCCCGTAGCCCTTGATTCCTTGCGAGATCAAGAATTTATCAATCTTTGCCTTGAAGACATTCAACGTCCCGGCGTCCACTGCGCTCCGTGGCAATGTAGTCCACAGGCCCACCACTCTCTGGCTGAAGAAATGTCTCCTCATTTCCGTTCTAAGTTGACCCCCTCTAATTCTAAGGCTGTGCCCACGAGTCCCAGTATCCCCACCTAACAGAAACAACTTCCCAGCGTCCACCCTTTCTAAGCCATGCATTATCTTCTAAGTTTCTATTAGATCTCCCCTCAACCTTCTAAACTCTAATGAATACAATCCCAGGATCCTCAGCCGTTCATCGTATGTTAGGCCTATCATTCCAGGGATCACCCGTGTGAATCTCCGCTGGACACGCTCCAGTGCCAGTATGTCCTTCCTGAGGTGTGGGGCCCAAAATTGGACACAGTATTCTAAATGGGGCCTAACTAGAGCTTTATAAAGTCTCAGAAGCACATCACCGCTTTTATATTCCAACCCTCTTGAGATAAATGACAACATTCCATTTTCTTTCTTAATCACAGACTTAACCTGCAAGTTAACCTTTAGAGTATCCTGTACTAGCACTCCCAGATCCCTTTGTACTTTGGCTTTATGAATTTTCTCACCGTTCAGAAAATAGTCCATGCCTGTATTCTTTTTTCCAAAGTGCAAGACCTCGTATTTGCCCACGTTGAATTTCAGCAGCCATTTCCTGGACCACTCTCCTAAACTGTCTAAATCATTCTGCAGCCTCCCCACCTCCTCCGTACTACCTGCCTGTCCACCCAACTTCGTATCATCGGCAAACTTTGCCAGAATGCCCCCAGTCCCTTCATCCAGATCATTAATATATAAAGTGAACAGCTGCGGCCCCAACACTGAACCCTGTGGGACACCACTTGTCACCGGTTGCCATTCCGAAAAAGAGCCTTTTATCCCAACTCTCTGCCTCCTGTCAGACAGCCAGTCCTCAATCCATGCCAGTAACTCACCTCGAACACCATGGGCCCTCACCTTACTCAGCAGCCTCCCTCACTAATTAGCTTATCAAAGGCCTTTTGGAATTCTAGATAGATAACATCCACTGGGTTTCCCTGGTCTAACCTACCTGTTACCTCCTCAAAGAATTCTAACAGGTTTGTCAGACACGACTTCCCCTTACTAAATCCATGCTGACTTGTTCTAATCCGACCCTGCACTTCCAAGAATTTAGAAATCTCATCCTTAACGATAGATTCTAGAATTTTACCAACAACCGAGGTTAGGCTAATCGGCCTATCATTTTCCATCTTTTGTCTTGATCCTTTCTTAAACAAGGGGGTTACAACAGTGATTTTCCAATCTTTTGGGACTTCTCCTGACTCCAGTGACTTTTGAAAGATCACAACCAACGTCTCTGCTATTTCCTCAGCCACCTCCCTCAGAACTCTAGGATGCAGCCCATCGGGACCAGGAGATTTATCAATTTTTAGACCTTTTAGCTTTTCTAGCACTTTCTCTTTTGTAATGCCTACCATACTCAACTCTGCCCCCGACTCTCCTTAATTGTTGGGATATTACTCATGTCTTCCACTGTGAAGACTGATGCAAAATACTTATTAAGTTCTTCAGCTATTTCCTTATCTCCCTTCACTAGCCTTCCAGCATCAGTTTGGAGCGGCCCAATTGTCATTACGCCCTGTAGTGCCATCTACAGAATCTGATTGGCAACAGCACACAGGGCTGGGGGGAGTGGTGGGGGGGTGGAGTGGTGAGTGGCAGTGGTGGAGGTGCGGAGTGGTGAAGAATTAGAGTCCTAAATTCCAGGGAAGGCCCATTGTTGCAGCACGCAACCCATTGGCAATGGGCCATCCCAAACAGAGGGGAGATGTGCTCTCTGGCTAATTGGTAAGACATCATTACTTAAATTGAATTCCACCTAAGGTGTGCAATTCTGGGCACCATTTTTTAGGACGGATATGAAGACAGTACAGAAAAGATCCATCAGAATGGGTTCCAAGTATGAGTACTTCAGTTACAGAGATAGATTGGTGAAACTGAGGCTGTTGTCTATTCGACAAAAGAAGGTTGAAGTAGATTTGATTTTGTGTTCAAAATTGAGATGGGTCCAGACAGACTATAAATTGTTCCCATTGCCTGTGAGTTGAAGAACCAGATGATTTTAATTAAAGGTGTTATTTTGAAAAAGAACATGTGGGGTTCTTGTGGTACTGTGATGGTGTCCCTACCTCTGATCCAAGAGGCCTGGGTTTAAGTGTCACCTTCTCTAGAGTTTTCTTGTAACACGTTGATCTAGATATGTTGATCTAGAGATGTCTGCACATTTTGATCAGAAGATATGTTTTTAAAAATCAGGTGATGTGAGGAAATCTATCTTTATACATTGAGTAGTTAGCATTTGGAATGGACCACCTGAGAGGATGTTGGAGGCAGATTCAATCATGGCTCTCACAAGGAAATTGGATAATTATTTGAATAGAAAAAAAAGGGAAGGTTATAAGGGAAATGCATTTCTTGACCAAAAATGCCAAAGGAAACCCAAACTAATTGCATGAAACTCCCAAATGGCAAAGAATAGAAATTCCAACAACACCTGTTTTGTTTGAGGAAAATCAAATAGTTCAATGTAGAACTAACGTGTATGGAATTAGAAATAGATGGGTCTCCTACACATTCATTTTCATGTCACACCATCATTGAATTGGCTCTTCTGTCCAAGGTAGATGCTAATTTGTTATCAAGGATTATAAGGTATGTTTATTTATTAGGGTTACTGTCAGTGATTGTGATAATGATTGCAAGAGATGTCTACTGTTATTGGGTGAACACAGTTCACAAGACCAAGGATAATTATAGATGAGGAAGATTACTTAGCATATTTTAATTCACCCATACAGGGAAACACAAAGACATTTGTCTCAAACCTCTTGTAGCATCTAGTTCTTTTTTCCATGATGTCAAGTTGTTTGCTTCACTTCATTTCCTCATTGTTTATGTCCCATGTTTCTTACTTATTTTCTGAACAAGAATTAACTGGTAATGGTAATTTATTACTCGATTGAAACTATTGCCCTGGTTGTCCTCCCTCAGTTTAACATTCTAGATTGGAATGTTCTATTTAAGAATTTTATATATCTTCATAATATCAGGCATTGCTTCAAGATCAGAGTTCATGTTTCTCCAGTCTTTTCTCATAACCCAACCCCCTGATGGTGGCAATCAGCCTTGTGGCTTTTTCCTGCATTATCTCCAATGCCTGTTTCCTGGCAACTGGATAGAGAAGCAGTATTCAAGGTCTGATCTGATCAGCACATTAAATAATTTGATCATTACCTGTCTTACCTCTCTATGTTTTTGTTATACCTTCAACGTAATGGTTTGTTGATTGCTATTCTACATTGGTTGGACAGAATTAGTAACAGCCCCTTAAATCTTCTAGGTCTCTTGTACCTTCAGCTCATGTCACTGACTAAGATTCATTGAGTATGTTTGCCATCCATTGTGAATTCTTGAATTTTTACTGTTCATTTATCTGTATTTAATATTATGTGTTACTATATTTTTCCACTTGTTTTTCTTGTTTGGTATTTTCTGGGCTTCTTCAAATTCCACTGTTCCTGATTGGGAATCACCTGCAAAGTTGTCCGCCCTGGATAGGATTCTTGAATCCAGGTCATCGATATAAGTTGAAAGAGTAACGGAGCTATGACTAAACCTTGTGTTTCGCTACATAGTACATACTATCACCTGCTAACTCCCAGCCCCCATTATCTTGCCATAACAATTCTATGAGTGCTCCTTGATTCCTTCAGCCAGTTTCTAATCCATTCACTTATCTTTTGTAAGGACTAATATTGTAGCAATGAGCAATGTAGACTGGTACCGCAGAATGGGTTACTAGCTCTCAAGGATTGTGTAACTTACTAACAAATCACCATCCTGATTTCAAAGTTCGGCTTCAATTGGCTTTCCAACTTGGTATGGGATGACCTGGAATGACTTTGATAGCTTTGAATTTACCTAATAGCTGTTTGTGTGGAACTTTAGTGTGAATATGAATCTAGAGAGAGCAGCATACTGAAAAGGCAGCAAGTTTATTCTCTAACAGGTCAAGAAAAAATACCTTGACTGCAGGACTAAGTAATACATTGTCTCAATGTGTACAGAGGGATCTTGATGGGGTGAGGAATGACTGGAAGAATCTCTTCCGTATGCTGTTTAGGACTGAGTTGAATCCATCTAGTGGAGGAATGTGTTTTCATTTTATTCATTGATTGGGTATTGTTAAAAAAATGGTTTTGCATAGGTCAGATTGAGATTAGATCAGACATTTCGATGATACTATTTAATGTTGACGTTATACCTGTTTACACCAATGGTTTCTGTTTACATCGTTGATCTTTTTGCTGTTAGCTGTTCAATATAAAATCAGTAAAATGTATAAAATGCTTAAGCTTTAGTAAAGGTGTCAACAGCTTTGTGAAAGCAGCAATTGCATTGTGAACAAATGAAAGAAATGCATACCTAGGCGCATTTAAATGATAAATTATCATTGGGACAAGCTATTCAGGGAAAAAAATACTGCACTAATAATATTCCAAATAAGGAATATCAAAATGTTACTTTATAGCTCAAAAAAACATGCGAGCTCCATGAATTCAGCATAAGCAATCAAGAATTTATTCCATGACTAAGGACTATGTGTTAATAATGGTAAAGTCGTGAGTCAGCTACAATGTATCACCTACGAGGTGAAAAAAAATGCATCATATTTTCCATCAATTTGTGCAGATTCTAGACTGTAGTTGTAGTGGAACTAGACACAAAATCAGCTTTAAATTGTACTGAAACAATTTAAGAGAAATTTTATTTACAATGTCACAATGAATCCTACTGTGCTGCAGTGCTACTAAATTCACTTTGACGCAGAGTGGTGTCAAGTTGAAAATGTGTAAAATAACCTTAACCGGAATGCATCAACATCAGATCTAATTCCTCTGTCCGATCTCAAATGTTTGGCCTTTGTTCTGGATGCATCATAAATTCAGCCTGGTCCAGAGATGGATTTAGAAAGTTCTGAAGTTGTCCATTGTGCATCTTACAATTACCATAAGCATCATTTTTAGAGTTAGGAGAGCCCATGCTCACCTATCTTCCTTAATATTAAAAACTGAGCCTGTCAGCATTTTCAACTGTCTATCATGGTGTAGAGTTCCTTTGCTATTGGGTAGAATGCAATGTATAGCCAGCAGTATAAGTCTGCTTGATGCCTATTATACTGCATGCATGAAATTTATAACAGTACCCCACCTAAAAGCATAAGAAATGTAATTCTTGATTTTACAAAATCTGTAATGTGGCTGGAAAATATTTGATTTCCTTGATAGAACTAATAGACTAGCCCTTGAGCACTTTAGCTGATGTCACTCATTAAGGTATTTTAATAAAAATGGAAGTTAAATCGAACTTTGAATTTTGAAATCTTCTACTCTTTTTTGTTAAAGTTGCATCCCTCGGCTTTGCTTATTTTCACTGCAGACATTAATGTTTTCAAGTATTGAGCAAAAATCAAAGGTTTTTGAGTAGATTTGTAGCTCAGGTTGTGGATGTTGAGGTTGGTTGTCTCACTGAGCTGATTTGCTGTTCCGCAGATGTTTCATTACCCTGCTGGGTAACATCATCAGTGCAACAAAAAGACACGACCAATACTCACCCATCTCCATCCACATGGATAAGGAAAACCACCAGTTTGACTGGGACAACATCAGGATCCTGGGACAGGCCAAGCAGAAACAAGCACGGGAATTCCTAGAGGCCTGATTCTCCACTAAGAAAGCCAACAACAAACACATAGAGCGAGACCCTATATATAGTCCGCTGCGAAGGAAAACCAGAAGTGAGGTAATCCAGCTCAATGGACACCAGAATTTAAATAATGGGCGGGAGAATACAATGCCGCTTCATCGGAGGCTGCACTGATGATGTTACCCAGCAGGGTAATGAAACGTCTGTGGAACAATGGTACAGCTTGGCGAGCCAACCAACCACAAAAATCAAAGATGTAACTCATCAGAATCCTAAGGCCTCCGAGTCAGATTTGGAAAGGTCTACGGCCTTTTAAATACCAGTGTTAGTCTGAAATGTGGGTCAGGAAGTCCAGGATGGAGCTAATGTTAGTGACAAGAGTCCTGGCAAAGTGTGTGGAAGCAAGCATCCTTTTCATTTGGGACAAAAAGCTTTGAATGTGATTATATGCTGGCCAGCCAATTAACAAGGGAGAGGTGTGGAGTCTGTACAATCAAATGTCTAGGGCAAGCAGGAAGGTATGGATCCTGGCATCAGGTGATGGAAACATAGAAAGAGCATAACTTTTGAACAGAACCCAGACATGTCTGTAGTGGTACCAGGCTTGTCTTACCTTCATGCCAGCTGCTGTGAGGACCCACCTTGCAGTAAATTTCAATAGCCTTTATCATCGGGATATAGATGTTTTTATTTGCAAAACATAGATCCCTTATTATTCAAACAAATAGCTTTCTTTCTCCTTGTCTTCAGTGATCTGTCCTAGAAGCAGAGGGGAAGTTCTATGTGTCATCTCTCCAATGGCCTCCGCCTCTAAACTGAAAGCAACTACATGTGAAGTCGTACAACTATTGTAAAGTCACAGTGTACAAATATAATTCTCCAAAAATCCACCTTTTCATAAAAAGACTTGTATTTATTATTCCGAGGAAGGGTCACTGGACCCGTTAACTCTGACTACTGTCCAGAAATGCAGCCAGACCTGCTGAGCTTTTCAAGCAACTTCTTTTTTTTGTACTTATTATCATTTGCAACTGCAGGTTACCTAAATAAAGAAAATCATCACCCATGAACAAAAAAACCATTTGTTCATTTTAGTCTGTCTCATTTCTCTCTGCCTCTGCATGCTCGTTACATACATAATCTTTAAAGCTGTCAAGTCTTCTGATGGCATGTTTGTGAGTTGTCGTTGGCTGTTCACTTGGTGTCCACTCATTTCTTGGATAAATGCCTTTTTCCGGTTGTAGGTTGTGCCATTTGCTTTGTGTCAATGCCCTGGATGCAAACTCAACTGGTTGTCTTTGCTGCTTTAGGCTTGCTCCATGTTCTGTTTTGCTGTCATCACAGTGCACATTGAGTTCATCATTTATATCACGGTACCTCAGCACTCGCACCACAGACAAAGGAACATTTCAATCCCAGGTAACTATTAATGTGACACTTCACCTTTTCTAAAAAGAAAGGTCCTTTTGTACTCAAAATGTTCACCCTGTTTCCCCTTCTACAAATGCTAACAAACCTGCTGAGTTTCTCTAGCTCTTTCAGTTTTTTTTAGCAATGCACTTAACTTCAGTCATCTTCGTTTGTTCTTTTCTTTCTTTAGCTTCGGGTTCATTTGGTGAGCATGCTCTAGCAGTCTCATTTGGGTTTTGTGGTGGATAGTTTCCTTTATTACATCTTTGCATCCACCAACAATCTTATGTTTCCTGCTTTGATACTCTTCCTGAGCAGTAAAAATGCTAAACAGCATGCATAACCATTTGCACCTCCGAAATGGCATCTAGAATGCAGTCAGAAAAGTCCTCCAATTCATTTTCCAGTATCCAAGCTTCACATCTAGTGTAGTACTGACCTTTACCTTGGCAGGTTGTGGCAAAATATTTTAAATATTTGGCATGGGATAGCAAAACCTCTTCAATGTTGAGAGCCTTTGGATCTATGCAGACTCTCAGCTTTCCAGGTTTTCCTTTGCTACTATGCTGCCAAACCAACCTTCTGTTTCAGCTCCTCTATGTTGTTTCTCAGGTGGTTTTCAGGAGAGCCGGAACTCTCTTCAGCAGATGCTGAGTTGGGCTCACATTTTCATCTACTTCAAGATGATATTCATTAGACCCATATTAACTTAACTGTAATTATTTTTTAGGATTGGTTCAGCAGTCAATGCCTTGGTGCCCTGCAACATGCTACAAATCTCGTCTGGTATAGAGTTGCCAGTCCAGAGGTTTTAGATTTGCTTCAGCTGAGGTGAATGGATTTTACTTGACATCTACTGTCTGGAACTCAAGATCATCATGCTTCTGATTGAATTGGACCCTTAGCTTCAATTATTCTTTTGGTGCGAGTATCATTCCATCATGAGGCCTCAACTTTAATTTTGTATGCTTCATTTATGGGCCATCATCTTGAGTCACATCACACAGATCTTCACACATCATTCACACATAGCATTGATGTCTACCTGATATTCACTTCCGCAGTCATCATTATAGCAGTCAAATATCATTTTCCGTTTTGAGATTGGAAGGTGCAAACCTATTCCATATGTACAGTAATTTATGAGAATCATTGTTTGGCATCCCTCCTGGAGCCATTTTCATAGACTTTCATAGACTTGCTTCTTCCCAGCAAAACACTTGCATTCAGAGTGTTTCAACTTCTTGCAGTTAGATCACTGCTTTCCCAACATTGAATGTTTTTCTCTCACTTAACATCCTCTGTAATATTTACAACTTGTGCTCTGCCTTTGATCTGGTCTTTCTCCCAAAATTTTTTCCTTTCTTCATATTGTCTGATGTTAAACACAATTCATGAATACCTTTAGAAGAGCGTTCAAGGCCTTCCATCTTTCTCCAGTCTGTTTTTCATGTTCCAAAGTGAGTTCTGGGATGCTTTTAGCATTGTCTCCTTAACACCGATAGCAGTTGTTGTTATTTGTTTAGGTTTCCTTTGTAACTCTGTGAAGACATCATAATTTTGCTATTGAATGGGAAGAAATTCCAACTCCCTCTCACATTGCCTTTCATCTTCACAACAGCAGAGATTGAAAAATTCAAAGTCCACTGAATCAGATTTACAAAGTCACAGATTGGAGTTGTAATTGTTCCTTGTATCTCTTACAGTATCTGGCTCTATTACAGTTTAAAATCCACACAATTTCAGCTGCACATGTCTGACAGCGTGGTCCATGCACAGGTTTTAATGGCCTCTGACTCTAAACTGGAGGGAAATACATCCATGGTGTCAATAACTCTGGTAAGTCATAGTGTGCAGTGAGCAAATGCATTTCTCCAACTAGCTGATACCAGTGGAATGTCATAGGACAGAAAATGTGTGGCCCCACGGTTCTCAGTTGCATCTGTGCAGGTCCTTCTCTAGGCTGCACAGGAAAGACAGATGGTGTGGTCTTCAAGTGACAGAATGAGACACCTTGCACTTGACCAAGGCCACTTACAGGCAGATAGCAGCAGAGCAGCAGGTCCAGTAGCATTAATTGTTCCAGGGTCAAATGTGGGTAACTGACCACCGCATTACAAGGCTGAGTGTGGCTGAGTGGTGGGCATGCTGTGGCTGCACTGTGGATAAAACATGACAGGTACCCGCTGTCACTGATAATCCATCCTTGCAGGCATATGAGGAGCTTGATTAATTCTGGCAGCTCAGAGGGCTCAGGCTATCAGAGCCATTGTCATTGTTCTCAATCTCTCTGAGCATTTAGAAGAAAGCATCAGTTACCTGCTTATTGCAGCAGCGTGTGGTTACCTGGGATATCACTCGCAGCAGTCAGACTCATGCAAATTCAATGTGCGCAGCATTGAGTGGCCACAAAGCTCTATTGGACATAGGTCAGTGAAGGACCCCTTGCCAAGCATAGTTTCCTTTGGCCCTGTACTTTGACATCTGCATGTTAAATTTATATAACTCCTGAATACATTTGATTCAACCCAACTCCAGCCTCTGTGCAACTGCTGGTGTCCTTCCTGTCTTGGCAATGGCCTGCAGTGCTACAGCAGTATTTGTGACTCTGTAGTTTGGTGCACTGTTCCTCTGGGTCTCTCCTCTAGGTCTCAGGGGATTGAAGAAGGCTGGGTGCTTGACTCCAAAATCTCAAACACACTCCATTTACTTGCTGTTACCCCTCTGTTCCTCTGAGCTGCTCCTCAATTGGCGAGCTTGCTGGCTTCCTGTCCCCATTCACCTCCATCTGAATGGAACAAAGCTTCACAAATGCTGACCTGCTGATCAGTGTTGGAGGTCTCACCTTGATGGTGAGATAACCACTTATCAATGGTTAGACATTTGACAGTATGTGATCCCTACATTTAATTCAAAAGGTAACATTTTCTTCCAATTTAAGGTATCAGCATGATTAGGGACAGAGTTCCCAGTGCTGGAACTCCTCCTGTGTGAATCACGGCCTCCCAACCTCACCAATAACCTGCCACCACCCTCCCACCACAACCACCACGACCAACATGAAGGATCCACCTCCTCCACCTCTAGCAGCTGAAATTTTATTCTGACCAAGGAACATTGTTGGGGTGTTGGGGCCCTCATCAGCCAGTTAGAGAGAAGGCAGAAGAGACTATTTGTCTCTTTTCTAGATGCTCACTAAGCCACTTATGAATCAGTCAGGGCTGAGGATGCTGCTGGACCTTTCCCTGGAATCTAGTCACTGGGGATGGAAGGCCAGGGTGAGAGAAGCAACCAATTTGAGAGTGACAGCCCAGGCTTGGCATCAGCACAAAGGAGGCTGAGGCTGCTTGGGAAAGTGAGTTCCCTTGAGTCCAAGGATCGCAGAAGACCCAGGACCAAGTGATGGGGAAGGAGTAAGTTTCTCAGGTTGGTGTCAGAGGGAGGTGGGGGTGTGGGTGTAATGGATTGGACACAAGGGCAGGGGATGTCTCTCAGTTAGAAAACCCCTGCTTGATGCCAAGTCCCTTGATCAGGAGCTGATTGTCTTTGATCAAGACTCCTCACACCCACCCCACAGCGCACACCACCCCAACCCCCCACACCACTCCATTCCACCTCCGCAACAATGGCTGAAGGGTGTGCTGGAGCTGGGAATCCAACACGCTGTCCAGCAATGCACCCACCTACCTCAACTCCTGACCTCAGCCAGAGCCCAAGACACCCAGCCCATTGTGTCTGTGCTCCTGATCGCTTAAGTTACATGACAGCGTTTTCTGCATCTTCTAGTCCCAGTCAAAATGGGAGTTTTATTTCAGGACCTCAGTCAAAATGACACTGTGATAGTACAACACAAATGGATTGAAAGATGGTGAATTATGGAGCAATGGTGTTGTGATAAGAAGATATCATGGGAACTTGAGTCTGAGTCTCAGTTCAGGAACATTCAACCAGAGTGAAAGAGTCCAATATGTCTCTTTGGTTTTTATGAATGTAAGGAGTAGGAGCAAGAATAATCATACGGTCCCCTAACCATACTCTTCCACTCAATAAAATTATAGCTGACTTTCTGCCTCCAGTCCATTTTTCCATTTGCTGACAATATCCCAGGATGCCCTGAGAGACCAGAACTGTGTCCATCGAAGCCTTATGTATATTCAATGATGGAGCACCTACAACTCTCTGACGTAGAGAATTGTAAACGTTCACAAACTTTTAGGTGAAGAAGTTTCTTCATAGATTAGCTCTAGATCATTGATTCCTCTCCTGAGATGGTTCTCCCTGTTTTAGATTCTCCAGAATGGGGACAAAGCCGTTCTGCCTTATCAAGTCTCTTCAGAATTTTGTATGGTTCAATTAAGTCACCTCTTAATTTTCTAAACTCTAGAACAGTACTGGTCCAATTTACTAAAGTTTTCATCTTAGGACAACCTTCTCATCCCAGGAATAAATCTGATGAAGCTTTGTTAAACGATCTAAAGTGTGACTACAGTTTTCAATAGATGGGGATTGGTCAACTCAGTTGGCAGGTTATTTTGTGAGGTGATTAGCATGAGTTCAATTCCTACACTGACTGAGATTTCTGATAAAGGATTTTCCTTTTCAACCTCTCTCCTTGCCTGAGGTCTGGTGACCTTCAGGTTAAACCACCGCCAGCTGTCTGTCATCTTGAGTGAGCGAGCAGATTGATGATCTGATAGGGTATTGGTGACTTTACCTTATTTCCACAGATATGGAGGCCAGAACTGTGCACAGTTCCTGCTATGACTTCAACAAAGATCTATCCCATCTTTGCAAGATTCTTTTGCTTTCATACTCAAATTCGCTTGCGACAAAATTCCACATGCTATTTGTCTTCCTAATTGCTTGCTGTGCCTGTGTGTTGACTTTCTCTGTTCTTTGTAAGAGTATGCACAAGTCTCGCTGAGTCTCATCATTTAGAAATTTCACACCTTTTAAAAATCTTTTGCTTTTCTATTCTCGCTCCCAAAGTGAATAACCTCACAGTTCCACACGTTATACTCCATCTGCCACCTTATTGTTCATTCACTGAACCTTTCCCTATTCAACTTGTTGATTCTTACATTCCCACCTCGCTTTGCATCATTAGCAAAATTGGATATGTTACTCTCAGTCTTGGTTTCTGAGCCAGAGGTATAGATTGTAAATAGCCACAGCATTGATAGTTACGGTACTCCACTAGTTACAACCCATCAACTTCAAAATGCCCAATTTATCACTACTGTCTTGTATTGTGACCACTCATATAATGTATTAATTTTTTGATTCGGGTTTCATCAAACACCTTTGGAACTTCAAAACACACATTAATTGTTTCCCATTATCCGCCTTATCAGTTTTATCCTTCTCCTTCACCTTCTGTACATAGCTTCCCCTCTGTACACCTTTATTGCCATTTTTAATTGATTTCTCATTTCCAGTATTGGGTGGCAAATTCCTTTGCTTACTTCTGGGAACCAGCCTCTACAAGGAAACATTACTTTACCTTCCTGGGCCCATTCTCACCCTGGTTACTGTTCTGAGCCCAGTTGGGTTTGCAGAGAGGGTACATATAATTTGAATATTTAATGAGGACCATGTTGGCCTCAGACTGACTTCCTAAATCCAGATAAAGGCAAGTGGGATTGTGACCCATTCCATTTTTACTGGCCTATTTCCCTGATGTTTAAACAGTTAGGATGGACGTTTGAGAACATGTTAAGTATGTCTGGCTGTTATGGGAGGCAAGGGAGGAGATTGCTGGGGCCCTGGAGGATATATTCAACACTTTGCTGGCCATAAGTGAAGTACCAGATAACTGGAGGGTAGCTAATGTAGTTCCTTTGTTCAATAAGGGGAAGCAGGGATAGGCCAGGTAATTAAAGACCAGTTAGTCTGACATCAGTGGGAAGGAAATTATTGGAAAAAGTTGAGAGTGACAAGATTAACCAACGCTTAGAAAGGTAGGGATTGATTGGGGATAGTCAGTGCAGATTTGTTAGAGGGACATCCTATCTGACGAATTGAGTTGAGTTTTTTGAAAAGGTGACTAAATGTAATAATGAAGATAATGTATTTCATGCGGCCTTTGACAAGGTCCCATATGAAGAGTGGGTCCAAAAGGCCCGTGGGATCCAAGGAAAGTTGGCCAACTGGATCCAAATCTGGCAAAGGGTGATGGCGGAAGGTTGTTTTGTGATTGGAAGCCAATGACCGGGGTGTACCACAGGGATCTATGCAGGGACTCTTGCTGTTTGTTATGCATGGCAACAACTTGGATGTGAATGTAGAAGGTATAATTAGTAAATTTGCTATTGTTATGAAAATTGGTGGCGTCATTGATAGTGAAGAGGATGGTCAAGGGCTGAAGTCTGATAATGATCAGCTGATAAATTGGGTTGAGCAATAGCAGATAGAATTTAGTTCTGATAAGTGTGAGGTTATGCATTCTGGGGGCTCTACTAAGGGAAGGATATACACGAGAATGGTAGGTCCCTAGGGAGTACTCAGAAATAAAGGTACGTTGGTGTACAAGTCAGTAGATGACCGACAGTGTCAGCACAGGTAGACAGAATGGTGAAGAAGGGATGTTTGCCTTCATTAGCAGGGGCAGAGAATATAGGAGTAAGCTTGTTACAACTTTATAAAACATTGGTTGGACCTCTGATGGAACACTGAATGCAGTTCTGGTCACCACACCATCATAAGGACATGATTGCACTGAAGAGCGTGCAGAGGAGATTCACCTTGGGATATAAAATCTCAGTAATGAGGAGAGACAGGATAGGTGGGTTTGTTTAACTTGGAACAGAGGAGGCGGAGGGGATCTGATTGAGTTAAACAAAATTATGAGATGCATCGACAAGGTAGATTGCAAGAATCTTTTCCCTATGGTAGACGCATCAACGACCAGAGGCTACATGTTCAAGGTAAGGAGTGAATGGTTTAGAGGAGATCTGAGGAAATTTTTTTTCATTCAGGGAGCGGTAGAAACATGGAACATGCTGCTTCAGAAGGTGGTAGAAGCAAATATGCTTACAACACTTAAGAAGCATGTTGATGAGTTCTTAAAATGCCAGGACATAGTAGGCTGTGGACCAAGTGCAGGTAAATGGAATTAGTGTAGTTTGGTGTTTGTTGGTCAGCAGGGACATGGTGGGCCAAATGGCCTGTTCTATGATGTATGAATCTATGACAAAAATGAAATTAGTTTTCTTTTCAGTTAAATTTAGAGGCTTGGTATTTTTAAACTATTTTTTAAAATGTTACTTGAGTGACAGTTCATGATTACAATTTGCTGAGACTATCTAAAACAACATCAAAAAATAACTCCTGTAAATTTTTAGGAGTCCTGCATTTTATATTATTGCAATGCTGCTTGCAATATGCCCCAACAACAAACGATAGCTATTTTAAACATGCTTCCTCCATGAATACTTAAGAAGGGAAAGTTGTATTATAAGAAAAAGGGTTACAGCAGAAATTAATGTATTTTCTTTCATTTGTTTCTGTTCAGCTAAATCATATGATAGACTAATTAGATGTGCTGGGTGACAGCACAATGATCGCTCTACAAACAGGTAGCACAAATGTTGCTTATGGCAATTATATTCTCCCTGTGACAGTGCTTTCTATGTAGCGGAAGTGTGATGGAGCTAATTTACATATGCAGTATTTTCATCACCTTGATCATCTTCAGCTTTGCTTCTTGTCACATTTCAACAGTCCCAGTACACCTTCAGTTTTCAGGAGTTTAGAACACCTAGTCACATACTAAGTGCATATTTTTTCACTTTCAAAAAAACAACAGCAATTTCATACCCTTTACATAAAGTGGATAGAAAATAAATCTCTGCGCTTGTCTTATCTTGGCTGCTTTCCTGAAGGATCTGATGTGAAAGTATGCATGCAGCATAAACAGACTGTTAGTTACTAAACTGCCAACAAAAAATGTTGATGTTTTAAAATTATGTGCAGTGCTGTTCTTTCAAAAACCACGTTTTGAAACAGAATTATTTATGAAGGATAAAATGAGCACTTAATGCTGCAATATTACATGGCATAAGAGATGCTGATGAATGACAGAACTGTTAATTAAAATTTTGATTCTCTTATGCATTAACTTAGGGAAACTACTGGACAAGTGTACATTGTAATTAGTAAACAAAAAAAATCAGTATGTATTACTTGAAAATTTAAGGTTAATTATATTTAAATTCAAGCCAACATTGTAGTAATTTAAAGTCCCAAATTTATTAATAGTGTGAAGCTATCTTTAATAGATTTAAAAATGAAGCATTTTTATCACTTAGGATTACAGCCATGCGTTAACCAAGGATTTGTTTTAAGTTTTGCACTACCTCTCATAGTGACAATGTCTAATGACTGTCACGTTTATTTTGTCAAATGCATATTATGCTTGCAAATAAAAAATTCAATCTGGGATACAGAATGAACAATTGCATGTTACACTTAAATGTGTAAGCTTTCAATGAATCAATGTCATTCTCCAATCACAAATTTTACAAACAGGTACCCAAGCCTTTATAATTCTTTTCCATCATTTTTCTTGAGCAACTTCTTTGGGTGTAACAAACCCAATGGAGAAGCTTCTTATTGTTGGATTTTTTTGACAGCTGTTGCATTATAAATCAGTGTAATAAATCCTTCCCATCCTAGTTTTAACATTTGGCTGTAGATATCATGTTAGGTGTTTTCATTTGGTATTTTACAGTTTCTTTTCTCCTTGAGTATTTCTTTGTACTGTATATTTTCATGCATTTTGTAACAGCAGTAGCTTCAAAGGAACACAGTCTTTGGTTGCTGCAATCCAAGAGTTCTCTGTAAACAGCTGGTTGTAGGTATTTCTTTTCAAGAGCTGATCTTTTCTACTTCTCTATAAATGTCTTTTTATTGTATTACCCATGAAATTGAAACTAAATTGAAATTTTGCACTTTGTCAATATTAGCAACTGTAACTGTTTCCATTATATTATTGGTTTGTGTTATATTATTCCATTTATACATTGGCATGAACTGGTGGCATTTTTATGTGAACTGTTGTCTTTAACAACTATGAGGGACACAATGGGATACATTATTCAGATTTTATAAAAATTTCAATTACCTTCTAGTTGCACTTTTCATTTTTATGTCAACTGGTTGTAACCAAAAATAAAAACTTAGTGATTAAGAGTTTCTGCATATTGGTATTGATTCGTAATCTGTGGTTATGCCTTCAATGTTCAATCAGGTGTTTGTATGTAATCATTCTTTAAACATTTCAGAAAATTGTTTGGTACATTTTTTGCGTTCTGCTTGACAGACTGACAGATTTCCAATCAGTAACAGATGGTTTTCACACAGATATTAGTGACACTGGCATCACAATAATGTGGAAATGTCTTCCTTCTACTGTAGTAAAGCTGCCAACCCTCAACCTACAATTTTTTATAGAGTTCCTCTATGACCTCACCTGAGCCAACGTGCACCCTCAGAACTATGAGCTACACCTAGAGGGGTAATATATTGAGTTTAATAGGAAGACAGTTAATAACCTTTTTTTCCCTCGTGCACTATCAATCATGGCTGTCACCAGTCTGCTGAATCAAAGCAAAAGTGTTCTTCACAGATGACTGATTAGAAACGCAAAATCACAAGATCCATCTTCATGGTCACTTTTATTATAGTCATTTTTAAACTGACAGCAACCTGCTCTGTTTCAGCAGAGTGGGCATCACAAATAGTGTCACTCAGTGCAGCTGAGCATAGGAAGATGTGGTTCGGTTAATGCTAAAAAATAATTGGGCCTGCAGCCCTTCACAGGCCCATTCAAGAGTTTTCCGCATTCAACATATTTTCATTACACTCTGCTGACTGCCATTTTTATAGTGCAGTGGTGCCTAGAATCTGTTCTCCTACATTCTATTTTCCACTGTTTACTTTTACTTTGACTGAATCCATAGTCACTGCATTCTAAACTGCTATAGCAAAGTGTTATCAAAATGGTAATAATGTCAATAAAAATGTTCCATAACAAAGGATCAAATGAAATAAGGTGACAAAGGACTTTTTTCTTTACACAACCTTGCTTTTCTGTATGTTTCTTTTTTCACATTATCTATCACACAGGAAGTTTATAACATAACAGTTCCTGCTTTTTATCTTAAAACAAAACTATTTCTGCACTTGTCTCTAATCCTTTCATTTGCCCTTTATTAAACAATGCTCTCTGTGAGGAATCTTCTTTGTTCTCTCCTTTATCAAATTCATGACTATGAGGATTTTCATAAAGGTATTTAAAGGTTCAGGCTATGTCATTGCAAATCATATTCTGCTCACGGTGAAGTGGAAACCCTTTCTATGCCTGTGCTCAATAATAAGCTACAATAAGCAGCAGCAACAGAAATCAATGAATACGAAAAAAATAAAGATAACGGTGTTGCTTTAAAAATAAACCGTCTGAGTGAAGAACAGTTCCCCTGAGTTTTCAGAAATCTTGATTATTAGCATTCTTATGATGAGGAGTACATTTCAACTCTAAAAGGAATGTGAAGCAAATTTTTTTTTAGAAAAAAGGTTAAATAAACTGCACAAAGTGTTGATAGGCGGAAATTGGAATAAACAAGTAGGCAGGTCCAATGTTTATCTAGTCAAGCCCCAGCTCTTTTATAAGCTGTTATAATTTCTCAAAACAACATTCAGCCTAATCTCAGCATAAGATAATTGGTGTCTGTTGATAAAAGATGACAGCAGTGCATCCTTTTTCCAAAGTGAATGTACAGCATCAATGGCCTTTTTTTTCCCACTGGCTTTGCAAGATCATTGATATGCTAACAGTAATTGACAATAGTTCAAAAAAATGACCTAAGGTTGTGTGAATCTCAGAATAAAATTATAGGCAGAAGAAAATATGTAGTAAAAAACAAGTAGAATTTTACTTCCTTAGTTAGTAACTTAAGATGTTAATATGTCACATAAAATGATCTCACATGCTTTTGAAAACAGCATCATTAGATGCTAATAATGGATGAAGAAATTAAATTATGGCTTTTTATCTGTTGTTGGCCTACTTCAAATCTTGTGTTTATAATTAAGACCTAGAATGTATAACTCTAGTAATGAGGATAAACATAAGAATGGTAAAGTGTAGTGTAACTTTTAGAACAAGCCTCGCATGCATTTAAAGTACATAAAATTCGTTTTTTTACAGGAAAGGTTTCTTAGTCATTGTTATGTTTTCTCATTCTGAAACTCTTACTGTTATTAAAATAATTTCTATTCCCATCCTTACAATGGATTGAATCCTACAGTGGTTATGCCATTTGATATCTGAATGATCCAAAGATACAGCTTATGTTGGCTTTCTTTCGATGAAGTGCTACTACTTTCATCCTTTATTGACTGAGCATGGACTTTGAAAGGAAAATCATGCTTGGTGAATATACTGGAATTCTTTGAGAATGTAACTCATTGAGTTGATGAGGAGGAGCCAGTGAATGTGTTTATTTGGGCTTTCAGAAGGCTTTTGACAACATTCCACGAAAGAGATTGGAATATAAAATTAAAGTACGTGGGATTGGGGGTGATGTTTTGAGATGGATAGAAAACTGGCTGGCAGACAGGAAACAAGGAGTGTCGATAAACGGGTCTTTTTCCGGGTGGCAAGCAATGGCTAGTGGGGTACCTTAGGGATCAGTGCCATGACAGCAGCTAATCACAATGTATATTAATGATTATTGCAGGGTATTAAATATAATGTCTCAAAATTTGCAGCTGACCCAAAGGTGGGTAGGAGGGTGAACTGTGAGGAGGATGCTTAGATGCTTCAGTATGATTTGGACAAGGTACATGAGTGGACAATTGTATGGCAGATGCAGTATGATGTTGATAAATGTGAGGTTGTCCACTTTGGAAGCAAAAACAGGAAGGAGGATTCTTATCTGAATGGCTACAAGTAGAGAGAAGAGAATGTGTGACAATACCTGGGCATCCTCATACACCAGTTGCTAAAGGCAAGCATGCAGGTGCAGCAGCAGTCAAGATGGCAAATCATAGTGAGAACATTTGCGTACTGGAACAGTGATAGCTTGCTGCAATCATATGGGGCCTTGTTGAGCCCACCTGAAATATTGTATGCAGTTTTCGTGTCCTTATTTGGTGATAGAGGAAGTTCAGTGAAGATTCACCAGACTGATTCCTGGAATGGCAGGACTGACTGTGAGGAGAGATAATTGACTTGGTTAGGATTGTATTTGTCATAGTTCAGAAGACTCAATGAAGGGGGGAGTCTCATAGAAACCTACAAAATTGTAACAAGGTCAATACAGGAAAGATGTCCCCAGTGATGGGGGAGCCCAGAATCAGAGGTCACAGTCTAAAGGTATTGGGTAAATCATTTTGGACTGAGTTGAGGAAAAATTTCTTCATCCAGAGAGTGTGGAAGTTGCTACCACATTAAATAGTTGAGGCCAAAACATTGTATGATTTCAAGAAGGCATTGGATATAGCATCGGGGCTAGAGGGAGCAATGAATGTGGGGGAAAAGCAAGAGCAGGCTATTAAGTTGGGTAATCAGTCATGATCATAACAAATGGCAGAGAAATCTTGAAAGGCCAAATGGCCTATTCTTCTCCATTTTTCTATGTTTTGATTAGGATTTGGCCTCTTAATGGCAATTTTATTGCAAGTTTATAACTTATGCAGTATTATGGATGGCTGAATTAAAGTTCAGCTGAAGAGTTTTGAAAATATCAGAAACTGTGAGACCTTAGCAAGGGATGTGAGACAGGAGTACAAAATTGAATTTCAGGTGAAGATTCACTGTAAGCTATTTGTTTTTTTTTAATTAGAGTCTGTTTTTCTTATTTTTTTTCACCATACCTGCAGCAGCAAATTAAATTTGATTGCCACGTCAAAGGGGTATAATATGCAGCAGGACAACTTTTAAATTCTCTCACCAGTTTTTCCACCCTGTAGCCAACCTACTAGAGGGAAAAACAGTGGAGAAGTCAGTGCCAGGTAAATAGCCGTGGGGTTTTGGTGTGAGCATGTGTGTGGGTTGAGTCAGATATCAGGAGATGGTGAACACTTGGTGATTGTGAGGGAGAATGATAAATCAGAGATCGAAGCTGGAAGGAGGTGGACACCAAGGCCTGATTATGGGATCTGTTGGGACATACAATAAATGCTGCTGCTCTTCAGTCCACTAACAGTGCTGTACTGTGGTTCAGGCACTTCTTTTCTCTTTTTATCTGCATGGATCCCAGAGCCTTGGGAACCCAGCCTCCGCGAATGAAAATAAATATCCCGTTAAAATGGAGTCACAGAGCCTCCTTAAAAAAGAATCAATGACAAACACAACACTTGAGAGCAGATGTGTTACCTGTGCCCCTTCCTTGCCTCTATCAAAAAAAGGAAATGGGTATGTTGGAGGTGGTTTGAGTTCAGGTTTGAGATTTTTAAAGCTTCTACCTTCCTGCTAGAGGTGTGGTATGCAAACTTATAGTCAGCCTGTCTTCTTATAAATATAAATATCCCAGGATCCTGTGCCATTGTTAGGTTTTCTTGCTTCTACCTTTCTCTGGCTGCTTCCAGCAAGCTGTAGCTATTCAGACATTCGCTGAGTCACATATGCACTTTCTTTCCCTGATTCCATTGCTCATTGCCCATATTTGTATTACTTCAGCCATTTGACCATCTCACTTTTCCATTTCAGCCCATTAAACAAAGGTCCTGTTTAGTTTTAGTTTTTGCAATTCTGCAATTTCATCCAGTTCTGATGAAAGGTCCACATCGAGAATGTTAATTCATTCAATTACTCTCGAGATCCTGAGTGATTGATGAAATCTTCCAGAGATCTTCTGGCTTAGTTTTAGAATTATGACATCCTTGGCTCTTTCCTTTTAGGTTGTAGTGTTAAAATGTGACTGTTTTGTACAAGTATTGTATTTAGGGGTTTGACGGTAATAAAGCAGAATATGTTATTTGATGTCAGGCAACAACATCAGTAACATCATGTCATAGCTTTCTACCAGCCATGAATTAATTGTTTATTTACTATAATTTAAAAGGTAAATTCAGATTGCTTGTCAAAATTAATATATTAATTCAGCCACTTCAAATCAAAAAGAACCTCGATCCATTTTTCCCCCACACTGTAACCTCTTCAAACTGCACGCGATCTGTGCGTATAGACCTGTATGTGGACTTTATGTGATTTAATCCCTGTTTGACTTACTTTAAAATCCATACAATTCTTGTCATACGTGATAATTTAGTACACATTTATTTAAAATCATCCCAGCATTTGTATTTAAGTATAACATCTTGGGGCCAAGCATTTAGAGAATGATTTATTTTCATCATTTCAGTTTATCTGTATTCTACTGTAATTATTCCAAACTTAAACAATTTTTTTTCTGAAGAGTTACAATTCTGCTGAAGACCAGAAGGAAATTTCAAAGGACCCTAAGCAGATTTTTTTTTAATGTGGAATTGATGGAAGAGAGATCCTTTAGTAAATGAAATGCTACTAAGTTTAAGATTTTTGTGCAAAAGAGCAAGTTAAATAAATTTAGCTACCAAATTACTGGAATGTTTGTTTTTTACCATCACTACTTTCTCTAATCAAGCAAAACATCCAATCTCTTACATTTTTACTGCAAATAACACAACCAAGTCTTCAGGACCACAAACACCTTCAGCCAAGATATCTGACGAACAATGCATCAAAGTGAAAACAAAAATGGAATATTCAAAATTGTAGCCTCTTGCTATCAGTTAGTGTGCACCAGTGACATAACTGCATTAAGAATATCAAAAATGGCGTTAATGCTCATTCAAGAAATGAGAACAGCAGTGACGGCTCTACATTTGAAATGTACTGAAGGTTCCTTTACTACACCTGCCTTTCTAATTGTGCCCAGGCTTGTTCTTGTCCTCCCATGTGCAGGTTTCTGACGGATTTAGCATGTGCTGCAGAATCTTTGAGAAAGCCGCTTCTGCATTCCTGACTTACACTGAAGAATTGGAAGATCTATGAGTAGGCCAGGACGGTTATCTTTCAGCCTGTCTCGCTGCTACCCGCAGTTCAGAACCTTAGCTCTCCTTCAGTGATCTTTAAAGGAAAGAAAAAGAGAAAAAGTGGAGATCATGTAAAATGCATAAGTGTTGTTTTGGGAAAAAAAAGTCTTGCAATTCTACTAAGCTTTTATTTTCCATAACTCTTAATGGAAACTATGTTAGATTTGAACAGTTGTTCCTTCTGTTAAATTTCCCATGACATTTAGTTTATTCAAGTAAACAAAAATATTGACAGTGTCAAAATAACAGTATAGTCAGGCTTATTAGCTATATTAATAAGCTGAGGCTTGTAAAACATAACAGCATAAAAGTCTTAAATAATTCATTTCAGCATAGCAAGACATTTTAAGAATAACAGATATAAAGATAATAAGTAAGGTTTTCATTATTAAAATTGCAATATTCCTTTATACTGGCATCTGCAATCTACTTTACAGCCTTCAACATTTTTTTTCATACAAACCAATATATAAGCCTTCAATCAGATTTTGAAAAATTCACTCTGAAGCTAACAGCAGCCTTTTGAGACACTGAAATGCTGGTAGCCAATGTTTCTCTAGGGACTGCAAGAATTACTTTAAAGTTATACATTCCAGCTTTTAATAACCACCATAGCGAACACTATAGCTGGTATAGGTTAGAATATTGATGCAGGCAGGCCATAAAACTACATATATAAATTCAAATAAAAACTTAGATGTTTTTATAGATGATATATAAAGAAAGATTATTTGTCCTACATAACTAAAATATCTTTCGTCCATTTGTGAAGTATCTCAACCATGATAAACTTGATTAATTTTATTCAAAATGTTCTAAAACTCTGTCTGTAAAATAGGTTGAGATCTATTCTATTAGATTATTGTTTTAACATGACCAGAACTGGTTCAGAAACTTTGTTGTCCTCCTTTCTCTCTTGAAGGAAGAAGTAATGAAAAGTATTTTTCCATGTTCACATTTAAAAGTAAAGTATTTATAGATTATTGATATTTAGGGAACACATTAGAGGTATAATTGCGTGATGATATTGTTTTATTAAGATTTTAACAACATACTGATAATTATTCCTTTCATACCTCTAGTAGTTGCAGCATAAATATTTAGCCACTCTAAACTCTGAAATAAACATTTTGAAAAGCTAAGATATCAAAAAACAAATTATATTTTGTTATAATTATGTCTTGAAAGTAGGATACTTTTTTGGTGTCACATAGTATTTGTACTTAAGTTGGACAAGCAATTAAACCTAACCCAAAAGGTAATTTTGCTTCACAATATACTGAAAAGCTCAGAAATATAATGAAGCAATGAAGCGATGCTATCATTAAATCTACTATTTATTCATTTTTTGTCATGATAATTTGTCAAACTAGAAAAGGTACTTTGTGATTCTTAACAATAACAATTTTCTTTTGTGCTCTGTATTTGATTAGAAGGTAAAATAATTGGTTTTAATAATTGTTACCACTTAACATTTTAACCTAAAAGTGAAAGCTAAAAAAAATGCAGCAAGAAAAACTACAGATAAATATTTTGATATTTGCTGGCAGCAATAGTTTAAGCAAATAGGTTGCAATGACAGGCAAAACTGAATATCGTACTACCTTTATGCACTGAATTAGATTTGGCTGGTACCTTTAAAGAATAACTTACGACCATGCGCAAACAATGAATTCTAACAGTATTGACCAAATTAGATTCCCTGATTTGTCCTGAGTTTAATATCTTCTTTAAACATTTCCCTGTCTATTGTCCATATAAAGTCATTGGAAGCTATTCCTCAGGACAGTCTTACAGTTTGGCTACCTGCCGGAGTGAGGAAGGTAATCAATAGAAGGAAATAGAGATGAGCACGAGACTTGAAGGTTTCAGAGCAGTTAGTACTGATAAAAGCAGATGGTGTCAATATTTGGGAATAACACAGCATTGGGATAATAGACAAAAGAGGAGTGCATATGTTGCAGAGTTCAAACAGGGACAGAATTAATGCAGAGGTACCAAATGCTCCCTGAGGCAATGTAAGACCATGTCTAGTATAGGTAGTGTAGGACTTCTGTGAAAGACAGCACCTTTGAACCGAACAGATTTTTCTTTCTAGCAAATATTTATGATACCCACTCGGGAATTTGAAATTGGAATCCAATGCAATCTACAATGAATAGGTTTATACCATATTGATCATGTACTTTTTAGATCTTTGCATTTACATGATGATGCTAAAACAAAATATTGCTTCCTCTGTGGATGTCATGAAATTTAGACTCAGCACTCAAAGATTCCAAACTGTAAAAATTGAAACCAATTTTCTAAAACAACTTGTAATGACCAAAAAAAAATCACTTGAAAGAAACACTAGAACAGATAACTTAATTGTGGAAAGGTAAGCTATGTAAAACTGTCATGAATTTTTCAGCCTCAAAATTGAACCAGCAAGTATTAGATATCTATTAAGTTGATCATTTCCAGCAAATCGGAAGCCACATTGAATCCAATAGGGAAAATGGCTTCAGTCCTACATGAGTTGAAGAAAGTCCTGTCCTACTGTACTGATCCTTTCATTCATGGAACATGACATCAGCTGTCATCAAGAGTAGGTACTTGGATGAATGATTAAGTGTTTGAGATGCCAATGTTATATTCTGTCTTCCAATATATTTCTTGCATTAGAAATAAAGTATAACAGGTGGTATTTTCTGTTAGAATAACTTGTGTGAACATTTAATCTAGAGAACGAAGACAAGTTTTAATATTAATATTGGAATGATTGACTTAATATTGGGAAATGTCTTCTTTAGTTAAAATATATATTCAATTGAGCAATCAAGTGGGAATTTGTAGATTTCTTATGTCAGAGGTTGCTATTAATGTGCAGTTTAAAATCTGATTACAAGATTAGGAGAATTATTGCTATCATTCAATGTTATCATGTATGACCAGTTGGGTTTGTTTGTGAATAAATCAGAGAACACAATTTGACTGGAAATTAGTCATATGTTAATTTTGTTGAGTTTCATGGAGGGTATTTCTCTGTTATCCCGAACATGTTTTTCTCGTGCTTTCCTCCCAACCACGTCATGCTTTCATATTCTCTCACTCATGACTGGCACAAGTATGGACATTGCCAAGTCCCCAGGGATTCCTGGCACTGGACCCAACTCATAAATTCAACTGAGCACTCGGTTAATCTATGGAAGTCTGCAGCTGTCCTGCATGGTTCCTATCAATTGTCACAGACATGTTGGGTATAAAGATATTTGCACCTCACTTTGCTAACAGAAACCATGAAGAAGGTCCTGGTAGGCAAGGGATCTGCAGAGTTATAGCCCCTGGAGTGTGTCCTGAGGAATTGGCGTCTTTTGTCCAAAATGGAGAATCAAAAGAGCAAGTGGTGAGCTAAATTCGCCAGAACACTGCTCTGAAATGAAAGTCGGGAAGTGACACCTTCTAGCTGCTATCTGATGGGTGGGAGAATGGGAAACTATATATTAATGAGCTACTGCAATATGAGAATACGCATGCATGTAAATAGGGCTCTCACCACTTGTGAACAAGAATCTCGTCTTGCTATCCAACACTTGGTTGATAAATGAGACTTTAAGCTCTCAAACGTGGGAACTTCCTCATGGCTAATCATGTACGATTGTTCCAACTTTCTTGTCATTGTTCACTTCATTCAATCAAATTCTGCCAAATACATTTGGGGGAGATCTCAGTACTGCAGTAATTTCACTGGACTGGTAAGTTGAGTGGGTGAAGTAAAAAGTCTGGGGCCAAGGGTTCAATTCTACCACGACAGCTGCCAGAATTCAAAGGTCAATTAATTTTAAAAAAGTGCTAGTCTTGGTAATATTGACTATGAATCTGTCATCAATTGTTGGTAACAAAAAAGGAAGGGAGTTTGCCATCCTTGTCTAGCCTACATTTGACTCCAGATCCATGGCAATGTAATTGACTCTTAACTGCCTCTAGCAAGCTCCCAGGATGAAGGGTAATTAGGAATGGGTAACTAGCACTGACCTCAGCCAGGGACATCCAAACTCATAAAAGAATGAAGAAATAAAATCAACAGCGTGTGCCTACTTAAAAACCATATCTTCCAAAATTCTACATGGACAAAATTTTTAAATATAAGGCATGTACTCTAAGTGTCTTTATTGTTGCAGGTATATTAATATTTACAATGCAACATCTTATTTTGCAGCAGATGTTAACCTTACAACATTGACTTCTCATAATAGGCTCATTCATTATCAGGAACTTTATTTAAATCTGAGGGGAAAAAAAAGTCTTTCAAAAGCTTCACAATTTCACTTAGATTTTTTTCAGATCTGTACTGCAAATAGTTTGCTAACATTATGCCACTTCCATCTTTTGTTACACTTATATACCAGAAAATTGGTTTCATTTCATATCTGGTCTTCGCTGAATTAATACCTCCTGGAGCAAAGGATGAGGATGATGCTGAGGAAGAGTGAATTTGAGGCCTTTTATGGAAACTTACGTACACTTCCTGATAGCTGAACATTTGAAAATAGTTCACTGTGAATTTAGTGCAGAAAATTGGTTTGAACACAAAAATCTCAGGTTTAGTTATAACTGATGTTAGTTTTGGTTTGAAGACAAGCCATTCCTTTTCTAATGAGTTGAAGGTGTCTTTTCTTTTGGCTGGAGAAATATCAAGCATCTTTCAAGTAATTTGTGGACATGTTTAGTTTTAAATAAAAACAGTTATTGATCTGACAAAGTAAACTAAGGAAAATGAATTGATTGTATTCTTGTGTAAATCATGTAAGGTACAACTATATCCTTAATTTTGTTGCTAAATTTGGAATCTAAAGATTGAAGCAGAAAGGGATAATAATGGGGTCAATTACAAGGTAACATTATTCTGGACAATTGCAATTAAACATGAATTTTAGATAGACTGTGGACACTTATTTGTCCACTTATACATTTTGCACTGAAATTATAGGATGGTAATGGTGCAAAACCTGGTAATGCTAGAACACTGAAGGAGAAAAAAAAACATGAAAGCTGCTGCTGAGAAATAAAAGCATTGCAGGATCTGGCTGAGTTAATATACTGAACAAAAGTTAATGCATATTTCACAGGAGAAACACTAAATGGCGCAATCATGAGACTGCTTCTACGCATGTTTTATGTATGGTTCAGGGTAAGTGAAAAATAAAAACCCAAAGAATTTTTCTGATTTGGGGTGGAATGCGAAGAGACAGCCCGATAGGGTAGATTTATGGCAACTGGTAAGAAATGGGGCTTGCAAAGGTTATGGCATGCATAGAAAAAAAACTACATGCTGTAAGCTGCTGATTTACGTTGACACATATCCAGATGAAATTCTCGTTTGTAAATTGCCTAGAGTGGTCATTTTGAGGCTGTACTTTATGAAGTGTTTGACACTTTAGACAATCTACATAACTGCTCCATGAACGGGCATGCAAAGATAATGTTAAATATATTTACTGAAGCATGTCTGTATATTCACTTCTGTAACTGTGGGATATATTGATTGAACATTGAGAGAACTTTCCTCATTAGGTTATGGTTCCATGGCAATTTCTACTTCTGTCTTTCATTTTATTTCATTAGGTTGCTTATAGGTGCATCTAATGATCCAGACTTTAAAATATTGAAAAGTTTAATGCATGCATGTTCAATGTCATAGCATTTTATTACAAGAGACAGAGATTAAAACAAAAGAAGACAGCATATGCTTAAGATTAGGGTTTGGGTTACTTTCTCAAAACAATGTGAGACCTTCTACTGACCCAAATCATAGCTTAGTACTGTCACTTGATACAATCTTTGATAGGGACTTTACTAGGGGCTATACTTAAAGATCCACTGTAATTTACATGCAATGTTTAATCTTTTCAAGTATTGAAATGACATTTATTGAAAATAACGTACCTGGTCTGGCTTACCTATGACTCCAAATTCACAACAATGTGTCTGACTTTTAACTGGCCTGCAAACTGACCTAGACAAGCCATTCAGCTCTAAGGATAATTATGAATGGGCAACGAATTCTGGCCTGACCAAACACACCCACATCCCACAAATGAATAGAGTAATGAAGTAATATCCTTTTTGTTCATTTCTTTTGAATGTATTTCTCTTTTTTTTGACACTATTACAATTATGTATGCATAGCGGTCTAACATAACCAACATAACAAAACCACTGAAAGATCCTTGCGATATTACCATAATACATAATGATTAGAGTTCCTTGAAAACCATCACAAGATTGCACAATGCCTCAGGCAGTTCCAAGTGATGGGTGAATTGTCAAAAATTCAACCCTACTGGGGCTGTCCAGTTGTTCAAGCAGTGGAGCATTTGGCTTTCAGCCAGAAGTCCTATGTTTGAGTTTCAAGTTGCCTGTCATACAACCTCACTTACTACAACATTTTCTCACTTCTCAGTCAGACCACTAGATGGGCTGATGTATGATGGTGAAAAATATATCTCAGAATAGGAAAAATTACTTAGTCTGGATGTTTCAATTGTACAAATAAAAATGAAACAATTCTTTTTGACACCAGCTTCTATATACCCAAGGATAATTTCATGTCCCTTCAATAAAAGCAGCATGTTGTGATGAAATCTGTACAGCAATATCAGGAATATTTATTTGTTCTTCTGATAGTATCTTCAAATATAAAGTATACTTTTTATTTTGTGCTTTAACTAACTAACAAGTGTATCAAATTTCAAATGAACACTGAAAGAATTTTAAAATGCCTTTTTTTTGGATATAACAGATAACTGACTTCGGAAGGATTTCTAATCATATTTGTAACAGCTGTATGTTTTATTCTTATAAACTTCTGCAATGAGGGAATAATTTCATTTGAATTCCTATAATTTGCCTCAGGTGTACTGTTAGTAAAGTGTTAGAAAAGTAACATTTAGATTGAGAAAATAGAGTGACAACTGATCCACAATATCTCCAAAAGACTATGGCTGTTTAATATGGACAAAAAGAATTGTTTTGTGTAAAATGAGCTCTTAACAGTACAACACTTCGAATAATATATTTTTTCCCTTTTTTCTGGCACTGAGCCTGAATTGCCATCGAGTTGTAGCAATTGCAAGTACAATTGTTTTTTGGGTGTGATAAAACACATCAGGCCGCTCCTTCAGCGGCCTCCAAAACATGGTTATTATGTACAATTTGTATTACTCTTAACCCTTATTTAAAATAACTATGGAAGTGTTTGATGTTTATTTTTAACGATCCAATAAGCTGAGAAATGGAACACCACCTTTTTCTGTTTGTTGATGCCATCACTATCAGATATGACATGGTGCACTTATATGGCTCAACCTAAAACATCTTAACCCTGAATTTGCAGTTTTTCACATAAACAGTCATCTAAGACTTATGTATCCTTTATTATTGGTGCCAGTTTACACTGCCTTCTTATTATACTATAATACAGTTATTGATGAAACCAGATGTAATCTTATGCTGTATAGCCCATTTACTAAAACTGTATGGAGAATGACTCAACAAATTTTAAATAGAATTTTGTCAGCTTTGGACAGAGGACACTGTCATTACATACCTGGAGTTGTATTCAAACTCAGGCCCCAGAGGTGAAAAAAAAGTGGACTGATATGTAATCCTTACTCTTCAGGCATTTAGATTACCATAGAGTAAAACAAAGCAATCTTCCAAACCATTAAAAAAATTACAATGTCAACCTTAAGCCGTTCTTCGCTTTTTTCAAAGATTGTAATCCCAAGAGTATCCATTCCATCTGGACAAATGAAATGTTGTCTGACTGACCAGTGGAAACAATTCCCCTGTGTTGTATATTTCTTAAAACTTTCTTTAAATGGAAATAGCATCACAATTTGAAGTTTTGCTTGACCAAAGCATCCATCCAATTCTACTTCATACAGAACTAATAAACAGATGCAAAACAAAAATAATCTCCTTCAGTGCACAAAAATAGTATAATTTGTTTGTTTGTTTGAAAAGTATCTCCTGAAGAATCAACATGCAAGCATGGGAACCAATCTTACCTGTAACCCAAACTTCACAGTGCAGTGAAAACAATTACCTGAACTTTGTTAAGAGATTTCAACCCAAATTATCATTTCAGCATAAAAAAGTTGCAGCAATTTTACATCAATGAGTATGCAAGAAAGAAAATGGTGGTTGATGCCATGAAATGTGAATTGACAGTTTGATAAAGATTTATAGGCAGGTATTTTCAGTTTGCAGTAATTATTGAAGAAGGTACTCATATATACTAGTGCCTGTATATCTCAACTAAAAATAGTAGAATGAAACATATTGAATGCTAAAATTATTTGCACAGTGTGGAAATTTGGGTGTCCTCAGATTGTTTAAAATATCTTAAAATGCTATTAACTGACTAAGAGAAAATATTTTGTGTTGATGGAATTGCCTTTCTAACACCAACCTGTAATATGTAATTTTATGGCGAAGAGTTTTGAGATTATAAACAATGAGAAAAAAGAAATGAAACTGCATAAATAGATTTGCATTTCAGTTTGTTACTTGTTTGAGTTTTGGGAACTATGAAACTTTTCCACAGATTCTCCTCGAAGCAGTTAAAAATTTCCAGTTGACAACATTTAGGCTATTTCACGGTAATAGCGAAGGTATTATTGATTATCTCTCGTCATAACAACTGAAAAATACTTTGTGTTGTTTTAATGCCTCATTGCATTGGAGACATTGAAACTTAATGCATCAGTACACGACGTAGTTTACTGTAAAAATCAACACACAAAATACACAATTTGCAAAACAAGTAGTAAATATCTATGTATACTTTTCTCTGTTCAATTTTTTTCGTTATAATTCTTCTAAATTACTTTTAATTAAGCAAAAGACAAAGCTTTTGAGGAGAATGCATAACACTATTTATAAGAGTCATCAGCATAAGCTTAAAAATAATGGAAGTAATGAGCTACAGGATTGACATTGCATAAAACATCTCTTGCACACACACATGTACATTGCTTTCAAGGATCTGTTCAGTGCAACTTCTAATGTTGCATTCGCAAGAAACTTTCTTGTAATCGTCATTTTATATCAATGGCTTACACAATGTATTCAATTTAAATAGCTCACCCTGAATTCAAATAACTTCAAAAGCATGGTGTTAGGTTTTGAGCAATGACTATAATTGGTCTTACAGATTGAAAACGCTGTGTACGAATCTCTCATAAATAAATGTTTTACCCAATCATCATAAAATTCTGAGAATGATAAGGCATTAATGAGATCTCAGGTAATATGTTCAGAATGCTATGGTAGTAAAAATGGATGTAAACAGTTAAGCTGCGCTCTATTTACTTTGCTGTTAAAAAATATAATTTCTCACAGATAATATCTTGTGTAATATGGAATATTTTCTATTTTCTTTCATTGGCATATCTGGTTTAACATTAAAGGGCAAATAGCAATGTGATTTAGTATTAGGGATACATTTTGAATGCAAGTAGAACATAGTTCCAAAAGACATAGTTATTTCTTAGCTGAAACAGTGAAGTAGTAGATTGACTGAGTACATTTTTCTGCTTTGTGCTAAAAAATCAGTAGGTTTTAAATTACACCATCTCAAGCCTTTGCTCTTCAATCCCTTAATCCTGCTGGACCAGAGGTTTCAGTTCAAGATAGCTTCACGCAGAACATTAAAAAAAAGACTCAAGTGAGCCTACCTCAAGTATGCTGATGATTCTTTCAGCTGCAATCTATCATTTGTGTCCTGCGGTATGAATGACTTCAAGGGAAAACCAGTGTCAAATAATTAACGTATTTCCACTGAAAACAATCAGCACCAAGAACAGGACTCCATCCTATTTTTTTTTGTAAGATCGCATGAAAAGCAATAAATGCATTCACATGAGACACTGCAGCCATTTGTACCTGTGGTTTTCATCACTTTTGACTTGGGTTCCTTACATGAGTGAGTCTATCTGAACTGCATGACTTCAAATGAAGAGGGAAACAAGACTGACAGCTTTTACATCTGGTAGCCACCACACTGCCTCTCATTCAGTCAAATAAGTTACGTCAGGTTTCAAAAAGTTAGAGAGCTGAATTAAAGCAATTATGTCTGCAAAATGTTTCTGCCTGACATCGTCTATATATACTTTAATGTCAATCATTCCCATGTGTTTTTCATAAAACATTTACTTTGCGTATCTACGATTAATCTTTTTCCGTTAATTTTGTCTTTCTGAAATATTACAGGCCTAAACATATCTAATTTTACATGAACATTGAACACACATCAGAAACTGCTTGCAATTACTAGAATTGTTCAGTTCTATCAATATTGTATATTCATGTATCCTACCCATCATCTGATGTAATAATCTGCAGGTGTTTTACTTTTTGAATGATCAAAGAACAGCAAGGGTAGGAAGTGATATATGGAATTAATTCCAGTTTAGGCTCTTCTAATTAAAAATATTCAATCGAATTTGCACATTGAATTAATCAAACAGAAACCCCATCACATTGAAATATGCACACATTACATAACAGGTTAATCAGAAGTACACTAACTTTTAACAAATATTATGGGCGTCTGAGAAGGACTGTAAAATTTCTACAAAGTTGTTGAACTTCAGAATAATCTATTAATAATATCCGTTTACTCAACTGATTAATGTCATTTATCCTCTTTGCTTTCAACAGAAAAAAATTCCATTGAAGTGAAAGGCTTTTTGTTGTAAAAAGTCTCATGTGAGGCCAAAAGGTTAAGACATGTGTGCAGCAGTATATAAAGCCTACAAATAATTGCAGTTAATTTTACATCTGGCTGCAGGAAAAATAATGAGCTGAACAATCCAGTCTGAATAGTTTCAAGTTCAACTCTCCTGCATTTATAACAGTCAAATACAACTTTCACACATTACGGTTAAAAATGTGCCAGCTATTAAGCTAACAGTTTTGTCAACAACTAGAAAAACAGATTAACTTGGCCTACTTGGAGTTCCTTACCTTATTTTACTGCAAGCCTCATCAAAATTTATTTGACCTTAATCATTGTTTCCTTCAGTTTTACTGTGAAGTAAAAAAAAACCTCTTCAAAACATTGCTTTCTCTTTCGCTACACAGTCCTAAACCTAAGCAACTGCTTCTGTTGTTACAACAACCACATCCCGAATCCTGCTCTGGAATGAAGAAGGTGCAATCTTTTTTAGATTTCTATTGATGCTAGGAGTCTAATCGCATTCTCGCTTCTGCACCGCAGACCACAGCCTGTTTTGAGCAGTCTGGAAATCTCTTACATCTGGAGAAGCAATAATTCATAGGATTTTGCTTGACAGCCATGACAGGGTGCGGGGCAGCCAGAAACAACTGTCTCTTATGTTGGACTATTTGCAGAAAGTCAGGAAAGGAGGAGCAGGCATAGGACCACATCCTTTTGCAGCATATACTGGCGGATGGAGCTCTTTCATTGTCTGCCAATTGGTCTGCAAAAAGGCCTTAAATATCACATTGACAGTAGCTATCACTTCCAAACAAAATTCCTTGCAGTTTGCTGAGCTGCAGAACACGTGAAGCTTTTATTGTCTGGTGTGAGTCATAATGCATAAGACTCGGACTTTTAAAAAAAAACAATTATGCGCCCTTTTTTATCACATGCTCTAATTGGATTTGTGGATGACTATACACCTGCATTGTGGATAGATTATCTTTTCGGCAAGATATTCACCAGGGAATCAGATCCAGTGACTACAACTGGGCAGCCAGCTGTGGCTAGTAAAGTGCTGGAATTCATTGTGACACAGACAGCATTGTGTGGCTTGTGTTTATGGTTTCAATGGTGGCAGAAATAAACAACTTTCCTTTAATAGGTCCATTCCTTGCATGTAGGTAGCAGGAGCTCTTTCGGCTTTGAATCATATTCAGTGTTAGCTGGTGTGATGACTTGCTACAGATCATGTGGAACCAATGTCCAAGATTTGCATTTCTGCCCTCCCCAGCTGCCTGTAGTAGCAGCAGGTCACTGATAAATCATCTGTGAAGGTTTAGCTGGGTAGTGTTTCATTACACCTCCCCATTCATAGCCGAAGCTGATTTCTGACCTAAGGGCAGAAGGGCCTAAGAAGGGAGTGGGTTCCCCCACACACCCATTATCAGCTGCATTCACTCAGTGCCATCAGCTGAGACTGTCTAAATGGGAACAGCTGATTCTTGCAAACAAAAAAAAAGCTGAAACGTTTTCGAGTAAAGTGATCCCCAGCTGGCTTTCTCAGAGCAGCACTTTAAGAGTAACTCAAGAACAGCGCACTCATGGGCAGACAGAAAAGAGAAATGTTCAAAACTGGACCAAGTGCTGCACGCCAAAGAAAAACAAATCTGATGCCAAACTACACATCGTTAGCTCAAATCTGTTCCATGTGGAAATCAGAATAATAACGTGAGGGAAAACGGCTAGTGATCTTGAAGTGATTTGGCTTGCTGCCTGTCAAATATTCACTTTTGCTTCCACTTCTACAATTACTATAGGAAATACATTTTCATTCATTTTCCCTTATCCAAGAACAACCCCCACACCATCCCCCTCCCCAACCCACCACCACCCTTCCCCCTTCCCTTCTAGCTTGAGATTGGAATAATTATCTGATTCACTGCTTCCATGAATGTTAACATTTTGAGCCACGCTTTCCAAGATGTTCTGCTTTCCTCCCTGCATTTTTGCCTGCTGCCAACAAGTCTCATGAGTCCAAGGATTTAAGGCTTCTAATTAAACAGAATAACCAGCACAGTCTCTGTCTGAGGTTCCCCCCATCTCAATTTTCAGTTACAGATGTATTTCATTCAGCTAGGCTTTATTTATGATACTGGATTTTAGTTTTTTTTCTCCCCCTCCTGTTGCACAGCAGAACATTCCATCTTGGTTTAGCACAATGTATTTAATAACGATGTCGACTGTCTTAATTACCCTATAAAGCTGGATTCCATTGGCACTTGACCCTCCTCAGCATTCCACAGAAACTGCAGGACCATGATAATTACCAAGTGACTGTGAGAAAATTAAACAAAAAGATCCAACATTTCAAACACTTTTAAACAACCTGTAACATTGTGCAGATAAATCATCGATGAAACAACCAGCTTAGCTGGAGAATGGCCTTTCGATGTTGAAGCACATTGTGCAATCTAGAAAAGAACAGGAAATAAGTTTAGTTGAAGATTCCAACTTTTCCTTGCTATAAATGGGACATCATTGTATTCTCTGCGGGAAATGATCTCTAGACTAAATGATTTTAAAATATGTTTTTGTTTAGTTAACTTTCAATATGACAATGCTTTGCCATAGCACTGAAGTGACATTATAATTGTGAGGTAAAAACTCAGTCGTCAATGTTGTGTCGACTCCTTCTGGAGGACTATTTTATACCTATTGGAGCCTGACACTGCGTACGCCATTGTGTTGTGAGACTGTTTTGAAAAGGTATCCACGTAAGGTATATTCAGCCTCACAGGTAATTTTCAAATGCATGCAGAGCTTCTATGGGATCACATTTTGAAACGAAGTCAGTTCTGTCAGTTTTGCAACGCTTTACATTTCTTCACCAGAAAGCAGAGCTCTGCATGTCTGTGACTGTCAGATTGCAATGTCACCGATCAGTAGTACAGTAAAATGGCAGTCAGAAAACGCAGGCTCGTACCACATATTTGCTTAACAATACTTGATAAAGCACAATTAGCAATTACAGTAAGCAAATTTGAGATTTTTCTCTTGTAGCATCTTGGTGTATTTGTTGCTTGTGTCCTTAACTCAAAGCCAGGACATGACATTTGTCCTGAAGATTTATTTTACCTATCAACTGAGTATGTCAGACTGTCTGTTCATTTACATACGTCAGGTTAGCTGAAAGCTGACATCTGCTGACAAATTCACTAATGACCAACTTGGACTTCAGACAATACTAAAATGACACTGAACTTATCCGTACCAGAAGGTGGTTTTACATTGAAAATAAACTATAGAAAGGCAAGACCTTAGTGAAAACAATTTTCATCAGATAAAGAGATTCTGGACTAAGACTTACCAGAATCAATTGAGTCTAAACTATCATGTATGTGCAACTTATTAAAAAGGCATAAATAAAGTTTCCAGCAGTTATATGAGGAGAAACATACATCAGAAATATTTTAGCTCTTTTTCCCAAATATATACTTACTTCATAGGACAAAAATATTGATCTTTATGAGTCCCCACTAGTATCATATTATAATTGTCTCATGGCAGAAACCAAGATTAATAACTGACAGAATTGCTTGACTTTGATATTTCTTCATTTTTCTTGTTCACTTTTTTTCCTCTGTGCTGCCTATTCAATGTGAGCAGATCTATAGATATTAAATACTTACCAATCAGCAAAAAGAGAAATGAAAATTTGACAGAAAAGTTAGTTACTTCATGCATCAAAATACTGTGCATAGAATCTTGTAGTAAGGCTTTAATCCCAAAAGAATCTAACTTGCATTTTATATTAAGGTAACGCCTATATTTCAAATCCGACTAACTGTTATTTCACTCATTGATCAGAGAAACAATAGAATAAAAACTGAATTTATGTGTCCATTTACATCCCTTTCCTCTATTGAGTATTTCTCTGACGCATTGTTAAAAATAAAATGTGTTCACCAAATGAATGACATCAGTAGACACCAAAAAAATCAGGGAGAACGTTTCAACTCCAACAATTAAAATATTGTTTATTTCTCTTGTGGTTGAGGCAGCCTCTGTGGTTGTGTGATGTTTCTTTAATTTTAACTGGTGTTTTACAAACGCATACGCAATTTTGATTGTATTTGATACATTTTAGGAAAATTCTAACACTAGCAAAATGACATTGAGCATTTAATGAGCTAACAAGTATGACATTTCTCTACTTTTTACAACAAATACTCAGCACGTTGTATCTTATGCTCTTAACCGATGATGACACATTCTGATGGAGAATTTGATATTATTAATTGACCTGATATTGCAATTATTTTCACCAGCAATTTTATTCATGAACTCTAACATCACAGTTTTAAACCAAAGCCTATGTCATTCTTGTGGATGAAATATTGTTCCAATGCAGGACAAAGCTTTACTGGCAGCTTTCTTATATACTTTTTATCTTCCTTCCAATGTGCCTTCTTCAGTTCTAATATACTTTGGGTGCTGCTCTGTTTTCATATAACAGCTCCCACTACTTGATCCCTGCTTCATCTACTCTGCAGGCCTAGGCAGTTGTTGGCCCTATTAGCACAGCAGGAACCTTATCATATTTTCTATCTTTGTGGCTGTTGGTGATGTCAAGAGATGGGAAACGCTGTGCAGGCTTTCATTCTCCCTCCCTGTACTTCCTCCAAAACCACACGCTGCATTTGTGTCAATGCCCTCCCACCACTAGCTGCTGGAATCTCCTTAAATGTGTCTAGGTTTGCCATCTATATGAATAACACTGCTAAGACTTAGCCATGATTAAGCTGTCAAGAATTATTTTGTTAAAAAGTATCAAAGTTTCTCACTGTAACCCTTGACCTCTATAGGTTCCACCTCCTCTCCAGTTCTTTCCCCTCCCCCCAAGTATCACACGCACAGTGCCTCAGTTGACCTTGACCAATATGCGTGCCCAGGGAACACTAATGAATTTTGGCCGATTTATCATCAAACTCCAAATTTAATCAAGCCAACATAGCAGAGAAAGCTAGCTGTTATTAACTCTTAAATTTATGATAATCTGCTAATTTTAGTAAAGTTGGCATGATCTGGTTGTAAATGCAAAGCTTCTTTGACTAAAAATCCACCAGCTGGTCATAGTTGTTGCCTTTGGATTCAAAATTACCTGTTCAATTACTGCAAAAGTGAATTGCTTGTTGCAGTTAATTTCTGTTAAAATATCATAATAAAGCAAATTATTTGCAACAATAAAATGCCATAATACTGATTCATCTGCACAATACTTACATCTGGTTAGCATTGCTGCCTCACAGTGCCAGGGACCCGGGTTCGATTCTGGCCTCGGGAGGCTGTCTGTGTGGAATTTTCATGTTCTCCCTGTGTCTGCATGGGGTTGGTGTGGACTTGATGGGCCAAATGGCCTGCTTCCACACTGTAGGGATTCTATGATTCTATGATAAGCGCAATTGGCGTCAGTATTCAGCTTAATCGCAACATGATAAGTGACTATCTCACTCAATAATTTGATGAAAAGCGGAGATTTTGTAGAATGAAATTAATAAAATTGTGAATTTTATGCCCAAATTGTGGCAAAAACTGTAACTAGATCTTGCATCCTGCAAAATTACTCTTGTCATAAGGAATCGGGAATACACTGAGAAGTAACGAGACAAGTGGACTAGAGATGTCATGAAAAAGAAATCACTGAATGATGTTGCATCTCATAACTCACAAATGCCACAACTGCCTCAGGAAGGAAAAAGTTTTCAGACATCATTCCCCACAAATCATCTCGTCTGTTTATATTAACAATGAGGCATCTTGTCCCATTACATTTCCAAAAAATTATAGACCTGTAAAGTGAACAATTTTGTGTCAGAATGTGTACATTATTTTCTTGTCATTTATGTCTCTGACATTAAATGTACTTTCTGTTATTGTTCTTTTGAGCTTCATTACCAACCACCTCCTCACCTGGACAACCAATGTACATTGACAAGTTTCTGGCTGCTTTTCACAAACAGAAATGAGAGAAATTTGAAAAAAAAACATCTTGTAGATGACAAGGAGCTTTGCTGCTATAAGTTCAGATGGTCAAGCTTGCATCTGTGTTTAACCAGGTCAGGGAGATCACAAGTATTTATTATAAAGGGAAGAAAAATGCACACAGCAGGAATTTTATAGAGCGAGAATTGCATAGAGCTAGGCTGACTATTTTGCTGAGATAATTATAATACCCAATGCATAGATTTGAGCCTGTATTTGTTTGGAACTTGCAGATATACTGTCATTTTCCAAGCCAGTTTAGCATCATAAACACATCTGTATAAAGCTCTTTGCATATCTGTCATTTCATAGTAACACCATCTCCATAGACTCAGACCGTTAAATAAGATTTTGCCATCCAGCTTTATCTGGTTTGCATATAATTTATTTATTTATTGATCCTGGGATTATTTTTCTTAAAAAAAACATTTGTAGCTAACCAATCGAATGTTCTGAATACAAGTGTCCTGGCATTTCCTCTTAGGAAGACGTTCTGGTGGGCAGATGAATTTGTCCCAACATCAATGTATTTCCCTTAGGTCAGGGGTCATTGCCTAAGAATGGCAGACTCCTGGTGGCAATCTGTCACTGCAATACATTAGCTAAAAGGGCAGGAAAATCTCTGGATACTTTCTGTTCTGCTGAGGTAAATGGGACCCTTTCTGAGGGAGGGTCACCGGACCCGAAACATTAACTCTGATTTTCTTTTCGCAGATGCTGCCAGCCCTGCTGAGCTTTTCCAGCAACTTCTGTTGTTGTTGCTGTGAATGGGAGGCAGATTGGAGAAGAGGAAAACTGAAAAAAAAGGCCTCCTGTAGGAGGAATGTTTGTACCAATGGGCACAGTGTTCAGCCAGCTCTCCCATGAAAAGTGGAATGTACATGGAAGTAGCTCCAACTTCCATTGCACTCGAACCTAAAATCCATCTCTGTAGCCATGAGTGCACGGTGTCAATGGCAAGGCAAGAGGGTGACACAGGGATTTTGACCTCACTCCAAGTCCTCTTTCCTCTCAAGGAGATGGGGAGATGACAGCAAGCACCCACAGGGAGCAGGAGCACCAGCCAAGTACCCTGGAAGCTTCCTCCCAGGAAATTCCAAAGGTGCTCCCTCCCTTCATTCTCCCCAACCACCTGCAGAAGCTAAAGGAGGGTGTACCTGTACCTCTGCAGGAGACTTTAAACAGATTGGAGCCCCCTAGTCCCTGAACTCCTCCAAGGTTTACCTACCACATTTTCCATTGACCCCAGGTCTTAACAGTTAGCATATTGCCCCATTTTATTACTGGAAGTTGGGGCAGCAACCAGCTGCAGTGGTAATGAAGAACGAAGACATTTTGATGTTACTTGGATGGCATGGGTGTTTCTAATTAATCTAGCCTGTGTAAATAACATATTCACTTGCACTGCTGTAACATTTGCTGTTGTATCCTTACATCACCAGGTGCTGAAGTAAAAGGAGGAGAGCATCGTCTCTCCTCAGAGAGCTATGCTGGTCTTCCATTGGCACACCTTTTGTTATCTCATCTCAAATGTTCTCATGATCCTGCAACACACATGGATGTTAGATTTGAGGCTGCCAAAATTGATTTCAGAGTTAGTGACCTTTCCTGGTGAGGTCAGAGTCTGGGATCGTCACATGCAAAGATAATTTATGTGAGCAATGGAGCAACGTGGATGGGCTAAGCTGGTTGCAGGTTACCCTGGCTTGGGGTCTACATAGCTGTGTGAAACCTCACAGTAAGAAGAAGACAATGCGCTGTTGAGGTGTGAAGGACTTCATTATCCCAGCAGGGGTTGGGAGCGAAGTATTTGAATTTGCTCTTCTGTATTAGGGGAAGCAAAATCACTGATGATGCTGAATGATTGTGATAGCACAGTCAACGAACCTAACGCTCTCCTGGACTCTAGAGATGATGCAGGAATACAGTCATAGTAGGCAGGATGCAGGAGATCTCTACAGCATGCTTTGGGTACCTGTGTGCCCTAATGTGCTACCTCTTGAGACAAGATGCACAACACATGTTTTGTTCCAGTAGCCCCTAGTTGTGGGAGCACACAATGTCGTGCAAGTTCACTTGCATAGAATTAGTGTAAAGGCCAGGTTTACCATACAGTCTAATGCTTCTAAGTGTTCACAACAGCAGCACATTGAGATTAAGAGGAAAGCACCCATTGTTTAAACTAACAGTGAAAGATGAAACAATTTTAAATCAATGACCTATTGCCTAAAGAGGAGGCAGGAACCTCTCCAGCAGCTGGTTTCCAAAAACATAACATAAAAGAACATTACATGACATAACGTAAGGGAAGCAAGCATCAATATCTCACCTGCTCCGGAATCAGTTAACAGTGGGTTTTTTAATGGTGGTTTTGCCTCATTAGATAACTGTCCTGATTACTTCTTGCCTATGACCAACTTCCCGGCCTCTGTCATGATCATCACTTCCCCCCTTCTTCATGAGAGGAAATCTCTCTCTTTTGCATCTCTTCCTCTCCCAGGATATGCCACGTTTTTCAAATGAGTTTGTGGAGGGCTCAGACCGTGATAATAATGCAGGGCAGTCATTCTGGCATAGTTCCACAATCTGAGCAGTCCCAAGTGTTGATGCTGTTGTCTGTTCATGTGATGATATCCCCTTTCCCTGGCATCAGTTTTGGATTGCTGACAGCTGTTATCAGCCAGACCTGGGGGGCAGCAGGTCTTGTCTCTCAGCAGCCAGCCTTGTATCTGTCAGGGGGCATCAAAAACTTCAGCCCCGTTGAAGAGTTCCAGAATGCAAGATTCATAACAGCTCCCTGGACAGTGAGCCCAAACACGGAGCAATTGTCTGAAGTGATCACAAATGATCTGGACATTGAAGGAGAAATGAAAAGCATGGCTGGTTGTTGCAGTGTGCTCTGATGGTAATGCCGATGTAATTGATTATATCTTGCCCACGAAGGAAACATGTGGCCGTGGAAAATCTCACCTGGTTCTCTGCATCCAACAGGAACATCACAAATCTACGAGCAAGTAGAGAATCAGTCACCTTGCAGATACATTTACGAGCGACCGACTATGAGAAACCCCATGCAGGTGACCAATGGTTCCCTGAAATATTCCATATGGATAAACATTGGGAGCTGCTGCTACCTTCAAGGCATCTGGCATGGTTCTGCCACCCAGTCCTTGCAGAACCAGCAGCTAGAAGATGGAGGAGACAACCTTCCTGGACATCCTGAAACACCTTCTAAATTCCCTTTCTAACGGATGGAGGTAACTAGAGCAACACCTGTAGGGTCTGTTTCTGGTTCATGTTCATTATCGGTGTGGCTGTGGATGTGCACATTACCAGCCTATGACTGCTGCTCCTTTATTCAAAAGTACTGGCTCCTGTTCAGCTTCAGGATGACCAGCATCTAGGCCAATTGATCTGTGCTATTGTCCTGTCGGTTTCAGGAGATTTGTGAAGACAGCTTTTTTTGATGCATGCAGTCATCGATCTGTTTATGGTTTGCCATCCAAGCTTGCTCCATGATGCTGTAGGCAAGTCTGTCTTTGACCATTGTTCCTACCCAGCATCTTCCCAGGTACTTCACACACCATGGTAGGGCCCATGTGTGACGTGCCAGAGGACAGTTCCTCTCAATCAAATGTTCAGGCCCATGGAGACAATGTACATTGGCTAGCATACTTAAAGCTTGCTACACAGAATAGTCAGCTTCCCTTCGAGAGGTTGCTATGGAGCCATTCTAATCTTGACTTGACATGATAGACCTACCACCACCCTTCCTTGTTTCTAGCAGGAGCTTCCAGCCAGAGTTACGAATTGTTCAGCTCTTGAGTCCAATATCTGAAGAGTTGGATTTCTGACCATGTGGAAGTTGGCTAAGGACTAACACTTAAACTTTGAGTTGAAATCCAAATGCATGCATGTGGACTTCCGGAAAATTGCAGTCAGGAAGGTCGACCTGCTTTTTAAAGTTAGATGTTTTAATTACAAATGTTAACTTTATTGGTGGAAATCTGTTTTTGTTTTGATTCCTGTCTAATTAAGTTGACCCGCCCATCATTCTTCTCACCTACTCTGTGACCAGAAAACTGCACCCATTGATTTCACACACATTACAACAGTACCATGAAATTTTAACATTATGATCTTCTATCTAAACACTTCAGTCCTATGTTTAACAGTCAAAGATAAAATTGAGGTGGTTCAATGGGAGCTAAGTGACAAAGTTCCCCAAAAATGGGGCCAGGGAGGATGACATACCATTGGCTTAGGCTTGTTGCTTGAAAGTGCTGGCATCATGCCAACTTCAACTGGCTGTTCAGTAGAAAGATTGCTGCATGCAGCCAGCACTAACTGAGCTTTTCGTGAGCCGTACACATCACCCTAAGGCCTCAAACATTTAACTTCCCAATGAGTTTACATTGTTTAAAGCCAGCCTGCACCTGTTAGAAGGGAGGTGCATTGTGATAAGATGGCACTCAACTGGAGTCATCGGAAGCTAACTTAAGAGACGTAGACATGACTGAATATCTTAACTCCCATTGGGGAGATAGTGTTGGCTATTATTGGAAAAACCATTCCTGAATCTATAACTATCAGCTAGGTGTTAATTTTCATATTGATGAAGAGTCTGTTCATTACTACAAAAGTGGCAAGGGATTATGGGGTGGGAATGATGTGTTCTAAGTTGCATGTCCATGTTTCATGGAGGTAACTCCGCATGTCAAGGTGAAGTTGCTTCAGGGTAATTTGATTTTTGCTGCTGAGATGCCCAAACATAATTTGTCCAGTTGAGGTTTAGTTGGAGCAGATCTAAAGCTGATGAAGTCCTTGGGAGAGATACATCTGTCTGTTGGGCCAGAGGAGCTGACGTTTAGGAGAGGTAAAATAACTTTTTAATATGCCACCATTGGGAGACATCGACTACTCTTTGGAAGGGGTGCCCTTTGGAATTATCAAAGTAGGTATAAATGTACTTAAAAGAAGCATAATCTATTTGGAATTATCCAGTTCATTGGGACTGTCAATTGGAACTCAAAAGGAGCTATAAAGAGGAGTTGTGTTACAGAAGGAGCACTTAACAGAGTTCTAAAATGTCAAGGCATTTAAAGCTTCTGACCTTCAACTATTTGGTGAAAAAAATTCTGCCTTTAAAAAAATTCATTGCCTACTATTTCACTATTTGTTGACATATATCTGAAGGCTATCATTACAGGTTAGTGTGGAATGTCTGCTTTTACAACCTTATATTATCACAGTCTGCCATTTCATAGTTTGATTGGTTACTCTCAGTGCTCTTTGAAATGGGTCTATGAGCTCCATTTCTTGCTTTGATATGGAATTGAAGAAAGTTAAATATAGTGAATAGATTTTATCAATGACATTATTTTCTGAAATGGTGAACTCATCAACAGACACTTAAGAACTTTATTTAGTCTCTCTCTCACCGATGATCCTGATGTTTGTCTTATGTTGGATGCTCAGTGAGTTGGCATTGTAGATGTATGGGCAAAATAGTGATATGTAAGGCATGGGTTAGCATTAAATGACACTCAATTAGCATAGGGCTTATAAAGCACCATTGCGTGCTAAGTACATGGGGTATGACCTCTTCTGGTTTGATCTAGTTGATACATAGGGAATATGTGAGGCTAGCAGGCCCTGAGTGGAGTTGGGAAGGTCAGTGGGCTGGAGGCTCACACAGAGCGGAGGCAGTCAGTGGGCTGGAGGCTCGGAGCAGGGATGGTCAGTGGGCTGGAGGCTCACACAGAGCGGGGACGGTCAGTGGGCTGGAGGCTCACACAGAGCAGGGACGGTCAGTGGGCTGGAGGTTCACACAGAGTGGGGACGGTCAGTGGGCTGGAGGCTTGGAGCGGAGAGGGGATGGTCAATGGGCTGCAGGCTCACAGAGAGCAGGGACAGTCAGTGGGCTGGAGGCTCGGAGCGGGGATGGTCAGCAGGCTGGAAGCTCGGAGCGGAGAGGGGACGGTCAGTGGGCTGGAAGCTCGGAGTGGGGACAGTCAGCGGGCTGGAGGATCACACGGAGAAGGGACGGTCAGCCGGATGGAGGCTCACGGGATGCAGGAACGGTCAGTTGGCTTGAGGCTCAAAGGGCGCAGGGACGGTCAGTGGGCTGGAGGCCTGAGCGGAGCGATACTGTTTGTGCAAGCCCGTGCACTGATCTTCTGAAAGGCTGTAGTGCTTATCTTTTTAATTTTGTTCTCATTTTTCTAATTTATAACAATTGTAAGTAACGTAACTTTTTTCCTTTCTTTTTCCCTTTATTTCTGTATTTTGTATCTAAGATCTGTACCTAGGTACTTTGTACTTAAGTTGGTGTCATATGGGGTGAAATTGTAAACTTTTCACTGTATTTCTGTACTTGAGTACACGTGATAATAAAACAATATATTATTCTTATTAAAGGAGTGTGAGGACCAAAGGCTGGCTTTTGTCTTATTTATTTTTATTCACAACTTTGACAATTTGTTGATGCAGTGGGATGGGCCTTTCACCCAGCTAGCCTTTGTATCTGGCAGCCTCTGCACTCTTTTCAGGGTTGTCCATTTTTGTTCCTCATAAAACACAGCCTTTTGGAAAGATAATCCCAGCCTCTGGGACTTTTTCTCCAGGGTTGAGGTTGGAAACCAGGAAATTATCTCAGCTGTGTGTTACTGACCTCAAAGAAGTGTATAGACCTGAAATGATTTTGGAACAATAGCAACTGACAATGGAACTCAGGCAATCTGTAAGTTGACGATCTTCTTAAGATTGGTTCTAGTTGTCCGGGGTTTGAGGTTGGTAGGGATGGTGGAGATTTTTCTTGTCACAGAATGATTCTTCAACTTTAAGAGTTTAAGGAAAGGCATCACCTGGAGTGTTGAGCTCAAAAGGCTCCTCAGCATTTCATGTTGTTTGATGTCATAATTTGGCTGCACTCAAACGGCCAGTGAATGCTTACTGCATGTACACTAGCACCTGTTTTAACACAAAGTCTAATGAAAATTATTCCACAAACATGTGCGTGCACTGTGGATGCCACCTTGGAGTGGTGAGAGCTTTATTAGCAAATGCAACATCAATGCTATGGAGCCCGATTTCCCTGTTGATGAGCGGTAGCAAATTTTCGCAATGGAAATTTCACTGTTACTGACTGTATAAATTATTCATTTGTGGTGTATTTTGGAAGGGTTTGAAATGGTGGATGTAGTGAGGTTGGTGAGCACCTACAGAAATTCTCGGATTGGTGTTATTGACATTACGTATTTGCAAAATTAATAAAATCCGAAAGAACTCCAGTTGCTGGAAATCAGAAACAAAAACAGAAATTGTTGAAAAAGTCAGCAGATCGAGCAGCATGTGTGGAGGGAAATCAGAGTTAATGTTTTTGGTCCAGTGACCTTTCTGTAGAACAGTTATATTCCAGAACATTAACAATTTACAGCCTTTGGATAATCCACTACTCCAGGTGGAATTCAGTCCTCTCCCAGTTGTGCTTGGGCTCACTTTAGGCTATTCAAACCACATTATGGAATATAATGAGGTTGTGAAATATGCTTCAATCTTCTCTTTTCCATTCATTGCTGGGCTTTCTCATGATTTAGCCTCCTCCTCTTGTTAGTTACTGAATGTCCATCACCACTCACATCAGGAAGTGGAAACACTGCAGAGCTCAGATCTAATCCATTGGTTGTTGGACATCTTAGCTCCATTTATCACATGCTGTTTCTAAGTACTCCTTTGTTGTAATTTCATGACATTGACACCTCCACAAGGATTGTGCTGTCGTCACTCCTATGAACACTGTCATTAGGGAATTCATCAGTGGTGCGAAGGACCTTGCTGGTTGGTGAGAATGAGGTCAAGTTTGATTCTTCCCTCTTGCTAGTTTCCTCACCAGCTACTGCAGATCTGATCCAGTCCTTTAGAAGTCAGCCAGCTTGGTCAGTAGTGTTGAGACTGAACCACTCATGGTGCTGGACTAGGAAACCCTTCACTCATGTCGTTGTGCTCAGTGTTTCTTCCGAGTTGTGTTCCAACATGGAGGAGTACTGATTTATCAACTGAAGCTCAAACTCCCATCACTCGCTGATACAAAGGACCTTACAGTTACACAAAAAAAAACACTATGGTCTAGTTGGCTGGTCTCAACCTGGAGGAAAGTCCATGCAATTTAGTCCTTAATTTGCCAGAACTTTTCACCTGCATTATCTCCAAGAACTATCCCTTCCAATCGCTCAATATGAAAGACATTTAATTCCAAACTGTCTGTCCACCTGCTACCATTAATCAGCTTATGGAACACCACCTTTTGATCCCTTCTACGATTTCAGCTGACTTTCTGGTGAAACTGTGGGGATTATTCAGCAGGCAGAGACCGAGTTGCTGTTTCCTCAGTGGGGGCACACATTGGTTTTGACATCATTCCTTGCTCCCAACAGTGTTGCTCTCCTCTTCCAGTGACACATTTCAACCATGTGTTCTGTTTTATTTTGTATTTCCCATGACCCCACAGGTTCACGACAGCTGTCTCGGTTGGCAGCTATGCTTCAGAGGCGAGTGGTTTTCAATTCCAGCCTGCCTCATCTCACTAATGTGTGTTCCTCCAGTGGGACTGGGAATGAGAAAAAGGGTCTGGACCAGATTGCTGCTGCTCGTGCCTGCCTAGCCCAAGTCAAAAGCTTCATCCCTCTCTATTGTAAATACAAAATGTTTTTGTCGGTCAAAACTTGCTGAGAAAAAGAGGATAAAAACAGATACCTAAGAAAGAATACGAGACAGATGGGAATGAAGGGATGAGATTAAATTGGAATGAAAGACAGGTACAAATGAATTTTGATACTCCCTTGAGTAGAGAAATAACAAACTTCTGTTGGTGAATGAAAAATCGATGTAGACAGATAGACAGCCCTTTCAGCTTTAGAGGGAAGGGATGATCAAAAATCTCTCTGAAATGGTGGGTTTAAACAATATTACTCTCTCCTCGGTGGAAAGTATGATGTGGAAGTGCTGGTGTTGGGCTGGGGTGGACAAGGTCAGAATTCACACAACACCAGGTTATAGTCCAACAGGTTTATTTGAAAACATGAGCTTTTGGAGCCTCAGTCCTTCTTCAGGTGAACACTTCGTCAGGTGAATTCTGACCTTTAGAGAGACCAGGGCTCAGGCAGTTGAAGGATTGTGATAAAAGCCCAGCAAAATGTATTTGACCAAATCTGGAACCTCAATGAGAATGAAGCATAAAATAAATATGACAGCTACAGCTCACTATGGACTAAAGTTTCACTGAGCAGGTATCTGTTAAGAAATTGGCAAAGGGCCTGGTCTTCCTGATTTGATTGTCGCAACAATATTGTCACTGTGTATCCCCTCTTCCTAGTTTCATCACTTTATATTTATCTCTGTCAATATCGTTCGTCATTTGTCAGTTCGCGGTCTGGATGTATCCGTTTTTCTTTTCATTCTGGATCACTTGGCTCTCCCACTTCAAGCAACCGTCAACATCCTGGCAGGGGAGTGGGAAGGTGGGGGTCTGTTAATTGTCAGGGAAATCAAGGAATTCTATTGCAATTACACCATCTTTTCACTTTCCAAAGTCTGCCAACTATCTACATAGAACAAGTCAGGAGTGTAATGGAATATTCCCCACTTGCCTGGTTGAGTGCAGCTCCAACAACGCTCAAGGAGCTTGACACCATCCAGGACAAAGCAGCCCCTTGATTAGCTCCCCATCCATCAGCTTCAACATTCATCCCCTAATAGCCAACATGCAATGGACGCAGTTTGTATCATCTACATGAGGCACCGCAGCAACTCACAGAAGATCCTTAGGGCAATTGGGGATGGGGAATAAATGCTGGCCTAGGTAGTGAGCCCACATCCTATGAATGATTTTTTAAAAAAAAACTCCAATATATTCTGAAGAAGAGACTCTGGAATATGTTGCAGCCTTTTACAAACTATGACAGCAGGTGTTTGACTGCGGTGATCTCCGCAAGTTAACAAAATTTCTGGCTTGCAGAGCAGTTGCTGCCAACACACTTCTGTGTTGCAGTGGCATCTGGGGTCTGTATCAGTGATATATAACAGCACCAGAAAAAATTCCCCTGCAAAATCTCTGGTACATTCTCTGAACTCAAAAGGACAACCATCAAACGGACCCTAGTTTCCTTCTTCCAATCAGATCCATAAACATTCAGGCAAAATGCCTCCAATATTAACCATGATGTGCTGGAAATTTTATCCAAATGATTGAAAGCATTTCTCCCACCAGATCCTGTTTTTTCAACTCTTCAATGGCCAGCCTTCTGGAGGAGCACAAAGAAATGCTTCACAGATACTGTGAAGCACTTTGAGCTACGGCATTATTTCCAATAATGACTGGGTGGTGCTTGCTACCAATTGTTCAAAGTTTGTCCATTAAGCTACATAAGGCTTTGAGACCAAGTGATTTAATGGTAAAGCAGAGCAGTTGCAGAGAGGAAAGAAATGGAAGCAAATACTTTATCTCACTGCCACATTAGACATTCTGCCCTAGGTACCAAATGAACTGGAATTCTGGAAGTGAACTGTTCAGTAGATTGAAGACCCACAGCAGAAACCTACAAGACTGAGTAGATACCATCCTCAAATCAAAGAAGGCCACACCATATTTAATTTATACTATACAGTAACATGTTAACAACTAAATAAGGAGCAGACTACGTCAAAGTGTATGTAGACACACTTCGATATGAATTAGATAATTCATACCTTTTTGGGAAAGAAAGGAAATGGCCTCTCTTACATGTATTAAGGCTGAGCTAGTTACCCAGTTTCCAATAATGAAATTGATATGCTGTACCTGTTTTTCTATTTGTTTGCCCACATAATGTATACCACAAAGAATTGGGTTTGTATTGAATCAGTAAAATCTACAGCACATAAAGAAAGTCCTTTAGCCCATCATGTCCACCACAGTCAGAAACAACTGCCTAACTACTCCAATTTCAGGCAGATATTGAGCCAGATATCTAAAAGTTTATTAACCACCAATTTTGTACACTACTGTAACATATTGGACTTATACATTGTAGTGATTGGAACCAGGGCCAGGTGAATCTCATTGACTATGAAATGCTTGGCTGGCCTTGTTATAACCCTGTTAACCCTGTCTGACAGATACAAACAGGAGGTTCAGAGGTCTCTTCAGATTAAGGACTGGCTTTGGGCTGGCCGTTCATAGCCCACATATATTATGCATGTAAATATAGAGTGACTTGGTGATTTCACACATCATCAAGGTATTATGTTTATTTAGGTTATTAATTTATATACATTGTTGATTGGCTAACAGAGTGACTAATTGACTAACAGATCATAAAATGGAAGTTTCTTATAGGATAGCATCACATGTCATGATGTCATTTAGCTGCCTTGAAAGTTTTGTGCCTTTTTGAAATCTGTGTGAAAGTGTAACAGTAGTACCACCACTCCTCCTGAACTAAAGCCTTGTGAAGTCAAGCAATAGGCGCTTGTCTACATGACAAATACCATTTTTTACTGTGGATCATCTTCAAATTACCTACAGTAGAAAAACAGTATTGTTGAAAAAAATAGTTCTGTTATTTGGGGTTGTACAACTTCAATTACTCAACATAGTTGACTCTTAACTGCTGTCTCTGCAGTTAGGATGGGCAATATATGCTAGCCTAGCCAGCAATGCCTTCATTGCATGAATGAATAAAAAAAAGACTTCATAGCTCATTCAGGATCTAATGTTATTTGTTCTGTGTTCAAAGTGTCAGGTTTGGTTCAATGGCTGTTCTTTGGTTTCTAAATAAAGTTCAAATCCCAATCCAGAGATTTAAACACTAAATCCAGGCTGGTATTAAGTGAAGGAATATTGCAGTATAGGAGGTGTTGCCTTTCAGATGAGACATTAAATGGAAACACAGTCTGACCTCTTAGTTGAACACAAAAGATACCATTACATTGTTCATAAATGAGTGGAGGAATTGTTCGTCTCATCAGTCTACATGTTTTAAGTTACTATATTGAAATAGCTCAGATCATTTTTCTCGATACTGTTTGTAAAATCTTACTGTGTGCAAAATTGTTACATTGATTAATTTTCAAAATTGGCTACATTTGAAAATCAAACGGGACATCCTGAGGTAACAGCCTACATAAATGCAGATTTTTTTTGTAAGTGTTGTCACGTAATAGCAATATAACATACCCTCTATACTAACACATCCTAATTTTTCAACTTGCACTGTTGCTGGGTCAAAATCCAAGAACTACAAACCCCTACACCCCAGATATTGCAGTCGTGCAAGAAGGTTGCTCACCAGCATCTTCTCCAGGGCAATTAACAATGAGAAATAATTGGTAGCCTAGTCAACAATGCCCACATCCCACGAATGAATAACAAAAAAGGTTACACTACATGACTAAAAATGACGAATAAATGATTAAAGCAAGAGAACTGCATAATTGGGCTCAGTAGTAGCTGTTGGGTTGTTGCACAACAGGGAGATGAGGCAGAGGCAGCAGAGAGGAGAAACTGTCCATAGGGAAAAGAGTCAGGCTTTAAACAAATGCATTCCTACCAACTGTCTTCAGAAAGCATTATTCTAACCTTCAGCTCAGCCAAGAGCAAATTCTGATGCAGCTATGATTCATGAAGGAAGTGGTGACTGAATAGTGTCATTTTCTCCAACTGGACAGATAGCCAGCAACCAGCAAGGTCAGGGTCAGTCTCAATTTCTATGCCTCAAGATCCTTCCAGGCTAGATTCTCAAGATCTTTCTGGGCTGGATTGTGCAACATTCTCTATATCACTCAGTTCATCATGCCTCACCACATGCCTTATAGCTAGAAGTAGAGACTTACAATGCTTTCTCCCCAAGGACAAAGAAACCGGAGAGTTGGACAAGGTAGCTGGATTCCCTGTGGTGTAGTGAGATGTTGAATGTTGGAACTCAGCTCTGTGGGGATCAGACCTAGACGGGGTTAAAAAAGAAGGGAGAAGATCACCCCTTCTCATCTGGCCACAACAACTTACCTGGATGAGTGCAGTAAAAAGAACACTTAAGAAGGTCACCAACATATAGGACAAAGCAAGTCACTTTATTGGCAAACCATCAGTATCTTAAAATTCATTCTCCTCACCAACGAGGTACAGTGGCAGCGGTGTGCAGCAAACCTTGTTTTAACCAACATCTTACAAGTTGGTTCTCTCAATAAACCAGCAAAATTTACAAATCAAAAATACTAGAAGTTTATTGTATTATCACAATCTTCATGATGTCCCAGTAGTCAGTTGAGGCTGTGAGTGCCAGTAAGTCTTATTTAAGGAAAAGTTGCGTTATTATTTAAGTGATTTATGCTGTAAATAAAGTATAACATTGATGTGCATACCCCCTGCATTGCGTTTCTATGACTATGTGTTTTTACATTGATTACGTGGGCATCTTGATCGTCTGGAATATTTGATGAACTGGTACCCTCCTGGTTCCATAGGGGCTGGTTAATAAAAAAGTTTATTGTATATCATTTGCATAATTTAGAACAGTAACTCACTAGAGTCATACAGTCATACAACGTAGAAACAGTCCCTTCAGTCCAATTCCTCCATGCTGACGAAGTTTCCCAAACTAAACTAGTCCCACTTGCCTGCATTTGGCCCATATTCCTCTAAACCTTTCCGATTCATGGACCTATCTAAATGTCTTTCAAATGTTATTGTAACTGTACCTGCATCTACCAGTTCCTCTGACAGTTCTTTCCACAAACGAACCACCCTCTGAGTTGCCCGTCAGGTCCCTTTTAAACCTTTCTCCTCTGACCTTAAAATTTTGCCCTCTAGTTTTGAACTTGCCCTTCCCAGGGAAAAGGCCTTTGCTATTCACCTCATCCATGACCCTCATGATTTTATAAACCTCTAAAAGGTCACCCCTCAACCTTCTATGCTCCAGTGAAAAGGTCCCAGCCTATCCACCTTCTCTTTATAACTTAAAGTTGCAGTAACATCCTTGTAAGTCTTCTTGGCACCCTCTCCAACTTAATAATATCCTTCCAATGGAAGAGCAACCAGAACTGTACATAGTACATAGTACATAGTACTACAAGAGTGGCCACACCAATGTCCTATACAACCACAGCCTGATGTCCTATACTCAATGGTCTGAGCAATGGACGAAAGCATGGTAAACACCTTCTAAAGCACCCTGTTTACCTGTGATGCAGCTTTCAAGGAACTATACAACCTGAACCTGATATTTAGTCAAAGTGGATGAGTAGGACTGAAGGGTCTATTTCCATGTCTCTCTGTTTGACAGTGCTCCCAGGGCCGTTAACTGTATAAGCCCTGCCCCTGTTCATCTTACCAAAATGCAACATCTCGCATTTATCTAAGTTAAACTTCATCTGCTACTCCTTGGCCCATAGGCTTGATTGATCAAGATCTCTTTGTAATCTTAGGAAACCTTCTTCACTGTTGACTATACCACCAATTTTGGTATCGTCCGCAAACATACTAACCATGCTTCCTAAATTCTCATCCAAATCATTTATATAAATGACAAACAATAATGGACCCAGCACGGATCCCAACAGAACACCACTGGTCACGGGTCTCCAGTCTGAAAAACTAAGGCTCCTTTCACAGCAGTTTGAAACCCACCAACTCTAATATCTAGTGGGACAAGGCAACAAATGCATGGCAACACCATCAGCTCTAAGTTTCCCTCTGAGCCACATTCCATCCTGATCCTGAACTACATCGTTATTCCATCTCTGCTGTTGGGGGAATATCTTGGATCTCCTTCCCCCGCAGCAACCGTACCGACACCACATGGACAACAGTAGCTCTAGTAGATTGCTCCCCATCATTATTTTAAAGACAATTCGAGGTGGGCAGTAAATGCCACCCTTGCCAGTGTTACTTTGAATAAATAATAGTCATAGAGCTGCACAGCATGGAAATAGACCCTTCAGTCCTACTCATCCACTTTGACTAAATATCCTAAACAAATCTAGTCCCATTTGCCAGCATTTGGCCCATATCTCTCCAAACCATTCCTATTCATATACCCATCCAGATTCCTTTTAAGTGTTGTAATTGTATCAGCCTCCACCATTTCCTCTGACAACTCATTCCATTCATGCACCACCCTCTGCATGAAAAGGTTGCCTCTTAGACCCTTTCAAAATGGAAAGGAAGAAAGGTAGAGACAACAAGGAAATTGTTGTCCCAAGAAGGCTTCCTCTATATGTGCCATAAGATTTTTCCTTCACTGCATCTATTCCCCAGACTCACTTTTCCATGAGCCTCCAACTTCAATTTCTTTTTAACAAAGCGGTCTGGCTTTCTCTTGGTCAAAATCCTGAAACAAAACACACCAAAAAAAATCCTTAATAACTTAATACAACAAAACATTCAACAATACAATCTAAAATATTTAACCCTGCACTTTGCCTTGATATATGTTTTGCAGGTGTTGTTGCCAGTCCTCTCGACCCACTACCATAGTCGCCATGATGTGGTCGATAGAAGGCTGATGAATTTCACTGGGACAGATTACTGAAGGCATTGCATGACACCTTCGAGCAGCTCCAGCCCTTGAGAGCCTGGTTTCAGCAAGCACCGCTTCAGCATGGGCACCAGCAATCTGGCTGATTGGCTGAGACTCATCACAATCATCACTGACATGGCGGCAGTGGTGGAAGAACAAATATTGTTATTTTAAGGGAGGCATGTTCCAAGGAGCTCCTCCCAGTTCCCAGAGCAGCAGTGCAGTAGATTAGACTGTTGCAAAAGCTGGCAAACCTCTTTGAGCACAGACTTCTGCAGCCAATGACAGCAGTCTGAGCCTGCTTGGCAACATGCTGGACTTGCATGAAATTACATGGCCCTAGTCTGAGATTTCACCGCAGTATCCTGATGTTGGGGGCATCTATTTTGCTACAATCATTTATCAGCCATTGGTTTGGTCTACAATTACTGTCACATGACTTCTGAACTGGAAAGGATAGGCTTCCAGCTACACACAAAGTTCTGTGCTTTGTTGTTCCTTGGTAATGACAACAGATGCTCTGTGCATCAAGCATTTCTATGATGCATTCCAGCCAACTCATTGATGCACACCATCCTATCGAAGTCTTCAGTTGAGCGCTCCGCAGCTGAATTGCTTAAGACCCCAGCCTTAATGGGCTGAGGACACACTTTACGCTTTCCCCCTGAACTGCCTGCAGTTCCACACGCCCGGCAATTCATCATGCTTCGTTCTCCTTTCTAAAGTACGCATGGTGCCAGCATTTCAGCTCATAGCTGCAAATGTCAGATCTTTTGAAAGTCTTTCTTCTTCAGATACCTGCCCTTGTTCTCACTCTTCATCTGCTGGCTCCGCTGACTTGCCAGGTGAAAGGATTTTCCTTTTTGAAAGCATAAATGCAGCGGGAGAGGATGGTATGAGGGAAGATAGATAAATGAAATGGAAGAGGCCATAGTGACACCACTTGCAGACTGTGCAAGGTCAGGGTGAAGTGGGATTTGAAAACATGCATTAGGCAGGACCATCCTAAGTGCTTTTGGTAATAATGGTAGCAACAATCCGATGATCTGGAGCAACGTCGGCTGTGAGGAATTCAGATGACACAGCCATACTTGTCTCCCACTGGTTCTTTATGGCACCTCCTTTAAGCGCTACCTTATCGTACAAGACAGAAGGATGAGTGTCTGCTGATGTGCTGCAGTGTATCTAGCTGGTGTATCTGTCATAGCTGGAGGGATAAGGAAGTTGTGAGATGTGGGTTTTAAACTTATAGCAGCGTATGTGGGCGAAGCCGAGGTAAAGCATCTGAATGATAGGTACAAATTCTGATAGGAGAGTATCGGGGCTCTGGTGGATTCAGCAGTCCATGAGGTTGGTGACATGGTTGGTAGGAAATGGCATTTGAAGTTATATTCTTTAACCTTGACCACACAGTAGACATGATTACATATCTCCTGTTATCTCAGCCAGGATCTTGGTAAAAAGATTCTTTTCCTTGACTTCACTGGCTAGCACCTTCCATTTGCAGTTTATGTCTGGTTTCTCTTCTTTTCCTCCCTGTGGAAGGTTAATCTCTCTCCCAATTTCCACCTCTGGACTAAAGACCTACGGCACTGAATCAGAGAACCTGGGAACCCTCCCTCTTTGCCTTGTTGCTGTTTTGATCATTTTTCTTTGTTAAAATCACTTACAGAAACATTTCCAATGGCTGCTACGGCCAGCATGCACCTCTTCTCAAAAAGATGCAGGCTGACTGTAGGATAGTACAGACTAGCTTTATTTAATCAAAAACAGAACTTGCTGGAGAAACTCAGCAAGTCTGGTTGCATCTGTGGAGAGAAAGCTGACCTAACATTTCTGAAATAACTCCACAAAGGCTCGTATCTAGTCACTAAGTCACCCCTTATTTACATGGGCACAGAAGTTGACACTGGTCCAGTTAGGCCAGAGCAAGCTCCTAGAGTGAGCAGAATCGCAGATACTCCTATTTATACCTGTCAGCCAGGACTCCGTGATTGGATCAAGTTAACAGCACCAATCGAGGAACGCATTCCCTATGAGATCTACCTGGCTAACCTTGTTCCAATCACTACAGTTTCAAATCCAGTGATCCTTTCCCATCCTTCTGAAGAAGGGCCACTGAACTGGAAATGTTAACTCTGCTTTCTCTCTACAGACACTGCCAGACTTGCTGAGTTTCTCCGGCAATTTCTGTTTTTGCTTTAGATTTCTAGCACCTGTGGCACTTTGTTTTAATTGAGCTTTATCTCTTGCTCGACTCACCCGAAACTGGGCCCTCCTGCTGAGTTTGCAGCCACACAGGAATGCATATAAAGCTGAAGTGCATGCTGCAATTAAGGAGATAAATTGGCAGCAGCAGAAAGTTTGCCTGTTGCTACATCTCTTCAATCAGGTGCAGAGTAATCATTTCCACCCTCAAATGCAAGCATCGTACAATTTTTAGCCCATAGTATATAGAAGGTGCTGAAACAATAAGTGCATCCATAGAAAACAAACTATTATTAATGTTATTGTGGACATTCTTATGCTGATACTGTGATACACAGTCTGCACCCTTTTGTTTGGACCATCTGGAGCTAATTCTCCTCCATTTAAAAACAATGGTGAAGTGCCAGATTTCCATTGTAATTTACAACTCACTAATGAAATTGTGGGAATGCACTGTTTTAATTCTTGAGATTGCTGAAAATGCAATTTCAATTGTGAGAATGAAACAATTATTGCTCAATTACAGCACATTTGTAATAATGATCTTTTAATGCTCTCAAGCAGCCAATGAGTCACTTAATTGGAATAAATGTAAGAAAGTTTATAAAGCTGTTGTGCGGTTTCAGAATGATTGACTCAATGGTAAATGGAAAAAGAAATTGTCATGAAACTTGAGCAGATATTTGGTGGGGAAATATGAATGAAATGGTGTGGTGGGTTTCACAAAGAGTGGTCACTCTTTTCAAATCCAGGAAGTGCATTTGAAAATAAGATCAGTGTATAGGAATGTTTAGGAAATTAATAGTAATAGAGAATATGTACAAAACTAGTGTAACTGAAGCAGAGAAATGGTAGGATCAATGTTACATGCAAAGTATTAGAAGCAAAACAAAAGAGCTATTGCTATTTCTCCATAACTAGGCTTGCCCTTACCATGACAGCATTACAGGCATTTTAAAATCTTATTGAACTATTTCTGTTAAAATATTATACATGGTAAAAAGAGGAGATCATACCTTATGTTTAATCCTATTACTTTGATGAAAGAGTTCTATGTCCAGAAATAATTGAGAGTTTTTTTTTACTTTTCTTTTCATGGGATGTGAGCATTGCTGGTGTGGCCAACATTTATCGCTCATGTTAAATTCCTCTTGAGAAGCTTGTGGTAGGTTGCCTTCTTGAATTGCTGCTGTCTTTCTGGTGTGTGTACACTCGCTGCACTGTTCTGAAGGGAGTTCCAGGATTTTAACCCAGTGGCAGTGAAGGAACAGCGATATATTTCCATGCCAGGCTTGGAGGGAAACTTGCAGATGATACTGTTCCCATGCATCTGCTTCTGTTGTCCTTCAAGGTGGTAGCGGTCTTGACTTTTAGAAGTGATGTTACAAGGAGCCTGGGTGAATAGCGATGGTGTATCTTGTAGATAACATACGCTGCTGCCACTGTGATCAAGGTGTGAATGTTTAAGGTGGAGTGCACATTTTTAAAAGTTCAGACAAGACTATATCTTCACAACAAAAGCAATGTACCTTAAAGTCCATATGCCTTCACTTATTTTTCATTCCGTGGTATTAACTCTGGGTCTTTTGCATGAATATACCTGTTGTACTGTCATTTTAACATTTTGGAAGTCACCAGTGGAGGCCAGCATGAATAGAATCAATAACACTATGAAAGTGTGGTAAATGAGAGTACTTAGAAATGCATGATAAAATAGGACTCAGTCAGCACGGTTTCATCAAGGGGAGGTCAAGCCTGACAAATCTATTAGAATTATTTGAGGAAGTAATGAGCACTTAGACAAAGGAGAGCCAACAGGCATGATATATTTGGATTTCCAGAAGGCTTTTGACAAAGTGCTACACAGGAAGCTGCTAATTAAGACAAGAGCCCATGGTGTTAGGGGCAAGGTATTAGCATGGGTAGAAGATTGGCTGACTGGCAGAATGCAAAGAGTGGGGGTAAAGCAATCTTTTGAGGATGGCAGCCAGTGACTAATGGAGTTTTGCAGGAGTCCATATTGGGACCACAACTATTCATGTTATATATATAAAAAAACTGAACAAAGGAACTGAGGTCATTGTTGCTAAGTTTGCAGACGATGCAGAAATAGGTGGAGATCAGGTAGTGTTGAAGAAGCAGAGACACTGTAGAAGGATTTGGACAGATTAGGCTCATGGGTAAAGAGGTGGCACATGGAATACAATTTGGGTGAGTATGCACATTGGTAGGAAGAATAGGAGTATAGACTATTTTCTAAATAGGGAAAGGCTTCAGAAATATGAAGTACAAAGAGATTTGGGAATCCTTGTCCAGGATTCTCTTAATGTTAATATGCGGGTTCAGTTGGCAGTTAGGAAGGCAAATGCAATGTAAGCATTTATTTCAAGAGGGCTAGAGTACAAGAGTTGAGATGTATTGCTGAGGCTGTATAAAGCTCTGGTCAGACCATATTTGGAATATCATGAGCAGTTTTGTGCCTGTATCTCACAAAGGATGTTTTGGCATTGGACAGGTTCCAAAGGAGGTTTGTAAAAATGGCCCCAGGGGATGAAGGGCTTGTCATATGAGGAGTCGGGGGTGGGGGGGATCTCATTAAGAATTACTGGATTCTGAGACACCTGGACAAAGTGGACGTGGAGAAGATGTTTCCACTAGTAGGAGAGACTTTGACCCATAGACACAGTCTCAGAGTGAAGGGACAACACTTTAGAACTGAGATGAAGAGGAATTTCTTCAGCCACAGGTTAATTTGTAGAACTCATTGCCACAAAGGGCTGTGGAGGCCAAGTCATTGATTTAAGATAGAGATAGATCTTGATTGAAAAAGCGATCAGGCGTTTCAGGAAGGAAAATGTGGTTGAGGAACATATCAGCCATGATCGAAAGGTGAATCAGGCTCAATGACCCAAATGGCCTAATTGTCCTCCTATATCTTATGGTGTTATCTTATGTTGTTACAGTAACAGCATCAACACAAAATGCTCTGACTTTTGGTATGTCTGATATGAAGTCAATTTCCAATTAGTTCCACGATCAATGATTATCTGGCAGTTGTTCAGTAAATTGAGAAGGAAGGCCTGGACTGACAATCAGCTGGGTTAGCGCCAAAGAATCTCAGACCAATTTTGGGATGCAAAATCCAAAATGTTGACCTCATATCAGTGATTTGGCCTCAGTGTAGGCTTGTCCAGGTAACAACTCCACTTAAGCCCACTCCACAACATGGAGTTTGCCACAACAATGGTTAAAGGAATTCTGATGTTGCTTCTTCAAATCAATCTCCCATCCTAAACTTCATCAATTCAGTTCTTTTGGTGCAACTGCTTTCATAAAGCATCACAAAGGACAAAGAAACCAAATACCTAATGTGCTGAGAGAAGTATAAATGTCACACAGGGTAAAATAACAGAACAGAATGAGCATAAAGCTGTCCCTGTTAAATAAATCATTTTGCATCTCATAATATGCATGAAGCCACTCATTGATGAATGTTTTTGAATTTCCAATGTACTTTTTACCTTATGTGGAATTAATAATGATAGGTTTTTGTGAGATTCAGGAAGAAACACAAAGGTCACCTTCACCTCTAACTTTTGAACAAGGATTGATTTGTGAGTAATTTTGAATTACCTGAGATGGGCAAAATATTGAATAGTGGATGATTGCAATCATACTGACACATGCAATTCCCTCCATTCAAATGAGTGCGCATTTGGCTGAAAGAATTTCTTGTGCATAGCTGCCTCATCTGATGGTGCAGACTATTGATATCCTTCCTCATCCATTGGAATACCAGAGAATCATTCTTTATTAATGCCTGGGAGGATGTTCCTCTCAATGATTAAGTTATGTAGAGTTCAGTAAACTACAAAAAAAATTCTTATGCTTTGCATGATGCTCCCTTCCATTTTTGTGAAATAGATGGACCTGTGAGACTTCTAGAATAGTGCATCAGTCACCTCTTGAATGCAGGTGGACATAGTGCCTTATCTTATACACAAGAAAATAAATCACTTGCTGGTGCTTGAAAGAACCAAGTGGCCAGAGAATTAATGGCTGCTCTCACTTTGACAGCCACAGGCAGACCAGTTTAGAGTGCCGATGTTCCTTTATATTATTTTCTAGTATTGGAAATACTTCAAACAATACTTTTCCTGACTACGTAAACCTCTGTGTACAATAATATCCCAACAGGCTTAAAGAAGCTTCATAGAAGCCTATAATTTTCTAACTTTGAACAAAATCGTTTGCAACATTATCTTTCTCATGTATACCAACTCCACATCATTTTCTCTAATTGCTCTAGAGTGCAACTCATGGGGTAAATTCCAGGTTTACTGTAATCAGGGAATGAAGTTTACTTCATCAACAAGGGGGGCTTCTGATGCAGTGTAGGGTTCCCATATCTTGACCAGAGCACCCAGTTCAGATTCCACTAAGAATTTGATAGTTCTGGAAGGTGAGTGGTAACACTGCCAAACAGCTTGATTATCAATTTGTAAATCCTTCTGATGGCACCTTAAGAATATGCCTATATCCAAGATGTCACAAATATTCTCTTAGAAGGTGTCCACACAAAATACTGATACCGGAACAACTCAATCCTAAATGTTGCAGACCAAGATTGCTTTCAAAGCTAAATGCTAAAACATGGATTCTGGTCTGTCCATTTAACAGAATGAACTCAAGAGCTTACAACATTATAGGATTCTATTTGGATGGTACTGATTCTGACAGTTGCCACTGAAGCATCCAGCCAAGATATATTCCAGCAACACATGGATAGGATTAATGAGACTCATTGTATTTACATAGCTGACAAAATTGTAGTCACGGGTAAGATAAAGACAAAACACAACCACAAACTGAACCTACTGGTGGCAGCAATGCAACAACAAGGAATACTATTTGCAACATGAAGCTCCAGCTAAACTTATTTGGGTCCATTTACTCTACCCATGGAGACTGTCCTGATCCAGGAAAGATTGGGGTTGCCAAACAAATGCCAACCCTTTTTTGGATTTCTAATTCTCTCTTTTTATATATTCCTAAGGTCTATGGACAAATATCTCCGCTGAGAGATTTACTGAAGAAGGACATTCCCACTGTATAGCAAGATTACCACCAATATGCCTTCAATGCTCTTGAGCAGGTTCTGTCAGCAAAATCCTGCTGGTACCTGGATGATTATGTTTGACACAATGAGCAGATAACCCAACCCAACATATTGACCCTCTTGACTATTAAGTTGAAGATGTCCTCAAGACTGATCTGTTCCACTTTGACCAGGGTGAACACTTCTGATCAGCAACTACCAAAGATCAGCAACTGCAAGAGTTGCAAAAGATCATTTTTGAGGGAAAACCTTAAAGAAGTACCAAGAAGTTACATACATTTTGGCCACACAGAGATGAATGCGGTATATCATGACAACTAATTTTCAAGGGCAAACAAGTCCTAATGCCAAAAGCATTACGCAGCGATACAATGTTCATTCTACAACAGGAAAACATGTGTAAATCCATGCATTGGTTGGGGATGAATCAGGATATTCAATGACTCATGAATGCATGCGAGGCACGCCAAAAAAATCAACTCCAGCATTGAAGACAGCAATCCATATGATTTTCTATACACTCTCTGGACAAAAGTAGGAACAGAACTATTTACAGCACATGGAGAAGATTACATCTCTGTGATGAATTATTTCACAAAAATTCCCACTCTTTGATGACTTAGCAACACCAGAAATATAACAGCTATTGACATGTTCAGTGTTATTTTCAGTTTATTTGGTATCCTGAATTAGATATGTCTGACAATGGAAAGCTGCACTCTAGCAAACTATTTCAAGAGTCGTACTAAGTGGAGAGTGACGTTTATCACATCATCATCCCACTATTCATGCTCAAATGATCTAACAAAATGTATGCTGTGTACTATCAAATCAATGGCTTTTAAATGTCAAGCAACAATCAAGACTTTCACATTGTATGGCTGAATTTACATGCAACATCAATGGAAAAAAGGATTATCATCCTCAATGCTACTTATGATCAGAAAGAAAATGTAAATAACTTTGCCCAGCAACCAATTTTCTAACCATCCTGAGGCACGGGACATTTTTCTTCAAAGACAGAGGAGAATGAAAGAGATACATGATAAGCCAGCAGATAGAGATCTAACAAAACTGCACCCTGGACAACATTTGCGAATTAGAAATACAAACGCAAGTACTTGAGGATACCAGGAAATATTTCTTAAATTTGCAACCGCCCCAGATCATACTAAGTCATTACTGATCATGGTGATCATTGTGAAGGAAATGTCAGCTCTGACCTGTCGATAATGATTACATAATGATGTTGAGAGAAAGCAACACAACCAAGTTATCAAACGAGTGCCGCAGAGAATGATGTGGAGGTGCCACATCGCCGCACAACCCTGCCATGGCAACCTCTGCAAAACATGTCAGATCATCAACAAGGGCACTAGCATCACACATGGGAATACCACCCATGACATACGCAGCAGATACTGATGTGACTTGGCTAATGTTGTCTATTTCATACACTGCAGGCAAGATGACACAAGGCATGGTATATTGGCAGATGTTACAACAACAGATGAATGGATGTTGTGCAACAATCGCGACACAGGAATGTTCCCTCCCAGTCGGGGAACACTTCAGCGGTTAAAAACTTTCAGCTTTTGATCTTCACGTAAGTGTCCTTCAAGACGGCCTTCGAGATACACAACAACGCAGAATCACCGAGCAGAAACTGATATCCAAGTTCTGTACCCATGAAGATGGCCTCAACTGTGATCTTGGGTTCATGTCGTGTTGCATGTGACCCCACCACCCTATTCTGTATCTGTAAATTCTTCGTTACTGTCCTGTTTTGACACAAACACCTCGATAGATTGTTATGGTCTCTCCACATTAATTAGTATATGCTGTTGTGGATTACTTATTACTTTGGTTAGTCCCTAGGCATGTAACTTATATACCTGTTTCAGAGATAGTAGGAACCGCAGATGCTGGAGAATCCGAGATAACAAGGTGAAGAGCTGGATGAATACAGCAGGCCAAGCAGCATCATAGGAGCAGGAAAGCTTGACGTTTCGGGCCTAGACCCTTCTTCAGAAATGGGGGAGGGAAAGGGAGTTCTGAAATAAATAGGGAGAGTGGGGGAGACGGATAGAAGGTGGATAAAGGAGAAGATAGGTGGAGCGGAGACAGACAGATCAAAGAGGCGGGGGTGGAGCCAGTAAAGGTGAGTTTAGGTGGGGAGTTAGGGAGGGGATAGGTCAGTCCAGGGAGGATGGACAGGTCAAGGGGGCAGGATGAGGTTAGTAGGTAGGAAATGGGGGTGGGGCTGGCGGTAGGAGGAGGGGATAGGTGGGAGGAAGGACAGGTAGGGAGGTGGGTTCAACCTGGGCTGGTTTTGGGATGCGGTAGGGAGGGGGGAGATCTTGAAGCTTGTGAAGTCCACATTGATACCATTGGGCTGCAGGACTCCCAAGCAAAATATGAGGTGCTGTTCCTGCAACTTTCGGGTGGCATCGTTGTGGCACTGCAGGAGGCCCAGGATGGACATGTTGTCTAAGGAATGGGAAGGGAAGTTGAAATGGTTCGCGACTGGGAGGTGCAGTTGTGTCGTGCAAACCGAGCGTAGGTGTTCCGCAAAGCGGTCCCCAAGCCTCCGCTTGGTTTTCCCGATGTAGAGGAGGCCACATCTGTAACAGCGGATACAGTATGACACATTAGCAGATGTGCAGGTGATCATCTGCTTGATGTGGAAGGTCTTCTTGGGGCCTGGGATGGGGGTGAGGGGGGAGGTGTAGGGGCAGGTGTAGCACTTCCTGTGGTTGCAGGGAAAAGTGCCAGGTGTGGTGGGTCTGGAGGGGAGTGGGGAGCGGACAAGGGAGTCACGGAGAGAGTGGTCCCTCCGGAAAGCAGATAACGGTGGGGAGGGAAAAATGTCTTTGGTGTTGGGGGCAGACTGCGGATGGCGGAAGTGTCAGAAGATGATGCTTTGGATCCGAAGGTTGGTGGTACTTGAAGACGAGGGGGATTCTGTTTTAGTTGTTATTGCAGGGAGGGGGTGTGAGGCATGAGTTGCGGGAAATGCGGGAGACACAGTCGAGGGCATTCTCGACCACTGACGGGACGAAGTTGAGGTCATTGAAAAACAAGAACATCTGAGATGTTCGGAAGTGGAATGCCTCATCCTAGGAAAGAAATAAGAACAGGAATAGGCAATTCAGCCCCTCAAGCCTGATCTGCCATTCAATGACATTATTGGCTGATGAGATTGTGGCCATCTTTCTACTTGTCCCTGATGATCCTTGATTCCCTTGTCCATCAAACTACTATCTAACTCAGCCTTGAATATATTCAGTGAGTCAGCCTCCACTGTTCTCCAGGGGAGAGAATTCCAAACATGAATACTCCACTGAGAGAAGAAATTCCACCTCATCTCCATCTTATATGACAAAAGGACCCTTAATTTTTAAAATGTCTCTCCTAATTCTAGATGGCCCCAAGAGAAGAAATATCCTCTCAGTATCTAACCAGTCAAGCCCCCATTGAATCTTATATATGTAAATATGATCATCTCTCATTCTTCTAAATTCAACAGAGAGTTAGCTCAATGTGCTCAACATTTCCTCATAAAAAAATTTCTCAATCAAAGAGTGATTGGGAGAAATGTGAATTTGCCTGTGCGCTTGTCTGGGAAATCAATGAAATATTTTCTTCTGTGCATTGATTCTTGTTGATTACAGAAAAGGTTCACTGTGAATTTCTTTTGCGGATAACCATCATTTTTGGAGGAGAGTCTTAGTCATGTCAAAAGTATTAACTCTTGTTTTTCTTTCTCCGCAGAAGCTGCAAGATCTGCTGAGATTTTCCCAGTGCTTCCTGCTTTGTTAAACATGAAGTTGCACTGAGAGTGTCTTCAAATGTATCAACGTAACATGAATAGAGCTTTCTTTTCGAAGTGGTTCCCTGAATCAAAATAACGAATTACATTCAGGAAACAAGTATATAATGTATGTACCCATAGCTACAATGGCAAACTTTAAAAATTAGGAAAATGGATAGTACTCTGAATCCTCAATGGAATATAGTTGCATATAAATTACTGTTTAATATACATTTTAATTGCCACTTCTGATATCCTAACACGTTGTTATACTGAATTTATTTTCTATCCATACTATGTGCTGCTATTATCATTTTTAAGAAGAGTAATCCAGTAATCATGGGTAATTTTGATTTTTATATAGATTGGACAAATCAGGTTGGCAAGGATAGCGCGGGAGCTGAGCTCATTGAATGCATTTAGGGCAATTTCTTCTTGCAGTATGTTCTGGTGGCAACCAGGGAGCAGGGTCTTTTAGGCTTGGTAATGTGCAATGAAATAAGATTGACTAAAGATCTCATTGTTAAAAGAGCCTCTAGCCAACATAATGTGACAGAATTCCACATTGAGTTTGAATAGCAGCTTAGCCTAGGCCAGCCTAGAGTCCAAGTGTGAACTGAGGCAAACACACGAATGAGAGGATTGTTATGGATCAGACCAAGACCCCTCAAAATATATTAAGAAGATAGTCTAACCCTAACTTTCTCTTATTTTAAAGGCAAACGCCAGGCATTGCATTCTGAATGTAATTCGATTGTTCAAACTACCAATCTTGAAGCAAAATGCACTTCCTTCATACACAGAGTTAAAAGACAACAAAAGAAAGAAAAAATTAGAATTATTTAACTCCACTGGAAAATTTAACAGAATAATAGATTATTTAACTACTAAGCAGTTACTGTTCCAAAATAGTAACATCCCATAAGCACAGCCTTGGCAAAGGCAAATTCAGTAAAATAGACTGTCTCACATGCAATTTTAGCAACAGGAAGAGAAATCCAACTTTCAGCTGTAACAGAGAAAGGAATAAAAACTTCCACATCCAGCTTCAGGGCGCCAGCAGCAACTGTACTGAAAACTGAAACTAGAAATTCTGGTATCAGAGATAAAAGTACTGCCTGCTCCTATGATGCTGCTTGACCTGCTGTGTTCATCCAGCCCCATGCTTGTTATCTAGAAATTCTGGTCCTGCAGGAAGTTGACCCCACCCATTCTGTTATAGTGTCATCACAAGGATAGAGTCAGCTAAAGCGAACTGAGAAAATAGGTCAAAAGATAGGATAAAAGATAAACAATGGCTATCATTTCATAACTTTCAGCAAGGTATATTCCAATAAGAGATATTCTATGAGATGCTCACACCCACTATGCTAAACTAAGCAAATTAAGAGTAGTATCAAATTCAAACAGAGAGTACAGTATGGTGATAGGCCAGAAGATTGACTTAAAAAGGGGAGAAATTATAATAAGGAAGGAAATTAGCCAGAGGCATAAAAGCTGATTGTAAGACTTTTCACAAGTATTTAAAGAGGACAAGATAACTGAAGTGAGGGCTGATCCCTTAAAGGGTGAGAATGAGAATTAATAATGAGAAATGAAGAAATGTTAGATGTGTTGAACAAGTATGTTGTGTTTGTGTTCGGTGTAAGAGACACAGAAGTTCTCCAAAGAATATTTGAAATTTGAGAGGAAAGGGAAGAAGGAACTTAAAATCACTTGGGAACAGGTACTGGGAAAACAATTAGAACTAAGGGTTGACAAACCCCCTGGACACGATGGTTTTAGTTTCAGGATCTTAAAGGAAATAGTTGTAAAGATAATATTTGCATTGATTCTGATCTCCCAAAATTCCCAATATTCTGGAATGATTCCAATGCATTAGAAAATTAATAATGGAAGACTTCTATTCAAGAAATGATGGAGACAGATAGTCTAATATTGGTCATAGGGAAATCTATGTTTAAGGGTGTAAAATAGGACATTTAGAGTTGAGTATGATTTTTTCTGAAATTTAGTAATTAATAAACTCACACTTTGTTAACTCAAGGAAGCATAAAGAGGCACCTTTTAAAACTTAAGCTAATTTGGGACTGGGAGAAAGATTACCACAAGGGAAGAAATCCATTTTTGAAATAACCGTTGATGCAACTGCTGAGAGGATGGGGAAATAAAGATGGGGAGTCAGTTCTACCCTCCTCAGCCGAAAGCTTAATGATTGGTGGAATCGCATCTGAAGCCATAATGAATTGGGAAACTCCACCCAGTGTCTCGTGTCATACTTCAGATTGAGAGAAGAAGAAAACATTCTTTCACGATGTCGTTAGTCTGATTAATTCTCTTCCCTGGAGAGTCATAGAGAATGGCCCATTGAATATATTCAAAGTCCAAGTTAGACAGATAGTTGATAACAGGTAGTAAAGGCTAATGGGGGTGGGGGTGCAGGAAAGTGGAGTCAACCCCATATTCAGATCAGCCATTAACTTATAGAATGGTGGAGCAGGCCCGAGCAGCTCGACAACCAACTCCTGCTCTTAATGCTTGTCTGCTCTGGTGTATTATTTGTTTCTATTAACATGATGTCATTTTTAACCTTAGATCTTTTAATGCACAGCAAAACAATGCTGACTTATGGACACCTGGAAAATGACCTGTCAGATTCAATTGATATTGAGCCAATTTGAAGAAAAAATCTTCACGCAAAACTATGATTCAAGATCCAAGTCTTAAGGTCAGGGATTCTCTTCAAGTACCTTGCTGAAAGTGGGGTGAGGCAATGCTGAAGATGGCTCCTCAATATGACTTGGATTTATTTACCCTCCCCCCAACAATGTCCACCTCGGAGATCATCTGTGATCTCTCTAACGTTTTTGCAACATTCCCAGGAGATATACCCTGAATCGCCACAATATTTTGCCTGAGTTCTAACCAGTTATTTGTAAATGTTCAGTTTAATTCCGTTCCTTCTGAAATTTTCCATTTTATTATGAAACTCATAACTATCCTGCTAGCAAAGATTTTATGTACATGGTACCAGGTTTCTCTGCTCCTGCACGCCATTTAATATATTGTGATGAAAACTGTGATTTGTGTGTATAATTTTTACCAATATTTGGTATGGGTTTAGTTTCATTTTAGACTTAGTAGCTGGTGTGATTTTCTGTGTGTCTGAAGTTAATAATTAACTTGTAAATATTTCTATAACCATGATGATTGCTTTTAAAAATCAGTTTTTGAAGCTTGGCTGTACAGTGCAGGAATAGACATTTGTTTACTTGTGATTGTTTGCAACCTAGCATAGTAAATAATGGAGGTTCAAAGGTTTGTTAGACAGTTCTGGAAGTTGTTTCTGTAAGCTTGAAACACTCTTAACTGAAAATCATAGAGTCACAGGATTGTACAACGCGGAAACAGACTCTTAGGTCCAACCAGTCCATGGCGACCATAATCCCAAACTAAACTATTCCCACCTGCCTGCATTTGTCCCATATCCCTCCAAACATTTCTTATTCATGAACTTATCTAAATGTCTTTTAGACGTTGCAACTGTACCAGCATCCACAATTTCCTCTAGAAGTTCATTCCCACACATATCTCTTTCTCCTCTCACTTTAAAAATATGCACCCTCAACTTGAAATGCCCCATCCTAGGGAAAAGACCCAGCCATTCACCTGTCTATTCCTCTCATTAATTTATAAAGCTCTGATAAGATAATCTCTCAACCTCCTATGCTCCACTGTAAAAAATCTCAGCCTCTCCACCCTCTCCTTTTAGCTTAAACCCTCCAATCCTGGTAAATCTCTTCTGTACCCTCTTCAGCTTAATAATATCATTTCTGTAACAGGGAGACCAGAACTTAATGCAATACCCCTGAAGAGACCTCACCAATGTCTTGTACCACCTCAACATAACATGCCAACTCAAAGGTCTGAGCAATGGAGTCAAGCCTGTGAAATGCCTTCATAACCACTCTATCTATAATGTGATGCAGACTTCAAAGAATTATGTACCTGAACCCCTGGGTCCCTCTGTTCTACAACACTACCCAAAGCCCTACTTTTAATTGTATAAGTCTTTTTTGTTTGTGTTATCAAAATGCAATACCTTGCATTTATCCAAATTAAACTCTATCTGCCACTCTTCAGCCCATTGACTTTTAGTTTTTTACAGAGACTTTTATTTTCACTATTAACTTTGCATATTGTTTTTTGCATTGTGAATGTATTGGAACAGGATGGCTGAATACAGCAGTGCTCCTGAGATGAGAAGGAACTGGAAGATGAGACCCATTGAGGGAAGGGCTAGTGTCAGTTCCAGACCAGGTAAAAACGAAGAAGTGGTTGCTTAAGCTAAGTGCAATGAGCCTCAAGTGTATGACAGCTCCACGTGATTTAAACCTACCAACATGTTAGAAACAGGGATTCTGGTACAAGTATTGTATGAGTGGTGTTTGTGGAAACTGTACCAGGAGTGGTATTTCGAGTATGATGCAAGAGCTGTTTTGTTTCTTTTCAATTCATAAAGGATTGTTTTGGGATTTGTTGGATTATACTTTAACTAAGTGCTTGAAATGTTTAATTTTGTATTATAAGTGCATAGGTTGGATTATTCTATTTTGTTTCTTTTGTAAAAAACTTCTTCTTTATTGTTAAAACAAAACCTACAAAATTGAGTGCATATGTTTCAGTGAGACCACTTTGTTAAAACCAAAATGAATAAAGTTATGATTTATCAAGCCAAGATGCTGTCGGAGATCTGACTTGTCAACTGGGATCATAACAAATGGAGGCTTACTCTGGACCTTTGAATTCACTGGTTTTAAGAGGGTTCTGTGTCTTTCTTGTAAAATAATGACTACAGAGCTTAAAGCAGCTGTCTATGGTTTGTTGCATGAAATGTAATGATGGTTTCGTAGGCTGCTAAGGGATTTTTTTAGAAGCAAAGATATAACAGAGGATGATTTAAAGTCTTTGACTAAAGCTAAACTGAGGGATTTAGCAGATATGTTGAAGGTGGATGTAAAAGTAGGGTCTCTTAAGGGTCAGATACTGCAAATGATTAGACCACATTGAGTATTGGTAGAAAGGAAATCTGAAACTTGGGGGGGTGGGGGGATGTCACAACTGGAATTAGCTAAGACACAGGTAGAAATGAAAATAAAACTAGACGTAGAGGAAGAGAAATGAAAAGACTTAAAATTGAGAAGAAAGGCAGAGTGCAATGGAAAGGGAGGTGGAATTAGGAAGACTTGAACTCCTAAAGTGGAAAGGTTTACCCAATTATCTACACTTAATGCCTAAATTTAATGAGGATTGAATCAAAAGGTATTTTACCTCATTTGAGAAGGTAGCTAGATGAATGAAGTGGACAAAAAATATTTGGACCTTAATGTTACAGCGTTTTGACAGAGACAACTATGACCATCCACACCAGCTTGTCGGAAGAACAATCTGCAGTATAGAAACTGTCAGAGAGGCAAAGGCCTTTTGTAAAATAAAAAAGATGGAGCAGCAATCGACGTAATGTTGCCACTCCTTCAAAATCTGGCACATTGCTTAAGACTGGTGCGGTATGGTGAGAATCAGCTTCCTTGTTAGGTCTTTCATGTACTAAACACTCCCCTGTATGACTTACCATTTGATGCCCCATTATGTTTCATCTCTTCGGTTCACCATTCCTGTTCCCCTATGACCCTACATCCTCTCCTCATTAATGTCTCAGTATTATTATCCCCATCAATGTTCCCATCTTTCCCCAGAGCACCTTGACACCAAGGTCCTACTGCCCCTGCTGAGACTGACCTCTCAGCTGATAGAAACCACCGCCAGCCAGATGTTCCTTGAACTTACACCCCACAACAAGGCCATTTGAAGCTGACCCTTTGCCCTTTGACATAAATGATTACAACATCCAACAGCACTGTATTCCTGTGATGACTGATTCTTCCACTTTAGCAGAAACAACAAGAAGTCCCAGACAAGATTTAGTGTCAGTACGGATGACACCCGGTGTGGAAACTTCACTACCACAGGAAAATAAACTCAGACACAGTGCAACCCAGCACTATGATGGAGTGGAAACTCTCCCTCAGACTGAGTGCACTGTCCCAGATTGAGTACAGCACACTGTCACAGACTGAAAACAGCACAGACCCCCAGACTGAGTATGGCACTCTGTCCCAGATTGAGCACAGCACAGACCCCCAGACTGAGTATGGCGCTCTGTCCCAAACCGAGAACAGTACAGTCCCCAGACTGTGTATGGCACTCTGTCCCAGATTGAGTACAGCGAACTGTCACAGACTGAGAGCAGCACAGACCCTCTGAATGAGTACGGTGCACTGACCCAGATTGAGTACAGCACACTGTCACAGACTGAGTACAAAGTATTTCTGCCATAACACGTGTTTCGTTAACGTGAATTTGCTGTAATGCGACTGATGAATGGCGGACGTTGTTTGAATAATGGGAATTTTCTACTGTACAGTATAACAATTTTCTATAGTGATTTCCTGATAACACATTTCTCTATGGTGATTTTCTGTGACACGATTTTCTATCGCACAAGGTTGCACAAGAACACAACTATCGTGTTATAGGAGAACTACCTGTACAGCACACTCCCCCAGACTGAGTACAGCACACTGTCCCACACTGGCTGCAGTACACTTCTCAGGTTTACTGCTGCATAGTCCTCTACTGTACAAAGATTATATCTACATATAGTTGCAAGGTTTCCATTGTCGGCTGCTATGAAGCAAGATATATTGTACTGACACACAAAAATCATGAGATGTGGCTGGATTTGAAAGCCTCACTGGAGGTGAAAATTGGATTATAAACTGCTGAAATTTATTTACTTTGTCGAAAATATATTTTGCTGCTTTTCTGATAACACTTTTTGGGCCATTTGGTGGGTAGTACAGATCTTGGCTGCAAAAATCACATGCTCCTCCCCTGATGCAGATGTGCCAATTGTGAGGAGGTCAGCAAAATGATATTTCCTACTCCATACTATTTCATGCACAGGGTTTTGGATGCTTTAAAAAGTGAAGCACCTTGCAGACATTGTGATTACTGAGGGAAGTATGTTTAGAAATTGGGACTATTTAGTAAGGTCAGTGCAAAATGTTTCAATACTTTCAAATGACAATATTGGATACTGTAAAGTATTGTAGATATTTTGTTAATTAAATAATACATTAAAAGGTATCTACAATGCAAATTTAAGTTGGTTATTGCAGTAACCAGCATTGTATTGGTGTTGTCATGTATTACAGCACATTTCCCATTGGATAAAATACCATTATGCATTAATATTATGAAAGGGAATGGTTCTGTCAACATCTGCATTCATGCTTTATGTTGTGATTTAAAGCTCTGGCTATTAAAAGAACCCTGCGTTTGAAAATTGAAAATAATCTCTGCGCCTTCAGGTCATCAAGAAGTCTATTGATCTCAGAATGATTGAACATTTTAAGAAAAATAGAATATGCCTTTGATATGTTTCTTTTTGACTGTGAACAAACTTAATAGGCACTTAAACATTTTATAATTACTTGAGCAATTTTGTCTTCTTTCTAATATTATCAATAATCTGCTTTAATCCAGCTAACAGATTTTAAATGATGATGAGAGTTGGCAACTGCATTATAGAACCTTCACACTCACACCCCTTACCTTGCAGATTACATGCAAAGCTGACCCCTGTGTGAAAAGGCAAACATGCTGAGCCTAGTCATACAGGGGTTCGCATGCATTTCAGAAGATGTACAATTGCAGGGGTCAGATGTTCTAAGCCCACAATAAAGCTTAGCCTGTTTAATTAGTTCAGTAAAAATGTTAATGGAGTTAATTGACTATGACTGCTAGGACAAACAATTTCATTGTCCAAATTCTATAAATTACACATTCTCAATCAAAAAATTGTTTTTCTGTGATAAACAGGGCATTTCAGATCATAGATCATAGAGTCCCTACAGTGTGGAAACAGTCCCTTCGGCCCAACAAGTCCACACCTACACTCACAGCATCCCATCCAGACCCATTCCCCTAAAACCCACCTAATCTACACATCCCTGAACACTACAGGTAATTTAGCATGGCCAATCCACCTAGCCTGTACATCTTTGGACTGTGGGAGGAAACGGGAGCACCTGGAGGAAACCCACGCAGACACAGGGAGAATGTGCAAACTGCACACAGACGGTCGCCCGAGGGTAGAAACGAACCCGGGAATTTTTCACGTTCAGTTGATACAACAGTGTGTCATACATGTAAAGTTCACTAAGCAAAATACAAATACAACTAGATATGCACAAATAATTGGACATAGTTAGTTCCTTAACTAAAACTTCTAATTGCTAGAAACACTAATTGTCAATTAATCAATCCAGCCAACGCTACCGGTGCCTCAAACTATACATTCACTTAATGAGTCTTTATGAGAGCCTGTTCTACAGAAAACACCAACGTAATTTGAATGACAAAAAAAAACCGAAATAAAAACCAAAAGTACAGCGCAGGAACAAAAACAGAAATTGCTGGAAAAGCTCAGCAGGTCTGGCAGCATCTGTGAGAAAAAAATCAAGAGTTAATGTTTTGGGTCCGGTGACCCTTCCTCAGAACTGAATGTAGCTGCGGAAATGTCAGTTTATATGTCATAAATCGGTAGGGGGAATGGGGTGGGGAGAAAACGATAGGATAGAGCCCGAAGGGAGAGAAGAGCAGTCGGATAGACAAAGGAGTTAATAACGATCTGGCTGGGACGGTGAGTAGTTCTTAATGGGGACTGTTAGTGACTAACAATAGGTAGTGTGTAATGGCAGGCTATGTGATAACAAGGCCTGGTGTGTGGGTGAAATACACATTTTGTCACCATTTTAATAGCTGAGCAGTCGACATATAAATATTGGTTACAAAATATAATCTGAAGAAGCTAGGGTTATTCACCATGGTTTCAATTTTGTAAAATGTGAAAGGCTTACCTGGACGACAATGTACCTGAATATAAAGTAAACTGATTACCTCAAGAACTCAAGAATATTTGATTTAAGAGTAACTTGTGAGTGCAATTCAGATTCAAAAGTATGGAAATCTGATTTTAGCAGCAGATCATCAGTTTCTTTTATACTTTTCCCAATGGGGTAGTGATGTATAAACGGCAATGGATTTGATGTTGTCAGTTTTGCATTATGGACAAAGTCACGTTTCACTTCCAAAGTGTCAGAAATTCTCGTTGACTCCCGCATTCCACACTTTAAAGGGAGATTAATAGGAGGTGACCTAAACTGACCACAGATTCATTGCAAAAAAATAACACTGTATATTACTCGATGGACATTTGCAGTAAAGCAATTATTAAAATGCCTACTGAACAAAATCGATAATTGTTTTTACGTTTTTTCAGAAACCAAAAATTCAAATTATTACAGATATTTTCAGGCAATCTTGACTGCCTGCTCTTATGGTTCAATATTCCCATGAAGCTGAATTTTTTAAACAATTACATGTAACTCTTATTTAATGAGCAGCCTTTCGCCTCCTCCTATAACAGTCATTGAAATGGTCATTGACAGTATTGAGCAGATTTCTATGAAAAATACAGAAGTTGCAGATTTTCTATCAAAAAAAATGTTTTGACACTGTCAAGTTGGCAGGTGTATACAATGCACATTTTGATTTTTTAAATAAGAGCAGATCATATTATAAACTTTTAAATACAACATATATAATATATATGTAAATATGAATTGGAATCAAACACATTTTTTATAATGTACTTGAATGCGATGAAATTTTAAGATTTTAAGTTTAAGCATTTTTGGGTGGGTGTGTCTTTGTTTCACTAAGTGCTGAACTGTTCAAGATACACTATTATGAATTTTTATTGCCATTCACAGCATACAATAGTCAGAGAAATGGAGGAACTGGCAGGGATTGTGAGAGGAATATGTAGCTCAATGTCTCCAAAATAGTAGTTGTCAAATGGTCAGACTTTGAAGCAGCATGAGGTATCTCATTTCTTTCTCTGTCAAATATAGGAAATGTGTTTTAAAATAATATGCAATTAATGATAGACATCATTATCTTTGGAATTAGGAAATTAGTGGATTTAACATGAAACTGGATTGTTCTTTTAACTGAATATTGTATATCTGCCTGTTAATGCTTTGGGGAAATGAGGTGAATCAACATTTACAAAGCATCTTCTATTATGTCAATAAGTACACTGCTGGTGGAACAAGTAGTAAATATTATCTGTATACATTGCTGTTTCTTTCAGATGTTTACTTAAGATGAGTGTAGCAGTTAACATGGAGAAAAGATGTTGTTCCTCTCAGTATTTTGACACATGCTTTTAATAATTTAATTCAGCAAGCTTATTTTTGCAAATATACATATCATCTGATTCATTAATTGAAAGAACTGTAAAGAAATTTGATGACAGTTTTAAAAATCCAACTAACACACTGAATAAACTAAATCAAAAAGCCACAGGGTTTCTTTATCAGGATTCATGGCATTCTCAGTTAATTTCAAAACCATACCACCTAGTCACAAATCCTTACAGTTGCACACAGTCATGAGCAGGAAAGATTGATGACTGTGATTGCAAGATTTATCCTGTACTGTTTACAATAAGATTTCTGAGATGAAACCTGGTTGGTCCTATCACGCTGCCCACAGAACACTGCTAGGCTTGCTGTGGTAATTTGTTCTGATGCAGTAAATAACTACGTATAATGAAAATACTCTGATGTATTCCACAGTCTGATTGATGCTCTATGTGTGATACAGCAAAACCAGTGCACTTCCTATGACAAATTTGCATACAGAAAACAGCACTGTGAGCATGACAATAGCAGCAGCTGCTGGAGGTCTATGCCATTTTTAAACAGTTATGAATTACTTTTGACCCTTTTGGCCTTTTATAGTAGTTTTCAAGACCTAGCCTTATTGGAAGTCATCAGTCTGAAGCATTCATTCTTCATGGTGCAGGGTTGGGATGGGGGTTGGGTATAAGACACTCCTCCTGGTACTAAAAATATGGCTGTGCTAATGGTGCGCTCAATCAGCATCCCCTTGCTGACACCCCATGGAAATTTGTGCAAAGATCATACCCCGTCAAGCCCTTTAATCAGAATCATTCATTAGGGCTTTGCCTTCTTTGACTCTATGCACTGCCTTTATTAAACGCACTGAGTTAGCTGTCTAAAGAAAAGGACAATGAAAGGTTACTAGGGGATAAAAGCATGCACGCTACTCACTCATGTTTCCTTTACAGACACCTCTTCAATAATTAACCAAGGGCTTTCCTTGGCCTTTTTGGCCTTTGATGTGCATATCAAACATAAGACCGAGTTCATATTTCACGGATTATTTAATGCTCAGATTTGCTTGTGAACGCAAGAACAAACTAATTGCCTGCCTTAAAACCTGACATAAAAAAGGGAAATTAAAAGTCAACCACAACAGGCAATGGGGCTGCTGAAAGAAAATGAATAGTCCTGAAAAAACATTAGCTGTACTGCTTTATTTTAAAGTCAGACACAGAAAAAAATGTTTTAGTTTATAGTTCAGAGGTGGCATTCATTAGAGAAAGGAAGTAAACAAGAGATCCAGAAATAATTAAACACATTTGTACGGTTACTTTTGAGGATGACTGGAGATAGCATGTGTTCATTAAGAAAAGATAAGGTAAACAACCTGTCCAAAGAACCAAAATAGACATGGTGCACATTTTGGTTATTTGTAAAACCAGACAAGAAAGTAAAAGCTTAAAATGTAAAGAGAGAGAAAACTTCAGAGTTCCAATCCCATTAACTATTTGTCTACTGATTAGCTTTGCAATTTTTAAGATTTGCAATGAATTAATATACCATCGAATTCATGATAATACATGATTCAGATAAATATTTGACACTAAAAATGCTTCTTAATTAATAAGATTCCTTGAATGAACCAAAATATTTCAGCTTTGCAAAGGCACTTTAAGAGCTAACCTAAACAATCTAGACGAGAATTGTCTGAGACAAAGATGGAATGGTAATATACAATATACATGTGCATTATGTGATCATGCAAACAAAGAAGCCAATGGCATGCGCCATAATTTTAAAATTTATCATAATTAAAGGATATTTAGTAGTGAATTCAGAGCTTTTGCTTGCATTTATTCATTTCAAGCAAATGAGTTCCATAAATTCTGGTCTACCACATGCGTTATTTCAATTCAAACAACAGCGCAAATAGAATATGACTGTCACGTAATCATTCTGTAATTTTATTATAGAGGACTGTTTTAAAACACCTGCACAATAGATTGAGAATTCTGCTCAACAGGGAACAAATAGACATGACTCTCTGCTCCCTTTATTATCACCATGTGCCACTCTGCACAAAACAGCATCAACGCTGGCCTTCTACTTGTGCCTAGGGCATGGCACCAACTCCAAGGATTTCTCTCACATTCTTCATGTGTCAGAACGCAATGACACACATCCTGGGAACAGCTCATCAGGCTTATCCAAGAGACACCTTTCTCAGCATATTTCATTCAGCCCCCTCGTCAATTGCTGATAATATGCCTCTTTTAAGATATTCTATTCCCAGATGCAACACAAGTTTTAAAGTTTATTGTCTATTGATCCACCTTAGCTTCAATATAAGAATGTGATATAATTTAAGCAATGTATATATAGTAATTCCAACAAAAAAATCCACGTTGGGAAACAAGAATTGAGTCAATCTGAATTTGGCTGGTTTACTTGGATTAACTCAGTGCCAAGCTTCACCTTTAAAAGGAATTAAATCCAGTGGGAAAATCATTCTTTTCATTCACTTCTATCATGCATGACCTTTGCTCTATACTGTATGAGCCTGTGGTTGTAAATGCCACAATTCATATTGCAGGTGAATTTGAGATACTATGTGAAATTGTAGTGGGATTGGACTGAATGTTTTAATGTCTAATTTTAAGAGACAAATGCACAGCATTGGCACTGCATTTTCAGCATACTGTCTCCAGTCTCCCTACCATCTTTCCTTCATCAATTTACCTCCTTTCCTTCCTCTTTTGAACGTGATACTTCCTGGGGTACAGGTCTATAAGCAGGAGACATGTCCTCCAGTACCTTCCACAATCCGTCAATAGTCATGTCTGTCATGAGAGTAGTCAATGGCAAGAAGTCTTAGAACGAAGTATAATCTTATCCTCATTGAGTATCAACAAACAGTGGGAATGTTGCATGAGTATCCTAAGACTAACCCTAACCCTAGAAAGCTAAGATAAATTAAATCACCACCTCTCCCACCTCAGAGGCATTCCTGGTTCATTTATTTACTGGATAAAATGGTTACGATGTTATGGAACTTGCTTTCCTTTGACACTCTCCTATTATCAACTTCTCAAAGGTAATTGTGATGGGAAATAAATACTGGTTTGCTGGTGCCACCTATAATCCAACAAGAAATTAATAAAAAGTAAATAAAGCTTATGTATTTCCCTGTTCAGTCTCTGGTTCACATTCTACTCCCAGTCAACCTAACAGGGGTGATAGAGAGCGAGAGAGAGAGACAGCAACACACTCATATATGGATGCAGTAGAGAGAGAGGAAGACACACTCATATATGGATGTAGTTAAGATAGCATTTATCTGAAACCTTAAAATACTTTAGAGTAGTTATAATGAGTGCACGACAGTTTCATTTGTGATTAGCGCTGTTCCTTCTAATTTAAATCTACTGCATGTGAAAGTGGAGATAAACAAACATTAAAGGAAAAAGAAATCTAAGGGAAAATCTAATAATATTTTAAATACTGGGTTTTAATTTTAAAGCTAGGTACTTGATCATTGGTATGAATGACATTCAATACTTTTCTTAACTATTCATGTCGTTTTGAGCTGTTTCATATTTCTTTGATCAAAGAATCATGGAATTGCTTATTGGAACCTTCTTGGTTGCCATACTGTTTTTCTGCAGAATTTTATGGGAAAACTTTGTTGCAAAGGACTCATAACTCATATGTTAAGCTTGCTCCTTATGGTAAAGCCTAATTTTGCTACTTAAATTAAAATAATACAATGAAAGGGATTTTACACCATGGCTGTGAATCCATGATGATGTTTAACTATAATTCTGAGTGAGAATTACATGCCAGAGCAATCTGAATCAAAACTGAGGGAGCCACCAATGATCTGACAGAGAATACAAAGTAGCTGGAAAAAACCATGATAATTAAAGGGACATCATCTTCATGAAAAAGTGGTTGGTAAAACTTACTTCCCTCAGGGAGTGATAAGAACCAGAAGAGCAATTCTTCATTCATCATGATGCAAGTCTCGTAATGATGCATTTTGACATGATTTATGGTACTACATCATATGTTTGTGTATAAACAAGCAAAGACTTGTTCAAATCAAGAAGGCATTGCCCATTTATAAAACACTGGTTACACTGCAGCTGGGGTATTGTAGGCAATTTGGGGCACCATGGTTTAGGGAGGATGAGTTGACCCTAAGAGGTAATGCAGAAGAGATAGAATAGAACTAGGGTGATCAGACTTCAATTATGCTGATATTCTGTATTTCCTTACATAAGAGTCATTTCTGTTCAGCAGCACTGTGGGGATCATTTTCCTGGCACAAACCTCCCTGCTGGATGAAGTTTAATCCAGTGATTCTGGTTTGCAGCTGTGTCCTTCCAGTTGTTAATGCTGCTATTAAATTTCTTCAGATTGCTCTGATGTTATCTTTGAAGCATTTCTTTTAGCCACCAAGGGCACTCTGGCCTTCCGAGGTGTGAGTTGGGCATGCGGATGACATGGCTGGTCCATTGGAGAAGCTGTTGAATTATGGTGGTTGGTGATGCTGGCTATTTTGGCCTCCTTCAAGATGCTGATGTTAGTGCTTTTGTTATTCCAGGTGATCCACAGGGTTTTTTGTAAGGATCTCTGGTGGTGTTTTTCCAGTGCTTTAAGGTGCCTACTGTAAGTAGTCCATGTTTCAGCTCCATATAGCAGTGCGGTAAGAACAATGGCTTTGTTCTGTAGACCAGAAGTTTAGTCTGAGCCTGTAGGTCATGTTCTTCAAACACCTTTCTTCTGAGTCGGACATAGGCTCCGCTGGCACAGCTCAGACGTTGTTGTATTTCTGCATCGATGTTAACCTTGGAGAAGAGAAGGTTGCCAAGATATGGGAAGTGTTCCACATTTTCAAGACGATGGTGATGATTATTGACCTTTATTGTAGTAGGGATGGAGAGACTGTTGGGTGATGGTAGATAGAGAACTAGAGTTTTTTTTATGTTAAGGGTAAGGCCTAGGAGCTTATATGCCTCGGCAAAGCCATCCAAGATGTACTGCAGATCTTCTGCAGAGTGTGTTGCGATGGCAATGTTGTCAGCATGTTGAAGGTCCAAGATGGAGGTGGCGGAGAACACGCCCTTGGCCTTGAACTTAATAAGTGTGAATGACCTATCATCCATACGGTAAATGATTTGAATTCCCTTGGGCAGGTTTTGGCCAGTGAGATGGAGGATAGCAACAGTGAACAAGGTGGATTCGATGATGCGTCCCTCCTACACACCTGTCTTCACAGTGAAAGGCTCAGACCCCAGTCCACAGTTGCCAAGCATGTCACAGTCATGCCAGAATACGGCAGCCTCAGCATCCTGATGAACTTATCCGGGCAGCCGCATTGTGACAGAGCCTGCAATTAACTGTGTCAAAGGCCTTAGTTAAGTTGATGAAGGCCATATAAAGTGGTTGTTTCTGTTCCTGACATTTTTCTTGTATTTAACGTGCTGTGAAGATCATGCCTGCTGTTCCTCTAGACGGCCAGAAGCCACACTGCAATTCATGAAGTATTTTCTTAAATAATGGAGCCTATTGGCAGGGACACATGCAAGTAGTTTGCCAGTGGTTGACAGAAGGGCGGTGCCTCCTTAATTCCCACTGTCAGCCTCGCCACCCTTTTAAAATATGGTCATAATCAGAGTGTTCCTAAGCTCCAAGGGAGCTCTTTGCGTTAAATCTTCAAAAACAAAGCATGTATGTGATCGTGGAGATGCCTGCCACTTTCTTTTAGGGCCTCTGCAGGAATTCCATCAGGACCAGCAGCCTTGTTGTTTTTTAGGCTCCTTATGGCATTTAGTACTTCGGTCGCACTGGGATGTTCTCCCATGTCACCTTGCATGGATCTCTGGTGGACTTGGTTGACGATTTCCAAGTTGACATTGGTATCATGGTTGAGGAGTTCTTGGAAATGCTCTCTCCAGTGGGTGCTTATTGCCTCATTCACCTTGATCAGTTTTTGTCCGTTTTTAGAGCACAGGGGGTTTGACTTGGACCATATATCGCCTCAGTGGCACTGAATGAACTGATAGCAAGAGTTTTAACAGATATTCAAATCTCTATAGATATTCTCTATATTTCATTAGGAAAAAGAATTAACAAAGTGAACATGGAAAATGAGTGAGAAATTAATAACAGAAAAATAAGCAGATTGCAGATGAATTGAACGGGTATTTTGCATTAGTTTTCACCATGGGCAACATAAGTAATATGCCAGAAATAGCCGTAAATCAGGCAATACAAGGGAGGGAGGGTGGGACGAGGCTTGAGTGGAGCACTGGAGTGGACTGGATGGGCTGAATGGCCTTTTTCCATGCTTTTTATCCTATGTTTCTACTATTATAATTTGAGAAAAATGTGTATCTTCTGAAAAGAAAGATTTCACTTGTGGAATTTAGCAGCCCTTAAAGCCATTACATATTAGGTAATTATCTTAAGCTTAAAACAATTACTTTTTAATATGGTTAAAAGTTAAGATTTTAATTTTGCTTTGTGAAGTCTTCATTTGTTAAAGTCTACCCTGCAGCGTGACAGACTTGCTAGTGAATTCACTGCCACTGTTCCTCTATGTTTATCCTTTCAAAAATCCTTGATGAAGCTGGAGTTTTAATAGCAGAGTTGTGATCCTTTGCTTATTTTATAAGTTGATGTCAGCAGCGAATCTACAGAAAACAAAATTGGTCCATTATGTTTGTTCAAGGTCTACAACGTCCATTAATTGGTAAGCAAAGCCTGAGGCTCAGAATACTTTTTTTTTATTCCTTTCCTTTCCAACCTTCTTTGCTGAAGAGCTAATAGAATAGATGTCCTCATGTTTGATGGTGTTTGACATTGAGGTGATGCTGGATGAAGTGCTTGTGAGAAGATAATTTTCTCTGCCTATGGTTATTGGTTGGTGGTAGGTAATGTTTCAGGTCACAGCTGATCGTGATGATTGTGCCTCTCCTTGTATGTAACTGCATTATTCTGCTGGATTTTGCATGTGCAACACAAAGCTAGCTGTGCAGAGATATTTAGAATGTTCTTTCTGGGGGAAATCAAACAGGCAATTTTAGATATTGACCAGCCTGTCACGCTATCTCTCATGCAATACAATGCAAGGGATGCATACTGTGACAGAAATCTTTTGAAGAACATTCCAGCAAAACAGTTCATCCTTTCATAGCTGATAAGAACTGCACTGCAGTCTGATTAACAACTGCCTTCAGGAACAATAAATGACAAAATGACATAATGTTGTGTAACTTCACTGATGCAAATAGTAGACTGACTAGTATGCTCACTCTTTGATATAATTTGCAAGTACTCATCTTCTTCCAAAGATAGCAGCTTATAGTCTTCCACCAGTACCTGTAAAGGGAACTTGGGGCAAAAAACATAGTTAAAAAAGGCCCTGAGTGAGGCCTAAAAGTACAATGAAAGCCATTTTGAAGTTTATTCTGAGGCTTCTTTCTCCATTCACCATTCATATGATCCACATACTTTACAACCTTCAGGGATCTATAGTGAAGTGCACCAAGTTCCCTCTGATCTTCAGTCTTTTCCAGGGTCCTACCATTCATAGTGTAATCCTTTGCCCTGTTAGCTCTCCCCAAAGTTTTACCACATATTTTTCTGGTTGAATTCCATTTGCTATTGTTTACCCCTGTTGAACAGTGCATTGATACCCTCGATCAGCTATCCTTCTCACCCTTTTCACACACTTGCAATTGCCTTTATTTAAGTATAGGACTATTTTTCGACCAACACTGCCCATCCTCAAAACTGAGAGATGATCTAAAATGTTGTCATCATTGTTAAACATAGGCTCAATGACTGAAGTCATTAAGTAATATATTTTCATTATTCATTATTAGTTGAACAAATGTCTGCTTCCCAGTTGACGCTAGAACATACAGCACTCAGAAATTGTCATGAACACATTCTATAAGTTCAACTACCAAGACACCTTTGCTAATCTGATTCATTCAATGTTTATAATGATTAAAAACACCCCTGATTACCACATTATCTTTCTTCTCAAGCCCCTGTTATTTCTTTCTGCATACTCTGGCCTAAAATGTACCTACTGTTAGGGGGCCTATAAGCCACTCCTACAAATGACTTCACAGTTTTGTTTTTCTTTACCCAAATGCTTTCCACATCTTGATTTTCTGAACTAAAGCCAATTCATTGCTGTTGTCAACCTTAATTAATGGAACTACACCACCATCTTTTCGTAGATTCCTCCCCTATCAAAATGTCAGATACTCTTAATATTTTGGTCCCAGCTTTGATCATCTTGCAATCCCATCTCTGAAATGGCTATGAGGTCATACATATTGACTTCGATTTCTGCTCTCAATGTTGATGTGAATGCTGTGTGTGTACCGATTCAGAGCCATTAAAATCATCCTTTTTATTTAAATTCACCATTCTTGTGAATATTGGGCTCACTAGTGACTGAATTTATGCATGGGCTGTATGAACATAAGGAACATAAGAGGAGGTGTAAACTATTTAGCCCTGTTGCCCTATTCCACCAATAAATGAGATTATGGCTGATCTGAGAAACCTAACTACATTTGCTGCTTACGCACTTACTACTTTTGGTTAAGAAAAAAAATTCAGATTTTAAATTAATAATTAATAGGGCATCAATTACCTTTGTTGGATCTCCTGTCACCCTTTGAGCAGAATTTTGCCTGATCTCAGGGAGCCAGACAAGCAAACTGGGAGTGGCAAAAGTATTGGGTTTCCATATAGGCACTGCATCGTGATGAAGCCTCATTAAGGGGGATGTGTCCCAGCAATTTGAACATCTGCAGATGAGCTCTCTATTAATGTCAGGGATGGGCAGCCAATTTTAAGAATGAAAGGTCCTATTAAGGCCAATTTTCCTGGATACCCAGCATGTTGCCTATTGTGAAGTTCACCTCATTCCATAGCGAGTTTGCTATCTCCTTGAAAGTAGTCTCTGGAGTTTTTTTTTGGTCCGCCAACTCCACACTGCCTGCCCTTCTAGGACTTTGAAAGTTCAAACCAAGGAGATACGTGGCTCTGACAAGGAAACCCTCAGCATGTCTGTTTCATGTAGACAAAAATGACCCTTTTTTTTTAATTCATTTGCAGGATGTGGGCATCGCTGGGTGGCTAGCATTTATTGCCCACCTCTAGTTGCCCTTGAGAAGGTGGTGTTGAGGTTCCTTCTTCAACTACTGCAGTCTATTTGCTGTGGGTTGATACACAACACCCTTAGGGAGGGAATTCCAGGATGTTGACTCAGAGACAGTGAAGGAACAGTTATATATTTCCAAGTCAGGATGGTGAGTGGCTTCAAGGGGAACTTGAAGGCAGTGATGTTCCCATGTATCACCACCCTGTCTTTCTAGATGGAAGTGGTTGTGGGTTTGGAAGGTGCCATCTGTGGGTCTTTAGGGAATTTGTACAGCACATCTTATGAATTTTACACACTGCTGCTACTGAGGGTCGGTGGTGGAAGGAGTGGATGCTTGTGGATGTGGTGCCAATCGTGCGGGCTGCTTTGTCCCGGATGTGTGTCAAGCTTCTTGAGTGTTGTTGGAGCTGCACACCCCCAGGCAAGAGGGGAATATTCCATCACACTCGTGGTAGGGTAGGAAGTGTTCGATCTCTGTGCCTGTATACTCCCACGCACCTGGCCAGCTGTATTCTTGCTTGTTCATTTTTGTTTTGTTTCTTCATTTCTCTTTTGTATCAAAGTTCACCTTTTCTTCCTTTCTGCGGCTGCGGGTGGAGGAAGGTGATTGTGAGGGGTGATTGCTGCGGTAGCAGCGTGTTGGATCCGGATGTCTGTCCGTCGTGGCCATAGCTTTATCGAAGACTTCATTGTCAGTGGTTCTGGTCTGTTCCTCCTGGCGGCGGTGCAGCTGTTTGAGTGGTGGCATGGTGGTTCTGGTTCAATCCTTGTGCCTATGGCAGCTTCAGGCAGCAACTGAAGAGGCAACAGCTTTGGTGCCAGCAACCTGGTGGGTCCAGTCTGTCCCTCCTTGCTATGCCAGCGATGCAGTGGTTTCTGTTATAAGGTGTAGAGTTGGATGAATACAGCAGGCCAGGCAGCATCAGAGGAGCAAGAAAGCTGATGTTTCAGTTCTGGACCCTCTCCCATTTATGAAGAAGGGTCCAGCTTTCCTGCTTCTCTGATACTGCCTGGCCTGCTGTGTTCATCCAGCTCTACGCCTTGTTATCTCAGACTCCAGCATCGGCAGTTCCTACTATCTCGTAGTGGTTTCTGTGTTGGCTTGTGCGGTGGAGTTGTGTTGGATCCAGTCTGGTCCATAAATCCTTGCATTGATGGCCTCAGGGGCGCCTTTGGCCGCAGTGTCCCATAGCCACTACAGAAACCCAGGAGCCACAGAAGGAGCAAAAGATAAACTTTGTCCTAACTCAGTCTCAATTATTTCTTAATATAGTTTCTGTAACTAAAATGGCACTTCATTGTGGAGACTTAGACACATCTCACTGTATTTTCATAAATAAAAGTGATGGTAAATTGACATTCTTTGTCTGCGGCAGGGAGATGCACAGCAAACAATGCGTCAGGATGACCAGGAATTAAGGAAACCGTAGGTTTGGTTCCTGTGCAGTGTCTGTGTGTAATATTTCGTACAATCACTACAGCGCAAAAAAAGGCCATTCAGCCCATTGAGTCTGCACTGACTATCCAAACAGCATCCTGCCCAGACCCAGCATTCCCCCTGCCCACCCTTTCCCTGTAACCCTACATTTCCCATGGCTAATCCACCTAGTCTACACATCCCTGGACACTATGGACCAATTTAGCACAACCAATCCACCAAAACTGCACACCTTTGGACTGGGGAAGCATCTTATAGAAACCCACGCAGACACAGGGAGAACATGCAAACTCCACACAGACAGTGACACAAGGCTGGAATTGAACCCAGGTCCCTGCCTGAGGAGGCTGTGCTAACCACTGAGCCACAGTGCCATCCCATCCTTTCCGTTTTAAAAGATGTCACATCAGTCAGTCTTGCAGCCCCCTTCCTCACAGTCCAAGTCCTTTATCCTGCCTATTCCAAGAGTATGGTTGTAGTCACTTTCTTTCCCATCATGCACTTTCAATTTTCAGCATGACAGAAGGTGACAGCAGGCAGATGCTTCCAGCCTTGGTCTCGACATGATCAGTGAGACCCTTAGTATCCAGACCCCTTTCCCAGCAGCCCTTCTGTGAAGCCTGTACGTTTCCCAGGTCCCCCCACTGCCCCCAACGCATTTACAGAAGCCTGTGCTATTATTCTGCTCCTGACAAATGGTGTGGCAGTGCTAGGTGTGGCATACATTGCCCTCCTTGAAGTCACAGTCCAGTGGATGAACTGCCCTCCCGCATGACCCCTCTTACTACTCACGCTTTACCATACCCGCCGTTCAAATGTTATTGTCCCCCTCCACATTTGTCATCCCCTACTTCCCCCAAGCCTGTAGCTGCCAATCCTGAAGAATAAGTTGAGCCTTCAGAGCTGTCAACTCTACGATTGAACCGGTATATCCCGCCTAAAGACAGGGTAGATAAAAATAAAACTATTTCCACTGGCTGGGTTTCTAGAACTAGGGAATATAGTCTATAAATTAGGACAAGACCATTCAGGAGAGATGTTAGAAAGCACTTCTACCCACAAAAGGGTGGTAGAGGTTTGGAACTCTCTTCCACAAATGGGTGCAGAAGTACTTAATTTTAAATCTGAGGAAGATAGATAAAGTTTTGTTAAGCAAAGGTATTAAGGGATATGGGCTCAAGGCTAGCATATGGAGTTAGGCCACAGATCAGCTATGATCTCATTGAATAGTACAACAGGCTCAAGGGGCTGAATGGCCTTCTCCTGTTCCTATTTTCCTAATGTCCATTTTGGATTGTGTGTCCAGAGGCAACCAATTAAGAGGTTGCCTGCAGAACTAATCGTGCGGTCCACAAAGAAAGACTCAGGATCTTCTTTCAGTCCTGACATCAGATTACAGAAACTCATGAAAATCTTTCCATCTAAAAACCAAAAGAACTGCGGAAGCTGTATACCTGAGACAAAAATAGAAATTGCTCGAAAAGCTCATCAGGTCTCACAGCATCTGTTCTGAGGAAGAGTCACTCAATCCAAAACATTAACTCTGATTTCTCTCCACAGATGCTGCCAGACCTGCTGAGCTTTTCCAGTAATTTCTATTTTTGTCACAAAAAATTCTATCTTCTCTGTGTACAAGTATTTCTTAATTCCATTCCTCTCTTCTAACTGTCCTATTCCCCTTAATATTGTGAACGTGGTTCTTCAACTCATTTGCTGAAATTCGAAAGAAAAGCTGCAAAACCACATTATTCCGATATTTCTGTGACTCTTCTATGAAAGTTAGGGCCTGTGAATGAGATTACATGAAACTACGCAGCTATAACACTGAAATGTTCCCAATGCAAGAGTGTAGGGTTCCTGTTATTAATCAGGGAAGGAAACAATTGGGGTCAAAGGCCTATAGTGTAATTTTAAATGTGATTTCAGATTTGCTGCTTTGGAGGTTATGGCAGGGGAGTCAGAGAATTCCTGCAGAAACCTTTGTGGATTGTCAGGGCCTGAAGATTTAAAGATCCTGGGCCACAGAGCTACAGATCACAGATTACATTATTAAACTACATTTGAACTTACTCTGTTACAAACTGGTAGGATGCAGGTGCAATTACCCACATAATGAGTTCTTTATCATTGCCAAATGCCATGTGAAGTGCCAAGTCATAATTGAAAGACACCCTTGCGCACTTGGAAACTGCTGTGGCATGTCAGCTTGAGATGTTCTTGATAAGAATATTTTGTGGTACTGATGGAACCAAGGAAAGGACAAAGAGTGAAAATAACAAGAGTTGTTTAAAATGGATATCCTGTGACATCTGACGAGAAGTTTGATTACATTTCATTAAAACCTACCTCTTTCACCAGCTTTTGATCACCATTTCTCATGTTTGCTTATACGGCTCGGTGCCAATTTAGAAATGATAATGTTCCTGTAAAATGCCTTGGGATACTTTACTGCATCAAAGGTACAATGTAAATACAAGTTATTGTTATTGATGATATTAAAGCACTCTTTGATGGTATCTACTAAGTAAATATTGAATGCATTGTGATTTATTAGGTGGTAAAATGTGGAAAATATTTTTTCCAGCTGACTAAAGTTTTTGAGATGTATCTTTCGTCAGTTGTTCTTTTTTTATGGAATAAAAGGTGGGCTCTACCTTCAATCTGAGAATAGTTATTTAGTGTGTGAGGAAGGAGTGGTGGCATAGTTATGTCAGATCACATGAAGCTGGAGCCTGGGACTGGGGTTCCCAAAGATTTCCTGCTTTGCCATCCCTTGCATTTAGTTATCCTCTTTTTCAAACCCTGTTAATGTTCATTCACATGAGGGTAGACTTGATCTTCCTACATGATGCAAATAGGGACCAGACCCACAGAACCAAAGACACATGACAAGGAGCCCATGAAATAAACCGCAGGGATATTAAAATGCTACAGGTGATGGACAAGGCCATCTAACCAATGGGGGCAAACATGAAGAGAAGCCCATGAGTGACACGGAGCAGCAGGCAATAGACTTTAATCCCCACTAAAGCATCATGCAGCAGAGAGGAAAGGGCCATGCAAGGCTGACAACATGCAGGAAAGCCCACAGTGGGGCAGCAAGAAAAGCAGTGGACAACGGTGAGTAATAAATTCTTGCAGATCAGAGGTCTTCATAGAAAGGGAAATCTGTACAACAGCAGACACCTGCACAAACTGAAAACCTCAAGACCGTACGGAGGGCTTTGACCAGTCTGGATAGTGGAACAAGTGGCTCTGGCACCAGTGCAGGTATCACACTGTTTAAAGCCTCAATAAAGAGCCGAATAAAGACCAGGCCAGTGTACTACTGTACGCTATTGCCAGCAGTGCTGATCCTAATCACGTCAGACAAAACCTAAATGAAGAACAGGCAAAATAAGACAATGTAACACAGGCTTTTGACCCCTATCTTACTTTAACATAAAACCCTACTGCAGACAAGGCAAAATTTAATTACAACAAGCAGGAGCCAGTGGAAATCATTGATTACTTTATAAATGATTTACAGTGCCTCATGGATTATTGCAAATATGGATCATTGAAGGATGAGCTCATAGAAGACTGCACTGTAGATGGGATGCTGGATGAAGCTCTGTTGGAATCTTTATACTCTAAGGAAGACCTTGCACTACCAAAAGCAGAACAGATTTTTGATCCCGGGGACAGAGATTCTCCATGGCTAGACCATTGACTCTGACTCGATCCAGTTTGTAAATCCAAAGGCCGCCATCATCTATTGAGATAGCAGCCACAATGGTGTCTTTTTCTGTAAGTTTAAAACGGCCCACGTTAGTCTGCAACTGTCTAGGAAGAAGATGTCATTGAGGACCAAGAGATAGTCTTCTTGGGGAAAATGTTAGACCTACAAAACAATGTCAGGCCTGCAGATATTCTGGTTAATGGCCCAAGTAGAGTCACTGTGCTCAAATGGGACCCAGGCAGTCTCTCCCTTTCCCTTGGCCAATTCCAAACACATGCGGCACACAGCAAATATGGGAGAGCTTATGGCTGGTACCCACCCAGGCATCTTGAGAAGAAGTGACTTCTGGAATAAGATTGAGGTTTCTCAACCTCATCTTGTCTTACCATTGATGATAAACAACGATGTCTAGAGAAATGGAGTGCAGGTCCGAGCACATATCTGCCAGCTAATCCATGTTCTATTGGACTTGGATCTGCATGGTGGCTCCCTGTGAGGTTGCAATGAGAAGATAGGCGTGTTTAGCCTTGCTGAGATGAGAAGACTGTTCAACCTCTTCCTGCACTGTGTCCTACTGGTTCCTTATGCGTTCTCGTGGTTTCCCGGGCCTGAGGCGAGGGCTTCATTTCTCCATTAGTGGGGAAGAAAATCTCCTTTCCAGCCAAAACAACCTGGACCAGATCATTCAATGTGATCTAAGAAGTGGGGAGCCATCTTCTGGCACCTTGACACCTCTGGGTTGGTGGAGGGAGGGGAAGCATTGGCCACAGACTGATGTTGACCTCCTGGTTTACCTTGGCTGGATTTAAATATGGGGCATCAGAACCTTTGACCCCAAAAGATGCTGATGGGAATGAAAACCTCCATCTACCAGCTGTCCATCATTCACCATTTGAACAACGATAAAACTGACTTATATACAAAATGAGCTGAAAAGTAAATGGTTGGTCCAGAAAATTTATGATGGGTCACAGTGGAAGTAATGTCATCAAAGACACCTGCCATACTTTAATTGCAAAATGAATAATATGAAGAATAATGTACAAAACATCAACTAAAATCTGCAATCAAGTCCAATTTACAATTTATGGAAGAAATTGATTTTTTGTTCTGCATGGAAATAAAGGCCCAAACTATAGAGCTTCTACAGATGAGGACTCTATGATGAATAGATCAATATTAAACATGAGTTTGATCAGTCAACTTACCTGAATGAGACTGTTGACTTTAAAATCCATCTATTTGCAGTTATCCCATGCTATCAAGCCTTGTAGACTGAAAAAGAAAATTTTACAGAAGATTTCTACAACTCACGTGCAGAAATGGTTATTGTTCTTAGACAATTGACATAACATAGACAGACTTTGATGGTGGAAAATATTTCTCTCGTACTGAGTTATTAAAAAATTCCTTGTGAACTCTGCACTGAGGAAAGCTTATCAATGAGTGATGTTCTCAGACTTGAAAAATAAACTTTTCAGAGATTTGTTTTAAAAGATTTGCAAAAAAAAATGGAAAAGCAAGCCCTTATTAATCATCGCATATATTTTCACAAAAAAATAGAAATAAGTAGCAAACAAGTTCGGAATTTAAAGTCAGCAATATCGAGCTGGTCCAAATATTAAGATGAGGGTAAGTGTCACGAAATTGGAATATAGCCCTGGATCACCAATTGTTATGCTGAACTTTTATTTGTGAGATTCATTCATTAAAAAGGGAACATATAGTCAATGGTAGATGTGAATTCAGTGGTCGCCTGGAGAGAAACCCTAGGAATCACACCTGAAGATGTCAAGGAAACCTCAAAGGGAGAAACATCCTACAAACTAGATTACAATGACATGTGATTATTTCACACTGTGAATGAAAGAAGACAGCAGTCTGAACAAGAGACACATTTGTGTTTTCTTCTTCAGAAAAAATACAGGGACACATAAAAAGTCAGTTTTAAGCTTTGTCATATATGTGAGTGAGCTGAGATGTTCAGTTCATCATCTTCCTCTTCCAGAGGCTGTAATAATTCCTAGCAAGGAGGCCTTTGTCCTCCCCTGAGATTACTCTTTTAGCTGCAGCAAGTACAAGGTTTTCAAGAGATGTCCTTATTGAACTGAAACATCATTCCTCAATGAGTTTTAGGTCAAAGAAGCATTCACACGTCAAACATTGGTCATGTCTGAAATGCTATGAGAAAATTACACCCTCCTTTCTTCTCCCAGTCACCTGTCCTGCTGTATTGTCCCAACTATGTTGCATTCCAAGGGGAATGACTACTACTGCACCCGTGTCTTTGAGCAGTTTGCTTGGTCAAAAACCTTGAAAGCAGCCAAGAGTCCTCTAGTCCCTTCCATACAATTCTCTAGTAAATCTTTGCAGAATGAAATATCCATGGATAGCACCAAATACATGCAGAATCCTATTTGCTGGCAAAAAACCAAAAAATCAACCAGTGACAGACTGTTGTTGATTAAGTAACACAGATTACAGAATGATTAAAATCATGATCCATCTCTTCTGTCTGGTTGACTTTGGCTTCATCAAGAAATATTGGGCATGACTTGTGGTGGATTTCTGTGTGCATGTTACATTGGTCACCACTTTGCTTCATGTACAGCGTCTATAGCATGCAAACAGTGAGTGCCATCCAGTACAATTTCAGACCTGCAAAATTTCTACAGGCAGCTTTTTGTTGACTATTTGTTGAAATGCAGTTAATAAATACATTGTTTGGATGTGTGGAGATTAGCGAATAGATGGTTTCAGTCTCTGTAGAATCAGATTAGCATGGCATTTTGAAACACAACATTTTATTTGCACTTGTGGCATAGTTTCCCTTGAGAGTAATATGAATAATAACTGGGGATTCACCAAAGTCTTCTGCAGGGGAAAACATTCACTGGACTGTACCTGGCTAAATTAACTTTATTTTTCATTCTCTACGGCTTTATAGCACGCATCCCTCTCCAACATCTCTTCTGTCAATCGTCAGCATGATTCAATTATGCCAAGAAGAGGTTAATTTTCATGTGGTAGGAATGGTTCTGTTCATTTCTCTCTCCCATCATTATTGTGCAATGTTCAATCTAACGGGATTGGATGAGAGATAGTGAAATTCCCACATTGAGGCAGGTGTGACAGGTTGAGACTCGTGTTTGAACACAAATTTCCCAGCAATCAGGCACACACTGCACTAGAGCTCTAAGACTTCCCTTCCCCCTAAATTCAGAATGCAATCATAACGATTTATAAGTGAAACTGTCACCATGTGATGATCTTGAGATTCCAAAGCTCTTTTTTACCTTCTACTGAAAAGATGGATAATATCTGTAATTGGGTACAGTAATACATATAGCAAACAAAACATTCCTAGCTTTCTTCAAGCAATAAAATTTCAGGAGGTTGTATAGCCATGATGTAATAAGCAGCTTTCACATAGTAAACAGTGAATTTATATCCATTACATTAGAAGGAACAGAAGCGCACTTTTTTTTACTGGCCTAGGAGCACCATTCTTTTTATGCCCTTCTGCTACATTAAAATAACTAGAAGGGAAAATGTCGGCCAATGCTGTTACTCCTCCTTGTTAACCAGTCAGCGTATCTAAAAGATACTTACATGTGGATGTCAGCTGAGGGCACGATTGGTTTTACTTTCCTCTTTTTTAAACAGTTGAATATCTTGTCTAGAGTCACATCTGAAGATAAGGAGCAGGAAAGATGCTGATACCTTTGGAATTATCAATGAGTTACTGGACTCAGAAGGTGTGGGGAGATTTTTTTAATTCTGATCTAATCAATTTTCATATGTTTAAGCTAATTATAAGCCTGAATGGGTGGTTGTAAATAGATATGGATGTATTTGAGGCACCCTCGCACAAATCTAGTCATTCTAGGTTATATACTTCATGCAAATTAAAGGTGTATCATGATAATACAAATACAAATTATGATGTCTTTAGAAGTTGCAATACTGATTTAAAATGCAGTCGATAACAGAAGTCACATCAGGAAACGCAGTGCTACCAGACTATTTTGTGATTTCATTCCACTTTTGAACAATCGGGTCATAGAGTCACACAGCATGGAAACAGACCTTTGATACAGCCAGTCCATGCTGACCATATTCCAAAACTAGTCCCACCTACCTGCACTTGGCCCATATTCTTCCAAACATTTCTTACTCATGTACTTATCCAAATGTCTTTTAAATGTTGTAAATGGACCCATATCCATCACTTCCACTAGAAGTTCATTTCACACACAAACAACTCTACGTATAAAAAAGTTGCCCTTCATGTCTTTTTAAAATCTTTCTACTCTCGCCCTATGCTCCCTAGTCTTGAAATCTCCAGGCCCAGGGAAAAGACACCTCTCATTCACCTTCTCTATACCCTTCATGATTTTATAAACCTCTGTAAGGCCACCCCTCAACCTCCTATACGTCAGTGAAAAAGTCCCAGTCTATCTAGACTCTCCTTATAAGTTAAACCCTCCAATCCTGGCAATATCTTGATAAATCTTTTTTGAACCCTCTCTAGCTTATTAATATCCTTCCTGTAACAGGGTGATCAGAACTGAACATAATACTCCAGAAGAGGCCTCACCCATGTCGTTTTCATCCCCAACCTGACTTCCCAACTGTTACACTCAAAGGCCTGAGCAATGAAGGCAGGCATGCTAAATACCTTCTTAACCATCCTGTCTACGTGACACAAACATCAAAGAACTTTATACCTGAACCACTAGGTCTCCCCGTTGCAGAGCATTACCCAAAGCCATACTTTTAATTGAATAGGTCCTGCCCTTGTTTGTTGTACCAAAATGCAATACTTCGTGTTATCTAAACTCCATCTGCGGCTCCTCAGCCCATTGACCCAATTGATCATGATCCCTCTGTGATCTTAATAACCTTCTTCACTATTCACTATACCACCTAATTTTGGCATCATCTGCAACTTACTAATCAGGCCTTCTATGATCTCATCTAAATCATTCATACAGATGACAAACAAAAGTGGACCCAGTACCGATTGCTGTGGAACGCCATTGGTAACAGGCCTTGAATCCAAAAATACAAACCTCAACCACCACTCACTGTCTGCTGCCATTAAGCCAGTCTTGTATCCAAATGGCAAGCTCACCCTGAGTTCTATGTGATCTACCTTTGCTAATTACGCTACCAAAAGGAACCTTGTTTGTGGTTACTCTCATTATGGACAGATGCATCTTTTTTATTACTGTTTCATGCAATGTTGACATCGCTAACAAAGGCAGTATCTGTTGCTCATCGTGAATTACCCCCACGAAGGCAATGGCTTCCCTCTATGCATTGTCCATGTAGTCCACGTGGTGTAGACACACACAGCACCGTCCGGAAAGGAGCTCTGGGAACCCCAGATCAAGTGACAGTGAATAAATGGAAACACTGTCCAATTCAGGACAGCTTGGGGCTGGGAAGGAAACTCGCAGGTATCACTGTTCCCAACCCCGCTGGTCCTGTCCTTCAAGGCCTTGGACATTGAAGGTTTGAAGATGCTGTCGAAAGAGACTTTGAGGGGTAGCAGTACATCTTGTAGACAATATACACTGAGTCAATTGTGGAGGGAACAAATTCTTTAATATCTCTGTGTTACTCTGAATCGGGAAGGTTTCCCTTTACCTATGAGTGGCCAAAGTCTAATTCTGGTATGCTTTTTCTTCAAAATGCCTTTATTTACTGTTTTAGGCAAATAGATCTCTCCCTCGCCCAGACTTTTTCATCTCTCACCCCTTATGATCTCAGGCCAGGCTATCAAATTTATGATATGATCTGGCTAGGGATCAGTAGCTCTCTTTTTAAAAAATAATAGACAAAGTGTGAGATCCCAGGTGCTTACAAAGAAATTAAAGATACAAAAATCAAGGGTTTTGAACAAACTACAGTAGACTACTTTACAAAGTTGGATTGGTAATACAGTTTATAATGGCGAAGATTCTTCAATAAGAAGATAGTCATTGCAGCAGTGTAGACCGGAGTTGCATGTTAGGACCAGACAAAAATTCTGGTAGGGCTGGACCTGCATGGGAATTGGCCATGAAGTTGCCATTTTTGGAGTGAAATTAGCCAGGGTCTAGGAACCCCTGACTATGGAGCAGAGTCAGAAATTTTGAGGGTCAGACATGCTAAAGCTTAAAGTTATTCAAAAACAGTTAGAGGATTGAAAGCACACAGAAAAGAAATTGCTGAAGAAACTCAGCAGGTCTGGCAGCATCTGTGGAGAGAAATCAGAATTAATGTTTCAAGTCCAAGTGAGCCTTATTTCGCATCTGCAGTTCTTTGTTTTACTTTAGAAGATTAAAACTTTCACTAATTCACTATTAAATAGAACCTCCAACTCACCAACAACCCACCCTCGCAAATATCAACCCCCCACCATAAATCTGCACTTGATATCACTTACATACTCAAGCTCTATGCTCAGAAAACCCTCGACCCACACTCTCTAATGTCCCACCCCAAACCATGCTGGATCTGACCCCAAACTGACACACTTCCTGACCAAACTGAACCTGTCATCCCGCTCCCCCCGCCCGATCCCGTGATTGTGACAGCCACCCCTGAACAACCTGGGGTCAACAACATTCTTTGACTTTGTCAGTCCCAACACAACTGATCTGAAGACTCTCTCTCCTAGTTATAAGTCCAACTCTGACTCAGAAACCCAACTTGAGATATGACTGGAGCTGGTCCCTCCCCACCAAATCCCTGATCTAGCACCTCAATCTTGACCACTCCCACACCTGGCATCCTAATTCTCAACCACTCTCACAAACCTACCATTCAGCCTCACATTTATACCCTTGCCGTTCATCCATGTGCCAACCAAACTCCGCACTTATTTTACACATTTCCCTTCTTGTCGTAGCTTCCAAAATGGCTAGAGGACCTTTAAATCACAGAGTGTGGCATTTACTGCTGGTAAAAGACACATAGCTTTCACACTGATCAGCTCTGCACATGATTTGTGATTCATCTACACTGCATTGGAATGACAAGGCTCCTGGCCAGGAAATTTATGGGGAGAGCTGCTCAAATGTTGTGTCTTTTTTTTGTCTGATCAGGATTGGAATAAGTTGCTAAATCTTACTTTTTTTTAAGCTGAGTACCAATTTCATCATGTTCAGAAGGCTGTGTGAGTTGTTTATACTGCATCAACCCAAACCAAACTTATGAACTAACGACCTCCCCGCATGGCACAACCCATGCCTGAGGCTAGCCCCATTCTCTGGTTCACTGTAGTTGGAGTTTCTCTTCACTGCATAGATGTCCTTGGATTCGCACAGCCATCGCTGTATTTGAAAGGCCACTATGCATCCAAACAAGTAATGACATTCTCAAATGACCATGTACAGTGACTGGAATTCATTGCACTGAACCTTCAATACTCAGGCACATCGCTTTCTCTCTTTTTTATCTTGCTGGTACCAGCTGGATGCTAACAGTCCACAGGGCACACAGGCCACTCTGCAAGAAATACCCTCCACCATCTCAGAGGAAGACCCTTCAGAAGTGTCAGAAGAAGCAACATCATGACTGCCCCTGGCAGCCACTCAAACCCCTCAACCAGCTCAGACATGGGTGGGAATGTTAGTTAGTGTCAGGAGCAGTGACTGGTGAGCACTTCATTGCCACCGTTCTACAGCTGGTTGAGGGAGAAATGGCACTTGGAAGTGCCATGAGATCAGACACCCACTCAGCTCCAGGCAGGAGTTTGTGACCATGCACAAACAGATATGGGGCATGAGCAGCCATGTAGGAGAAAACTGTCCATACAGTGCGCAGCTATCCTATAGGGAACCTTCTGGCCTATGCATATAATTGTCTAGCTATCTCCATGAACAGGTTCGTGGCTATTAAGAGTCTAGGTGTCTGCTGGACATACAATTAGACCTGGAATCTATGGCTGTAACCATTGGTCCACAGCACCAACAGCAAGGGTACAGGAAGAGGGGCTTTGACCTCACTCCAGAAGCCCATTCCTCACAAGGAGATAGGTCAGCTTCAGTATACATCCAACTGGAAGAGGCCCCACACACGGGCCCTTCAGAATTCTCCTCTCAGGACAGAGCCTGCCACGTTGAGGCTTGTAGGAGTTCAAGCCAAGGAGGGCACACTTGCCTCCAGCAAGAACACTGCCTCTGTCCAGACCCTCCAGACACAAATATCTGAGGTTGCCCAACCAAACTTCCAATGATAAGGGGCTCAGCGTAGGGCAGGGTCCCTTCAGCACAGCTTCATAACCGGGATTGCACTGAGATAGTGTGAGAGGGAAAGAATAAAGAAAATCTCTTGAGGTCACGCTGGTAGCTCAATTTGCTTGTATCTCTGCGTAGGCACTACAGCAACTGTAACACAGTGAGTTCAGCCATCCGAATCTATACATGATGCTCCTGCTCCTCTGATGCTGCTTGGCCTGCTGTGTTCATCCAGCTCCACACCTTGTTATACCGTGTTTAATATTGGACAAGACAAGCTGCTGCTCCACATGCAGGCAAGGTGTACCTTGCAGTTGGAAGGGGCCCTGATAACTAGAACATCATTTCTCCAAGTGCAGTGGACAGACATTGATATTGCATCGTAGGCCTCAAGTGGGCGATGGAGTTGGGTTTTGCATGAAATGGCCAGCAATGGTTGGGACAGGGAGGTGGTTTGCAAACAGTGTGCCAGCGTAAAAGAGTTGCCCGGGTTTGGGGGACCCCAGGTGTGCATCCACTGAAATGTATGGTTTGGTATGTAATGCTGTTTTCGTTGGGTTTTGTATCTCTCCCCTTCCCTTGCAGGGTGAGGAACTTACCCTACCCACTCCAGTCTGGTCGCAACCATTTTATGTGCCATTGCACATTTTGCAGTTTACAGGTTAATAGTGGGCTACAGATGTGCTTCTCGCACAGTGCGACTTCCAGGCTCCAACTTCACGTGTCAATCAGCCCCTAGATATCATCACCTGCTTCCTGGTAGCTCTTTAGAATCATTAGAATCCCTACAGTGTGGAAACAGGCCCTTCGGCCCAACAAGTCCACACAGACCCTTGCAGCATCCCACCCAGACCCATCCCCCCATAACCCACACACCACTGAACACTATGGGCAATTTAGCATGGCCAATCCACCTAGCCTGCACATCTTTGGGCTGTGGGAGGAAACCAGAGCACCCGGAGGAAACCCACACAGACACGGGAGAACGTGCAAACTCCGCACAGAGTGTCACCTGGGGTTGGAATCGAACCCGGGTCCCTGGTGCTGTGAGGCTGCAGTGCTAACCACTGAGCCACCGTGCTGTCCTAATTTCTATCAATCCCACACCTTTGCATGGCCCCAGACCCCCACCTACTTGTGCCTGCACCTGCCCACCTTTCCCTACCAGCTTCCAGCAGATGAGGTGACCGTGCCAGATATGTCTCCCCTTAGAAACCAGGGTGCTGTTGACTGTCAATAAGCTCCTGTCAAATTCAATAATTCAGCTAAGAACGTACATACCGAGGTTTATTTTTCATTAAAAGTGAACAAAACCGGCAGAACAAACAGAAGCCAAAGCTGCTAGTCAGATCCAATGACAGCTCCTTTGTATAAAACTGGAGCTTCTTACCAACTGAAATAGAACAGTCAAAGGAAGATGAGATGAGATGAATGCCAAGTGTGATTCAATAAATAATTGAGTGAACTTAGTGGAGGGTATAAACCTGGAAGAAAGCCTTGCTGGTAAGACAAAATGTTGGCAAACTGTTGTGCGTGAAGAATAAAGATTTGAGGGTGGGGGATGGGGGTGGTGTCAGCAGTGGTAGCAGTTGTTTGAACAATGTTTAGTGAAGTAAAAGGGATATAGAACAGTGTGATAAGCAAAACAAAACAATATTGGAAAGGTGTGCATGTGACGTGAGGCTTTGCAAAGTAAATACACTAATCCTGGACTTGAAGTGGTGAACCACACTTGAAGGAAGCATTGGTTTGAGAAAGCAGATCACACTGTTGTTGTCTTAACTACTCTTCACTTTCTCTTCAAGCACAGCTGCCAGTCACAAGTGCAGGGTTGGTGCTGTTTTTATTTGGTCTGTTGCTTATAATTTAAGTATACTTAATCCATTACTCTATGTGATAGCCTGTAAAACACATAATTCTAACATATTTATGTCAATCAGAAGCCTTCAGAACTTTCATCACAGATAGAAGAGAATCAAATAGTGCAATAGCAGTCCATAACTTCTATGTAATTTTACAGTTCTCTGGGTGGGTTGGGGTTGGGGGGGCATGGTGCAGGGTGGCAGGAAATGAGGAGGTCATCAAATGGGTTGTTATGCCAGTGGCACTGCACTTGACACCCAAATTTCCATTCCTATTCCCAGTGCAATTTTCCAAGTCTCTCCTTCCACTGTCTGTGGGATTTTATTAGCTATGTGGAAAACTCGTGCCAAGTTCCTGTCACCCCAGTGAAAGCTGGCCTGACTGGTGCCTATGGATGCTTCCTTTTCAGGTCCTGTACCAGTTGAAGGCCCCTAAGGTATCCTCCCTGCTGATTCCCTTCTCCACATCTCTGTCCACACAATCTCACCAGCCCCTACTCACCAGCCAACCTTCTCCTCACAAAGCCCTGCATTTACCTTGATTAGTTGGAAGCTCTCAGAGGTGCCTCTTCAACTATACTGAGGGCAGAAGTTCCACCTAAACCAAATAATGGCCTGAACGTTATGCTGATAGGCTGGGAACCCAGGTCCTAATATAAATACCAGCTCTACATTGGAAGAAAGGTTTGTGTTCTTTCTTGGAAGTAAGCAAATTGAATTCTGCTTCAGGATCTTTTTAAACATTCAGGCAAAGTTGCATAACTAAGTCCATAACTAACTAATGTTGCTTTGCTTGTTCCCTGTCGACCCACCTGCCTTATTCAGAGAATTGAAAAGTTGATCTGTAGCATGTGCAGGAATTCAATCTGATCAGACTGATCACACGATCCATGATGATACAAAGTTGGGTATAACCAAGCTGAAGTGCTGAACTGAATCAACAAATTGCATCACTTTTGTTGCTCATTGACACACATTTGCTCAGTCTGTAACCTGCCAACATTGGGTAACCATGATCTGAATACATATTGACCTTTTCATCCTCTCAATATAATCATGATTACTGCAGGTATATTGGAGGGATAACTTTATACTTAATGCTTAACTTGTAATGTTATGACCTTTCATGTGGCTCAGTAGACTGCATAAAAAGTTTCAAACTCAAACTTCACTACAGCTATCCAGACTTCAACAGGGGCATAGCTAACGTGGGATGACGTACTTCACAGTCACCACCAGACTTGGATTGCCCCCGCTAGTAGTGTTCACTTCTTCCAAACCAGTTTCACACAGGGAAAGAAAGTTCCATTTGGTTCTAATTCTGCGTCAGAAAATCTGAGTAAAAATTTTGCTCCTTGTGTAATTTCATATGAAATCGGAACGTAAAATCTTGTACTGGACCAGGCTGGATCTCTGGCCTGTTTGCTTTCTTTCGGAGTAATCAATCGCTTCAAGCCTACCTGGAATCTCGCGGTATCCTTTATGTGCCATGCCTTACCTTGCTTTTTAGTATTTCTCCCCTCTATCCAGAGATACCAGGCTCACAGTACTGCTGTATAACCTTGCCATGTGGAGCAGATACAAAGCTAGAAATGTTGTCAATGTCACCAACCAAGAGGCCCAGATAATGTTCCGGGGGCCCGGGTTCAAAGCCTGTCATGGCAGATGGTGGAATTTGAATTCAATAAAAGCCTGGAATTAAGAATTCAGTGATGACCAAGAATCCATTGTCAATTGTTGGGGGAAAAACCTATCTGTTTCATTGATGTCCTTAAGGGAAGGATCTGGCCTACATGTGACTCCAGACCTACAGCAATGTGGTTGACTCTTAACTACCCGCAGGGCAATTACGGATGGCCAACAAATGTTGACCTAGCCAGTGATGCCCTCATCCCATGAATGAATAAAATAAAGCCCATCACCTGTCTGACACTTTCTGCCTGATCTGTTTCCCTCCTGAAATGAAGAGGGAACTTGAGGGGAGTTGAAAACAGGTGGCACAGCCATTACTTATGGTTCAGTAGGAGAGGTACCCTCTAAGCAAGTGGGTAGGCAGCAGAGAGGGCATGCAAAAGGAGTCGGGGATTGGTGACAGTGACTGAAGGAACATTTTGCAGCCAATAGTGAGAATGAGAATGAGAGAGCAATAGCAATGGTGGGAGATGAATATAATAGCAGACACAGGCAAGTGTGGGGCATCACAGAGAAGAAGGTACCACTTAAGCTGGTGAAGTGGAGAAGGTCATTCGTCTTCTTTTTACATTGCTATGCATTCCTCCAGATTGCTGAGATCACATGGAGCTGAGTTGCAACTGTCCAAATTGGCATGGTTGTATGTTATGGCCTCCATTGCGAATCCTGCAGGTAGTGACATCCTGATTCTGCACCAGCCCGTTCACCAGGACTTCTGGGTCCTTGCCCATAGACCGAGGTACAAATGCTTCCTTATCTGTCATCTGGCAAATATCTAGATCTGTGCAGATCTGTACCCATCCAGACTAACAGATACACAACATCCTTTTAGAGATGGCACCAGTGCCAAGGGTGCTGGTCAACTCCAGGATATCCCAGCAGTGGTGACTTGTCCCAGGTCAGGTGGATGGTGTAACGGGGCTAGACACAGGCAGCAGGATCCATCGGGACGGGGTAAACAGTAAAGAAGTAGGTTTGTTAAGATTCGGTGAGAAATCACAATAGTCCTTACTGGAGAGGGGACTTCAATGAAAAATTACGAAACTAGCATTTAATCTAAAAACACATAAAATTTAGCTTTCAATATGAGCCCAGCAGTTAATGCCCACCTGGTTCAGTTATAGCCTAAATCAAATCTCAGTCAGAAATCTATGGGTTCAGCCTCAATTGAACCCAAAGGGAAGACATGCATGCATGGGGTTATTGGGCTGGACACAGGTGTAGGATTAAGTCTTGAACTAATACGAGGGAGTTGAGCAACCTCCCCCAGTTCAACAACTTTGACACATATAACTCTCAAGCTTTAGGCAGGGTGTACACTACCTCTTTGGGCAAAGTGTTTGTCAATTCCAAGATGCTATTTAGTCAATTACAGTGCTATTAGCATGGATGTTCCAATTTAAATGTGGATTTGCTGGTTTCCAATACTTCCTGGAACTCAGCAATGAAAGCAAGATGTGAACACAGTGGCAATTGAGAGCTCCAAAGATGTGACAGGGAAAAATGCCAACAAGAGCTGGAAGCTTACAGCTGATGCCTTGCATGCTTGTGTGAAAGGAGCACCACTGGCAGCAGGAAAAAGTACAACGAAAGCACCATTAGCAGCAGCAGCAACAACAGCTTGTGGAGCAGAAATCTGGAGTTTCACTGGGAGAGAGGGATTTGCAAAGATTACAGAAGATGATACATGGTACTTAGGGTCTACAGTTCAAGGATGAGCTTCCTTGACATGTTCATACAACAGTCACTCAGGAGGGCTTATGGTATTGTGTTAGATAGCAACATACAGTTAGAGACTGTTAGAGCTGGATCTTCCAGGAAGACACTTAAAGATCTCTCAGCCAGAGGCCCACAGATGTATCATCATTGAAGTGATTGGACGAGGGTGCCAATAATACCAATTTTACCACTGATGCTGCCAGTCAGAATATAGAAGCAGTGGAGTTTGCTTTCCCACAAATACAGGGCATATTTGCAGCACACATGTGACAATTGAGGCACCTATAGATCCCTGAGTAATGTCCCTCAACAGCAAGGACATCCACTCCATCCACATGCTGCTGGTGTGGAACCACAACAAAGATTTTTATGGGGGTGTGTAACTTTTTTGGGAGCTGCCAAGACACTTCCGTCCTGTGCCAGTCTATCCTCCCTGCTCTGGGCTCATTGGAGGCCATTACTCCAACCTCCAAAAAGTCTGTACCTCAATTACCCCTCCTCCTTCTGTAACCTGTGTAAAATTGGATCACACTGAAACACTATACCCTCCTCCAATCACAACTCACATCCTTCTTGGCCCCAGCAAAGATCTCCTTTGGGAAGTGGGTGCAGTCCCAGAAGTGGCCACCACTCCTGGAGGTGCTGCTGGGTTCAAATTGGCCAGCAGTCCTCAGAGGTAGGACATCCTCCAGATGGGTGTGAAAGCCACAGCCCGAGTGAATTAACACTCCTGAGTGGGGCCAGGATCACTGTTGACTTTTTTTGTTAAAGGGTGAGGGAACTCCAGTGAACCAGAAAATCCTGTCCAGTTTTTTTGTGGCTGAATTAAGAAGCCGCTGATTGACATGCTGCACTCACTTCTGGGTTTGCAGTGTGTCACTGAATGCTTCTGTTCGTCCACCTCACCAACTCCTAATCCCTGTACATCTCAAAGTTCAAATCCACTCCATAGTTTCAGTTGAAACCTCATTGTTCTGAGGGACTCCTGCATTTTTACAGTTGAATAAGATGTTAGCTATTATCCCAAGCATTAAAAAAAATCTTGACGCATTATCCAAATAAAAGTAATTTCTTCTTTATATCTCCCACTTTCAATTACTGCTAGCGACTAAACAACTAAATAGTCATTTATCTCATTTGCTGTTTTGAGCACCTTTTTATAATTTAGTTGTTATATCCACTTGTAACAAAAGTGAAACAATGATTACACTTCAAAATGCTTTGAAATGTTGAAATGTCCTGGGGACATGCTAAGATGTTACAAAGTGAAAATGCTGTCTTTCAATTAACCTCCTTTCAGACTTACATAATTTGCTGTTGACAATTTATCTATTTTTCAATCTAAAGCATTCACTTCTAGTTCTCACAGATTCTTCATTCATTAGCAGTACATTGATGCACCAAGCAGTGATAATGCATGATTAAAAAAAGTATTTCAAATTACAAGAAAAGTAGCAGTCATCAAGTTTGACTTAAATTACATCACAAAGTTTATTAAGTTTCATTAAATCACTTCCTGGTTATTGAACATTTAATCCCCCGCCCCCACCTGCCACATTAGAGGAGGGTAAATGATTGATTCTCTTAATTATTCAGCAGTTAAAATTGTTACAATATATACATCGTGTTGAACCTGCAAACAGCTGTAGCTTTAACTTTTACACTGGTGCTGCAGATATTTGAAACTTGCTTACTTATAATCAAAACTCATTGAGTAAATAGGTAAGGTCACTTACGATCAGCATACATTTGACATTATTTAACCACGGGGCCAATGACTGGAGAAAGACAATAGATTTCTTAATTAACCATATAACATTGTTACTAGCTGGCTGAAGGAGAACTAATCCAAGTTGGGTGTTTCTGTGAAAGCTATAGCCAATATCCAGAATAAATTCATTTCATAGCTTCTATTATTCCTGGTGCATGGCCCGACTTTCAAATCATGCTGCTTATATTTCCTAATTTGTATTCTCTCATCCTCTCAGGTTGCCTGCTGAAATCAGAATATTTGAGAATATAGAAATAAGAGCAGAGGAATAATTCATTGGATGTGCAGTGTCTTGACATATTTAAGAATGCTTAAGGCACTTATATCAAAGCATGCTTTATTTTTGTTCACCTCAGTTAGCTTAGTGGCGGTCTCTGCTTTGAGTGAGAGGTTTGTGGATTGAAACCCTACTGCAGTCTCCCAAACAAAGAACACGGAAATGCAAAGAGGAACTCAAAAAGAGGTCTCACTTTCATTGAAGCCCATCTCCAAACTCTATTTAAAGAGATTGAACAAAGGCAGGCAATATAACATTGTTGGTTTTTCACTTGAGCATCCATGCAACCATCATTCTCTAAAATTAAGAAATATACAGGCAATCTTTCACTTTGAACTCAAGTTTGAGGGGTCAAATACTCAAGATCTTACAGCGGTTGTCAGCAACTTTCATTTGTTTACACTCTCACTCTTCAAATTCTTCATCCACTTTAACAGCAGGATCTTACATTAGCTATTCCATGCAATTTGAGGGACAATCATCAAGTGAAATTGGAGGTGTAGTGGACAGCAAAGAAGGTTGCCTCAGAGGACAATGGGGCCTTGATCAGATGGGCCAATGGGCCAATGGTCTGAGGAGTGGCAGATGGATTTTAATTCAGATAAATGTGAAGTGATGCATTTTGGAAAGGCAAATCAGGCAGGACTTATACATTTAATGGTAAGGTGCGGGGGAGTGTTGCTGAACAAAGAGATCTTGGAGTGCTGGTTCACAGTTCCTTGAAAGTGGAGTAGCAGGTAGATAGGATAGTGAAGAAGGCATTTGGTATGTTTGCCTTTACTGGTCAGTGTATTTGGTATGGGAGTCAGAAGGCCATGTTGCGGCTGTACAGGACATTGGTTAGGTGACTATTGGAATACTGCAAGCAATTCTGGTCTCCCTGCTATAGGAAGGATGTTGTGAAGCTTGAAAGGGTTCAGAAAAGATCTACAAGGATGTTGCCAGGGTTGGAGGGTTTGAACTGTAGGGAGAGGCTGAATAGGCTGGGGCTATTTTCCCGAAAGCATTACAGGCTGAGGGGTGACCTTATAGAGGTTTATAAAATCATAAGGGGCATTGATAGGGTGAATACCCAAGGTCTTTTCCCCAGGGAAGGGGACTATGGAGGGCATAGGTTTAAGGTGAGAGGGGAAAGATTTAAAAGGGACCTAAGGGGCAGTGTTTTCATGCAGAAGGTGGTGCATGTATGGAATGAGTTGCCAGAGGAAGTGGTGGAAGCTGGTACAATTACTACATTTAAAAGGAATCTGGATGGGTATATGAATAGGAAGGGTTTAGAGGGATATGGGCCAAATGCTGGGAAATGGGACTAGATTTATTTAAGATAAGTGGTCGGCATGGATGAGTTGGACTGAAGAGCTTCGTTCCATGCTGTACAGCTCTATGACTCTATAATTCTGTGCTCCAAGGTTACTCAAGCCTAAGCACACAAAAGCACAAGCATAGCAACTCATCACTGAGTGTAGCACGAGAAAAAGTGCAAGCTTAGAGTTAAGAAGGTCTCCTTGGGGTTGGGGAAGAATGGAAAGGAGTTAACTTTTGTGGTCCACTAATGACATGGGTAGTACTAAGAAATAGGTTCTGCTAAAGAAGTATAAACAACTAAGTGTTAAATTTAGAAAAAAAAAACGCAAAGATAATAATCTCGAGATTACTACCTGAGCCATGAGCAAATTGGCCTAAGGTTAATAAGACCAGAGAGTTGAATGATTCCTGGTAGGTTGCAGAATGTTGTATGTGAGAGAAATGGTTTTTAGATTCATGATTCACTGGCACCAGTGCTGAGGAAAGAGGCAGTTGTAAAATTACAATGGTGTTCACTTCAAATTGCTGGGACCAGTGTACTGGCATATTTTATACCTTGGGCTGTAGATTGAATTCTGTACTAAATAAGTGGTGGGGGATGTGAGAGAAGGGTGGTGGTATAGCAGAGGTTTGGAAAGTTAATGATAAAAGAACAGGCAATAATGAAGAGCAAAAATATGAATAAAAATAAACTGACTGTGACAGGGTTGAACAGACATATAAATATTCGGAAATGACATCAGAGTAGACAAAAACAATAAAAAGACAGAATTAAAGATTCTTTATCTGAATGCTTACAGCATTTGCAACAAGATGGATTGACTGATTGCGCAAATAGAAATAAATATGACATAAAAGCTATTATAGATATGTGGCTGCAATGAGACCTGGATATTCAAGGATATTTGTCATTTCAGAAGATCGGGAGGAAGGGAAAAGTAGGCAAGGTAGGACTGTTAATAGTGTGAAATGAGCTAGATTTAGAAAATCATAATGTAGAATCAGTTCAGGTGGAAATAAAAATTGAAATTGAAAGAAGTCAGTTTTGGTTGTAGTTTATAGGCTCCCGAAGTGTAGCTATACAGTAGGACAGAGTCTGAACCAAAAATGTTAGAGTTTTGCAAGACAGGTACTATGATAATCATGGGTGACTTTAGTTTTCAAATTGATCAGACAAATCAAATAGGTGACAGTAGCCTGGAGGAGAGGTTTCAAGGGAATATTTGGGACAATTTCTTAGAATACTATATTCTGCAACCTACCAGGAACCAGGCTAATTTGAACCTTATAGGGTACACTGTTAGGGGATTAATTGAGGGTATCATAAAAAGACAATGAGTTACAGTTATGGGCACACTTTGCCATCTCGGATTATGATGTTGTAGTGAAAATGGAGATCTGGCTCAAGGAAGGGCAGGACTGGGATTAAGATATTCTTGGTTATAAGCTGTTGTGAAAAGATAGGAAAAAAGAAAAAGGAGACCTGCTTTTTTTTTTGACCATGAAGTAACTGCAGAACTGAAGAAAAAGGATGTTACCGAAGGGTTAAAGGATAGTAAAAGAAGTGGTACAATCAATGTGGAAACAGGGAAGATACACATCAAGTCAAGATGTATGGTAGAGGTGCTAAATAAATGTCTGACATTGGTCTTTACCTGTGAATCAGGTTTTGCCTAATCTATTGTGACAGAGGAGGAAATCCAGTGACCAGAAGATTTTAATGTTGGTAAAGGGGGAGATACTGGACAAGCTGCAAGTACTTAAAATAGAAAAGATGCCAGCATGGAAACAGGGCCTTTGGCCCAACTCTTATCTTATGAAATCACCAGAGATCTTTTGAAATCCAATGAATATTTCCAAAGGTAAAATGCACTCCTGGCCAGTGGTGCCCCTGGAGATGTGAATAACTCTTCCAAGCTCACCACAATCTGAAAATGAGAACCATCCAAGCTAATGGTTGAGGATGTTTGGCTGTGGTTTGTGTGACCAGTGTCTACACCAAGTGAAGCTTTGTTGCAGTCATAATTTCGACCTATGGCAGCTTTATGGAAATATTTCTCAGTCACCCAGCCACCATTCCTTATCAACAGTCAGGGTCAAATCAGGCCTTCCATTCTATGGAAGTACAGATAAGTGCTGTGGTGGAATTTGAGGACAGCTTCAATCACCTTTAAAGGCCTAACTAAAAATCGTAGCTTCAGGAGATTGTGAAAACTCTATGAGTTAATCTGATTTGTCATTAAACCTGCTTATCCACTGGTTAAAGGGAATCAACTTAGAACCTGGAATTGACATGTCTGAGGCTGCTTAGGACAGACTCACATGTCAGGTATCCAGCCTACCTCCTCAACGGTGGCAAGCAGGAGATGGTATGAGGCTACTCTGGTAAAAAACAGAAGAGACTCAGTCTAGGTCTGAGAAGATTTCACTATGGTTAGAGACCAAAATATCTTACAGGTCATTTTATTCCATGGGCAATGTTTCCAGCAGAATGTTACTCAGTGTGGCCAGTTTTATCAATACACAGTATCTGTAAATTATTTGTACAGTCTTTAATATTGAAGGAGTACAGCACAATATGCTCCAGATTCTGTGCAATGTCCTTCTACAGGCAAACCAACACCATTCATTTTTAATGCAACACATAAATCATTGGAGAAGATTTCCTGGCTGTCATAATCACTACCCAAATTTTCAGCAAGTTGAAAAACCACTCACCCACAGCTCCATCAACACTCAAGAAACTCGATGCCAAAACAGTCTGCTTGATTGGCAATATATCCAGAAACATTCACTCCTTCCACCATTTTGATGCTCAGTCACAGCAGTGTAAACCATTCACAAGTTGCACTACAGGGATTCACCTTGGCCCTTTAGACAGCTCCTTCCAAACCCACAATCACTACCAACTGGAAGGATAAGGACAACAGATACATGGGAACACTGAAACCTGCAAGATCTGCTCCAAGCCACTCACCAACTTGCAAACATGTTGCTGTTTCTCCACTGTCACCGGGTCAAAATGCTGAACTCCCTCCCTAGGAGCATTGTAGATGTATCTGTGCCAAAGGGACTGCAGCAGTTCAGGAAGGCAACTTACCTTACCAGCTCCTTCTCAAGGGCATTTAGGAATGAAAAATAAATGCTGGACCACCCAGGAAAGCCGACATCCCATGCATGAATAACAACTAAAAAAACTTCACTTGATTCTGCCAACAGCTACGGCTCATATTTCTCATTCTAACTTATGTTATTGTACATTCAAACATTGGAAATTTGATACGGCAATGCCACTGACCCAAACGGAAATATATCTAAATTAGATGCACAGAGGTTCCATGTACAGATTGCTGGAAGCTCCAAATCACATTAGGGAATAGTAAATATTGAATTTAGGGCAGTGAACCTGTGAAAATGGCTTCTTTTCAATGTACTGACCATATAAATGAAGTATCCCAGTTTAACATCAAAAAACTGATGAAAATGTCAAGAAATTAAAGGGCCTTTTCTTATCCACACCTCCACCACTTCTGAGTAAGTCGCACATTAAATATCTTAAAACAACCCAAATAGTTCAACAACAGTGATAATCAATAAAAACATTTTGACACTTATGACAGAGAAAAAGATAGTAGAACAAATGTCGGAAAGTTGGGTCAAAGAGGTAGGTTTTAAGAAGCGTCCTGAAACAAGACACAGTGGTGCAGAGACTGAGAATATTGGGGATAACAAGGTGTGGGGCTGGATGAACACAGCAGGCCAAGCAGCATCATAGGAGCAGGAAAGCTTGATGTTTCGGGCCTAGACCCTTCTTCAGAAATGGGGGAGGGGAAGAGGGTTCTGAAATAAATAGGGAGAGAGGGGGAGGCGGATAGAAGATGGATAGAGGAGAGGATAGGTGGAGAGGAGGCAGACAAGTCAAAGAGGCGGGGATGGTGCCAGTAGGTGAGCGTAGGTGGGGGGGTAGGGAGGAGATAGGTCAGTCCAGGGAGGACAGACAGGTCAAAGGGGCGGGATGAGGTTAGTAGATCGGAGATGGGGGTGGGGCTTGAGGTGGGAGGAGGGGATAGGTGAGAGGAAGGACAGGTTAGGGAGGCGGGGACGAGCTGGGCTGGTTTTGGGATGCGGTTGGGGGAGGGGAGATTTTGAATCTTGTGAAATCCACATTGATACCATTGGGCTGCAGGGTTCCCAGGCTGAATATGATTTGCTGTTCCTGCAGCCTCCGGGTGGCATCATTGTGGCATTGCAGGAGGCCCAGGATGAACACGTCGTCTGAGGAATGAGAGGGGGAGTTGAAATGGTTTGCGACTGGGAGGTGCAGTTGTTTGTTGTAAACTGAGCGCAGGTGTTCTGCAAAGCGGTCCCCAAGCCTCCGCTTGGTTTCCCTGATGTAGAGGAGGCCACAATGGGTACAGCGGATGCAGTATACCACATTGGCAGATGTGCAGGTGAACATCTGCTTGATGTGGAAAGTCTTCTTGGGGCCTGGGATTGGGGTGAGGGAGAAGGTGTGGGGGCAGGTGTAGCACTTCCTGCGGTGGCAGGGAAAAGTGCCGGGTGTGGTGGGGCTGGAGGGGAGTGTGGAGCGGACAAGGGAGTCACGGAGGGAGTGGTCCCTCTGGAAAGCAGATAAGGGTGGGGAGGGAAAAATGTCTTTGGTGGTGGGGTCTGATTGCAGATGGCGGAAGTGTTGGAGGATGATGCGTTGGATCTGGAGGTTGGTGGGGTGGTACGTGAGGACGAGGGGGATTCTTTTTTGGTTATTATTGCGGGGACGGGGTGTGAGGGATGAGTTGTGGGAAATGCGGGAGACACGGTCGAGGGCGTTCTCGACCACTGTGGGGGGAAGTTGCGGTCCTTGAAGAATGAGGACATCTGAGATGTACGGGAGTAGAATGTCTCATCCTGGGAGCAGATGCGGCGGAGGCGAAGGTATTGGGAATAGGGGATGGCATTTTTGCAGGAATGTGGGTGGGAGGAGGTGTATTCCAGGTAGCTGTGGGAGTCGGTGGGCTTGAAATGGACATCGGTTTCTAGGTGGTTACCCGAGATGGAGACAGAGAGGTCCACGAAGGAGAGAGAAGTGTTGGAGATGGTCCAGGTGAACTTCAGGTTGGGGTGGAAGGTGTTGGTGAAGTGGATGAACTGTTCGAGCTCCTTGTGGGAGCACGAGGCGGCGCCGATACAGTCATCAATGTAACGGAGGAAGAGGTGGGGTTTAGGGCCAGTGTCGGTCCGGAAGAGGGATTGTTCCACGTAACCTACAAAGAGGCAGGCATAGCTTGGGCCCATGCGGGTACCCATGGCCACCCCCTTTGTCTGTATCACTGAGAATATTGGGGTGGGTTTTCTGGCACTTAGAGCTGAAGTAACTGAGAACACTGCTACAAATGATGTCGTGATTAAAGTCCAGGATGTTCAAGAGGACGGAAATGGAAGTGTGAATACTTGTCGGGATAAAGGAGACTCCAGAGCTTGATGAGAGATTTTAAAACAAGCATGAGGCTTTTAATGCATAAGCATTTCAGAATGGGAGCTAGATAAAATGAGCAAATACAGGGATGACGGGTGAGTGTGATTTGCATAGGTTAATGTATAGCTCAAGGTTAAGTTGTAGAGTCTTGGATGAGCACTTGCTTATGTACATGAGAAGATAGGGTGCCAAACAGGAAGGAGCTTCAATTGTCAAGTCTGAATGAAATCAAGCCATGGTTGAAGGTTTCAGCAGCAACAGGGTTGGAGTCAGGTGATGTTATGCAACTGAACGTAGGCAGTTATGTTGTGATGCAGATATGTGGTCAAAAACTCATTTTGTACTCAACACAATTTTAACTTGGTGATGTGCGAAACATAGCAGCAGGAGCAGGTCATTCAGTTCCTTGAGCCTGCTTCATCAATCTGGAACATGGATCATCATTTACCTCAATGACGTTTTCCTGCACTATCGATGTTATTAGTATCTTGTAAAATGCACAGCTTTCGACAGCTGCCAGGGATGGAAATGTTTGTCAGAGACTAAAGTTTGGTCAGTAACTGAAGATGATGGATCCAAATGTTCCCAATAATTTATCATACAGAATTTCTGTTCATCTCATGTGGAAATTTGGATAGCAGAATGAAAAACAGAGTCAGATGTGAGGACCAATGAGGTTACATTGGTTCTCTGAATTGACCTTATCAAAATAACTGATAAAAAAAAGTTTCATCGAAATGTATTAAACATTCCTGCTGAAACATTCTAAAAGTACAATTTTGAGGCAAAGATCTCCAAGGATTCATTAAGCTTTTAACAATTCAAACTTTCATTCAATTGAACCATACTTATAGTTATGGAGGCTGCTCGAGCCATAAAATCACAGAAATGTGTAACTTTTTCTACACTATAGAATACCCAAATCACAGAAGGTGAAAACAGGGAAACAGAGGAAAGATAATTGTTGTCACTTGTCAGCTCCGTGCCCTCATTTTTTAAAAAAAATTTAAATTGATTTTAAAAAGAAACCAATATTTTTTATTGCTAAAGTATTAGATTAGGGACAGCCAGCTTTTGCATGGCTGCGTGTGATAGTTGCAAAGTCCTAATGGTGTCCATGAGAAAAAATAGCACTGCCAAAAAAGAACTGACCTGTGACGCACCTGCACATTTGGTATAAATGATATGCAAAGGGGGTGAAAATACTGTGTACATCTCACTTTCTACAACATGATTAACCTTTTCAGTTGAACCTCAGAATAATGCAGTATATATGGATGTGCATTGTAAGTTTAACAGTTGATAGATTATCCATGCTTGTGATTATAAACTAAAGTCATAAATTCTTTTTTGGTATTTCTTGATCCCCAGTTTCTAATATATTATAATTGTGAACAATTTTCCTTCTAAATTCAAATCCATAACATTAACCACTATCTCAATCTATTTTAGAAGATTTCAATGGTTTTGATTTGCACCTTAGTTAGTGTTAGGAAAGCACTATGCAGATGGAATTTGACAATGAATGTATATGGAAACTGTAGGTCTTCATGATACACAAACAGATGAGATACAGAAGTCGAATCCAAGACAGCATTGAGCACAAATCCCATGATCCCATATGAGACAGCCATTTGACATATAATTTGCAACTTTTGTCTGCTTGCATCATTCTTGGTCTGTCAGAAGCATCTTTCTTCATTTAATTCTACTTGCTGTGCCAGGAGTGTGGAACCACTATATAATTTACTGTCTATATGCCACATTGTGATTTAAGAGATAATTTGTTACTTTTCTACATGATTGTCTTCTTTGTTACTTTTATTTTAATAAAAGTCAGGATTTATTCTTAGTAGTCTAAGAATACAAAAGATGAAATTACATATAAATTGCTGTAAACAATAATTACAGTTACTCCTTGTCAATCGACTCAGAAAATAATTTTCAAATGAATTAGTACAGAATAATTTCTTTGTGATATAGTTGTTAATTTTTGTTGAATTTAGATTTAGATTAAGGGCAAAAGTTGAGGCTGATATAGATGATCAGAATCACCACAATTTTCTTCTGAATGAGACATAGGGCATGCCCTTAGTCCTTTCCTTTCTCCCTGCAATGGACAATGGTGATTCACCACCTTAAACCTCATCACTGGTGCCTATTAAGTTTGGGTTTCATATATTGCTGGAGGTAGAACTGATTATCATAGTGAATGAAATACTTGTTTGGCTCATTCCCAAGGGGTAAAAAGTCATTCTTCAAGGTGATGCATCTCATTTGAGGAATACATTAACAATTGAAGGGAGTTAAAAATACATGTGAACTCCCAGTGAGGCAGAACCAAGTTTGCCCATGTACACTTATAATAACAGGGACTGAATCTTGCCTTATCTATGTAAAGTAAACACTGCAATGGATGGCTGCTTTCTGCAATGCATGAACCTTCATTTACAACTCTGATGTGGCAGGTAGATCATAGCTGCTTAACAAATATTTAGGATTCAATGCACTAGATAGGATTTTACTGCGATTGTGTTATGGCATGGTAAAGAGGACCATGTAAAAACGATAAGCTTCAATACATGAAAGGTCAAGTTTGCAATTAAAATTTACTTCTTGCTTCAGTATCTAATCACTGACAAGAAAGTTGGATAAATATTTAAAGACATAGCCACATTTGAAGAAAATGAAACCTATAATATGATGAAAGACAGTCTGCTAAGTGCGCATCAGTACTATAAACAAAAGTGCACAATGAAATGATCTTATCAGAGGGCACATTCTAAATACAGCAGCTATGCAAAAGAACTGTTTTCATATTATTGCCAGTCACACATTCACATAGAACTGTTCCTCAAATATCAGTGGGCTATTATTCCCAAATCAGACTGATGATATTTTCTGCAGTATTAAGATTATTCCATACATAAATCTTCATTTCATATTATTGCAAAACTTACAAACATTGCTCAAAGCCTTTGTGAGAATAAATCTGACTTCACACTGTACATATGTTTAAAATAAGTATATATTTTCTATTTCTGTACACTGTCCTTGTGCAGTTTGATTATTTATATAGATTATGAATTAAATTGATGAAATTCAACATTGGGGTGAAATATATAAAAAAACTTTTTTTTCCTTGTGATTTTTTTCCATGGCAATGATTGATGTAAGAAAATTGATTTTTCTATTTATGCAGTCTCGTACACTCTACCCAGAAGAACTCAGAATTATCTACAACTTTGCACTAGCTTGAGAAGCATGAACAATGTTCTATCATGATAGTCAATGAAATACTATCTGTTGCAGCAGACTTTTTCTATTTTGCCTTGTTCAAACATAAACCATTCCAAGATGAGTTCATTTTAAATTTAAACAAGAATCCCTTTTGAACATGGTTCCAAGCAGATTTCTGTCTGCGGATCATGAAAGGTGGGCTTTCCTTGTGATAGTTATCTCTGTTGCTAACTTGTTTGAGGAAAATAGCTAAAGTCGGTTCTGCTATAACACATGATACGGCAACGTGAATTGGCTATAATGTGATTGACGAATAGGGGAATGCTATTTCTAAGACGCAAGTTTGTGTTGGCTATAACGCAATTCCATCGGTACGACTTAGAAGTTAAGTTGCATTTAGTCTGCATTAAAATTATTTTGTGAATTTTGACAAAGTTTAGCACAAAGTAACTTCTTAAGGCTGATTGAGAAAATAGTAGCTCTGTCAGTTTTTGGAATGTGGTCCAAAAACAGGCACAATGATTATGCCAGTGAGCTACATTGGAAACTTTAATAAGTGAAATTCTAAATTGTATTTGGACTATTCATTGTTAGAAAAATTAAAACCCAGTATAATAGAAAATATATTAAAAATTATTAGAATTATATCAATTAAAATTTGAAAAATATTTTGATGGATATGGAATCTTCATGAACTGTTAATGACCTTCCTATAGTATGCTGTGTACAGCAAAAATTGCAACAAACCCTCTTTTTATGAAATCGCGTTATTCATTATAACTGAATGCACACATTGGACGGAAACTTTCTGGTCTCATAGAAGCTAGTTTATAAAGGCAGGATGAAGAGAAAACTTGCAGACCAGGGCATAAGATTGATGGATCAATATTTTCTTGTCTCTGGACAAACTTGCCAGAGGTTGGAGAATAATAGAAGTGACTATCCACTTGGCGGTTGTTGGTAGGCAATAATTACCAATTAGAAGGTCAATGAGATGTACAGGAAGGACTCTGTCTTGCTCTTCCTGGCATCAAAGTGGCCTGATATTGTGTGTTAGCCTGGGAGGTCAGACAAGGCAGTGTGGCCATTACAACCAGAGATCCCAGGCCCTAGGAAAGGTCACACTCACAACCCACATGAATCCAATGGAGATGTTTCCCAGCTCTGAAAGTCCCATTGACTTGGACCCTCATTAGACTTGAAACCTTTGTTCGCCTCCATGCTGAGGTACACTCCTGTTCTCTTTGTTATCTAAAATATCTATCGGTCTCAGTGACACTGCTTGCCTTCCAAAATTGCATGCCCAGATTAAATTGGCAGCACTGGAACCCACCCACAATGACTCATTGGAAAGAGATCCCTGAAACAGCCTCTTAAACACCTGCGTCTGTGAAAATTACACAGGTGAGTGGGCACTCACATACCATTGGGGTTGAGACCTATATCTGTCTGGGGCAGAAGGGTACTTTCAAAGGCAGTGAGATTCCACTAACTGTTTATAAATAAAAGCCAAATATACGTTAGGATAAAGAAGATGCCGATGATAAATTATTCCTTTTGGGGATGGAAGGGTTTCACGTGACTTGGTGTTTGAGAAAATAGCGCAGCCATGAGGAAGAGCAGCTAATATACTGTAAAGCAAAACATCCCTAAGGATCAAAAGATGGGCACTGAGAAAAATAAAAATTCTAATGAAAAAATTAGGAAATAACTTTTAGCAATACAAAAATAATATAGCTAATGCCTTAGATTTTAAAATTAATATATCAATAATCATTTTTATCTCCACTAAAATCCGAGGCAATAACTTTAATTGACTAGATTATACAAAGCAAATTGCGTAATATCTGCAATGTGACAGTAATTCTGTGCAATATAAGGGCAATAGATGCAAAACATAAGCAGTTGAGGAAACAGAGCAATATTGTCATGTCACTGTCTATTACAGATCTGTATGATCATTTTATTAAGCATAGTTCTATTTCTATTTACAGATTTGTGAACAATTAACTGCTGAGCTTTAGGAATGCCAGTTCATTGAAGGATGTTCAAGACAATGAGATACGCAGACATAAATGTTGACCCAAGACTGTTGGCAAGAAGATCTTAACAGGATGTGACAAAACTCCAGGTATGTGGCACAGCAGAATCAGTTTTGCACCAATATTTTGGAAACGATCTGTATGTTGCCCAATTACATAATACAGTAATACCACGTAAACCATTAATGCTTATCAGCCTATATTAAGCAATTGAAACAAACCATTCGACAATACCGTGGGTGTCAATTGCAAAGACACTTATAACACACCCAGACGAGTGTGGGCTCTTGTGAAGTAGTGGTAGCAATGTTATTACATACCTCTGAGACAGGAGGACTCTGTTCAAAACCCACCTTCTCTAAAGATAAGCAGTAACATCTCTGACCAGGTTGATTAGAAACTGTCTATCATCGATATGGGGTATACTTCACACCTCAGTAATCTCCTGCATAGCATTTACCAGTGTGCAAGATTAAGCTTTTTTTTATCTGCAAGAAGATTTTCATGCTGCAGGTTTCCTTGTTTGACATTCAAAGGAAGAGCAGGAGTCGCCCTGTGGCTCCACGATGAAAGTTCGAATCTCCTTTACACCAGCCTTATATCCTGCCTGAGTGCAAGGCTCTTGCCCTGGCTGACATAACTGCTATTGGGAAGCCAAGTTCTTCTGAGGACCAGAAAACCACTTCTCACCTGTATGGGTGAGATGTGAATCAGAGACATGTTAATGAGGCCCGTTGATTAACATTGCTCTAGGCTGATACTGCCACGGGTGGGAAGAAAACTAGCTGAAACAAGAATTAAACTGCTCAAAGATTTAGATTTTTATTTAGTTTTATTTATTTGTGACATGTACAAAGTTTAGGAATACATAAGTACAGCGAAAAGTGCACACAGTCGCCAATCACTGGCACCCACTTGGTAACAGAGACCAGAATTAAAAGATTTAACAGAGCCAAAAGGTAAGCAAGGGAAAAAAAATGTCCAGATCTCAGAGTCCCAAGCCCCCTCTGCAAAAAGGTACAGGCACTTTTCCAATTGCTAGGGCGCCCAGGAAGCCATCGCCACTGCTTCACCATGCCCTCTCACCACTGCTGCCTCACCAGCCCCTCTCGTTGCCTCACCAACCCCTCTCGTTGCCTCACCAGCCCCTCTCGCCGCCTCTCCAGCCCCTCTCGCCCCTCTCACTTTGGGTGCAGAGGAGATTTACCAGGATGTTGCCTGGTATGGAGGGAAGGTCTTATGAGGAAAGGCTGAGGCACTTGAGGCTGTTTTCCTTAGAGAGAAGAAGGTTAAGAGGTGACTTAATAGACACATACAAGATGATCAGAGGATTGGATAGGGTGGACAGTGAGAGCCTTTTTCCTCGGATGGTGACGGCTAGCACGAGGGGACATAGCTTTAAATTGAGGGGTGATAGATATAGGACAGATGTCAGAGGTAGATTTTTTACTCAGAGAGTAGTAAGGGCATGGAATACCTTGCTGCAGCAGTTGTAGACTCGCCAACTTTAAGGGCATTTAAATGGTCGTTGGATAAACATATGGATGATAATGGAATAGTGTAGGTTAGATGGGCTTCAGATTGGTTTCACAGGTTGGTGCAACATCAAGGGCCGAAGGGTCTGTACTGCGTTGTAATGTTCTATGTTCACTGCTCTCACTGCCTTACCAGCCCACTCTCGCCACTCTCACTGCCTCACCAGCCCCTCTGGCCCTTCTCACTGCTCTCACTGCCTCACCAGCCCGCTCTCGCCCCTCTCACTGCTTCACCAGCCCGCTCTTGCTGCTTTTGCTGCTTCACCAGCCCGCTCTCGCCCCTCTCACTGCCTCACCAGTCTGCTCTCGCCCCTCTCACTGCCTCACTGGCCCACTCTCGCCGCTCTCACTGCCTCACCAGTCTGCTCTCGCCACTCTCACTGCCTCACCAGTCTGCTCTCGCCGCTCTCACTGCCTCACCGGCCCACTCTCGCCGCTCTCACTGCCTCACCAGTCTGCTCTCGCCCCTCTCACTGCCTCACCAGTCTGCTCTCACCCCTCTCACAGCCTCACCAGCCCGCTCTCACCCCTCTCACTGCCTCACCAGCCCCTCTCACTCTCTCACCAGCCCCTCTCACTGCCTCACCAGCCCGCTCTCGCCCCTCTCACTGCCTCACCAGCCCCTCTCACTCTCTCACCAGCCCCTCTCACTGCCTCACCAGCCCGCTCTCGCCCCTCTCACTGCCTCACCAGCCCCTCTCACTCTCTCACCAGCCCGCTCTCGCCCCTCTCACTGCCTCACCAGCCCGCTCTTGATCTGCCGCTATCATTCCAGCCCACGCTCGATCTGCCATTGTTGCAGGGCATGGCTCGCGTGTTCAGCTCCCACCACGTGGTGCCCGGTTGTGATTTGACTCCTTAGGTAGGTAGCTAATAGGGCGGGGGTGTGGGGTGAGGATAGAATTACTGCAGGGAGGAGAGAGAAGAAGAAGAGAAAAACAAAGCAAAAGGAAAGGAAACTAGTGAGCAGATTGGAGATCCAAACGGAGCGACTTACCCTGCTGCCATCTTGCCAGAAAAGCTATTAAATTCTCCATTTCACCTCCTCAAATCCTTTTCAGACTGGTCTTGTCTATTGTGCACCAATACTTTTTAGTGTAGTACTTCTGATTTGTCATAATCTATTGATTACAAAAAATATAAAGAGCTCAATTTCCTGGTTACCAACTTTGAATTCAAGGATAGAATTGTTCTTTAACCATTTGGCCTTCTACAAAATGATCAGTACTACAGGTCCTCATGAAAAGATCATCCCCTTTTTGGAAAGTATTTTTATGAACACATCAGCCTGAATCAGTTTCATTCAGTTATCGTGCTAAATTCAAAGCTGAAGCATCATTTGCAAGTAATTTTCTCCCCACTCCTGCACTGCTACCTCTGGTATCCCCTGAGGATCAAGCCTTATTCCCTTCATATTTCTCATCTACCTGCTGCCGCTCAGTGATGTAATTTGAAAGCATACCCATATGCATTTCCATAACTTTACCGCTGTTTCAACTCATCTGCTGCTTAAATCCTCATTCATGACGTTGTATCTCAAGACTTGACCATCATAATACATTCTTGGTTGGCTTCCCACAAAGTAGGTTGCCTGTGTCTTAGAGACAGTAGGAACTGCAGATGCTGGAGAATCTGAGATAACAAGGTGTAGAGCAGTGAACACAGCAGGCCAAGCAGCATCAGAGGAGCAGGAAGGCTGACGTTTCGGGTCTAGACCCTTGTTCAGAAATGGGGGAGGGAAAGGGGATTCTGAAATAAATAGAGAGAAGGGGAGGTGGATAGAAGATGGATAAAGGAGAAGATAGGTGGAGAGGAGACAGACAATTCAAAGAGTCGGGGATGGAGCCAGTAAAGGTGAGTATAGGTGGAGAGTTATGGAGGGGATAGGTCAGTCCTGGGAGGACGGACAGGTCAAGGGTGCGGGATGAGGCTGGTAGGTAGGAGATGGGGGTGGGGCTTGAGGTGGGAGGAGGGGATAGGTGGGAGGAAGGACAGGTTAGGGAGGCGGGGACAAGTTGGGCTGGTTTTGGGATGCGGTCGGGGGAGAGGAGATTTTGAAGCATGTGACGTCCACATTCATACCATTGGGCTGCACGGTTCTCAAGCAAAACATGAGGTGTTGTTCCTGCAACCTTCGGGTAGCATCGTTGTGGCACTGCAGGAGGCTCAGGATGGATATGTAGTCCAAGGAGTGGGAGGGGGAGTTGAAATGGTTCGCGACTGGGAGGTGCAGGTGTTTTTTGTGAACCGAGTGTAGGTGTTCCACAAAGTGGTCCCCAAGCCTCCGCTTGGTTTCCCCAATGTAGAGGAGGCCACAACGGGAACAGCGGATACAGTATACCACATTAGCACATGTGCAGGTGGATGTCTGTTTGATGTGGAAGGTTTTCTTGGGGCCTGGGATGGGGTGACGGGGGAAGTGTAGGGGCAGGTGTAGCACTTCCTGCGGTTGCAGGGAAAAGTGCCGGGGGTGGTGGGGCTGATGGGGAGTGTGGAGCGGACGAGGGAGTCACAGAGAGAGTGGTCCCTCTGGAAAGCAGATAAGGGTGGGGAGGGAAAAATGTCTTTGATAGTGGGGTCAGATTGCAGGTGGCAGAAGTGCTGGAGGATGATGCGTTGGATCTGGAGGTTGGTGGGGTGGTACTTGAGGATGAGGGGGATCCTGTTTGGTTGTTATTGCCGGGAGGGGGTATGAGGGATGAGTTGCGGGACATGCGGGAGACGTGGTCGAGGATGTTTTCGACCACTGTGGGGGTGAAGTTGTGGTCCTTGAAAAACGAGGACATCTGGGATGTCTGGGAGTGGAATGCCTCATCCCGGGAGCAGATGCAGTGGAGGCAATGGAATTGGCAATAGGTCCAGTTGGTTGCCAGACGTGGAAACAGAGAGGTTGAGGAAGGAGACAGAGGTATCAGAGATGGTCCAGGTGAACTTAAGGTTGGGGTGGAAGGTGTTAGTGAAGTGGATGAACTGTTCGAGTTCCTCGTGGGAGCACGAGGCGGCGCCGATACAGTCATCGATGTAACGGAGGAAGAGGTTGTGGATAGGGCCAGTGTAACTTCAGAAGAGGGATTGTTCCACCTATCCTGCAAAGATGCAGGCATAGCTTGGGCCCATGCATGTGTCTTAACTCTCATTGAGTCCTGTTCACCAATATCCCCTGACTAATAACGGCACCCAGTGAAAGTCATGCCTCAGTTTGAAAATTCACATTGTTACCAAATTCTTCTATGGCCTTGACCATCCCTAACCACATAATGTCCTCCAAACCAATAACCCTCCAAGATATCCACCCCCACCTAATTTTGACCTCTGAAACGGCTCTGATTTTATTCTCACCACCATTGGCGCTTTGCCTTTTTTGCCCAGCTCCTTTATCTATGCAATTCCCTCCCAAAACAGCTCTATTTCTCTACCTCAGTTTCCATCTTTAAGACACTCTCTAAAACTTACTTCCATGAGCAACCTTTTGGTCACTTAATTTATTCTTTCCTCTTCTGGCTCAGTATCGAACTCTGCTTTAAATGCACTTATGAAGTGTTTTGGAACGTTTTATTCTGTTAAAGGTGCAAAATAAATAAGTTGCTGTTGTTGCACTCTATGATCTATGCTGTATTCCTATTTTTATTATTATTGTTGTCTTGCAGTGTGATAATTAAGGGGTACTGAACTATCAGATGTGCTATCCATTAAGTGATATTTTTATGGGCGAGACTGCATATTCATGGTAAATCTTATCATCATGACAATGGAGAAACCTTGACGTACTTACAGATAAGTTGAATTTTAAGTACAAACACACGTTTTTCTTTAAAAAGAAGGACATACGGCCAAAGGATAATTGTTGGTGTAAAGTCAGTGGCTATCTGGAGAGAGACCCTGTAATGCTACATCTGGCAAGTTTTCAAGGAAGGTACAATATGGCTGACTTAAAAGGGAGCAATGCATTACCAATTGAATTGTAATCTGAGAGCTACCTCAGTCAATGGACATGATGGGTAAAAAGTCAGCAGTGTGGCTGAAAAACATCAGAGATAAAAGGTACTGCAGATGCTGGAGAATCCGAGATAACAAGCATGGGGCTGGATGAACACAGCAGGTCAAGCAGCATCATAGGAGCAGGAAAACTTGACGTTTCGGGCCTAAACCCTTCATCAGAAATGGGGGCGGGATGATGTTAGTAGATAGGAGATGGGGGTGTGGCTTGAGGTGAGAGGAAAAACAGGTTAGGGAGGTGGAGATGAGCTGGGCTGGTTTTGGGATGCGGTTGGGGGAGGGGAGATTTTGAAGCTTGTGAAATCCACATTGATGCCATTGGGCTGCAGGGTTCCCAGGCTGAATATGATTTGCTGTTCCTGCAGCCTTCGGGTGGCATCACTGTGGCATTGTAGGAGGCCAAGGATGGACATGTCATCTGAGGAATGGGAGGGGGAGTTGAAATGGTTCGCGACTGGGAGGTGCAGTTGTTTGTTGCGAACTGAGCGCAGGTGTTCTGCAAAGCGGTCCCCAAGCCTCCGCTTGGTTTCCCCGATGTAGAGGAAGCCACAACGGGTACAGCGGATGCAGTATACCACATTGGCAGATGTGCAGGTGAAC